>CANXME010000936.1:600000-1158850 GCA_948144175.1 Closterium sp. NIES-65
GATTTGGTGGAGTTGGATGATTCCGGACTGAAGGCATGGAAGCTGCTACGCGACGTGATTCAGCCCAACACGCTGCCGATGGTGATTGTGTTGGAGAAGGAGTTGGCTGCCCTCTCCATGAAACCGGGAGATGATGTGAAACCGGTCCTTGACAAGATCAAGGACACCTATGCGAGGATGGCAGCGGCGGGCAGCGAAGTGTCGCAGATGCAACAGTGCACCAAGATCATCTCGGTGCTCGACAACTCGTGGGACAACCTCATCCCCATCCTCAACGTTCAGTAGGACAAATGGACGCCTGAGCGGCTACGGCAGCAGATTCTGCAAGAGGACTTCCACAGGCGCCACACGAGAGGTGGTGCTGCCAACAAAACTGCTGAGGGGTATCGAGCTGCAGGAGGCAGCAGAGGAAGAGGGGGAGGGAGAGGCCTAGGCCGTGGGAGAGGCTTTGGCAGAGGGAGAGGCCGAGGTGACTATAATGAGGGGCATGGGAGCTCTAGAGGCAGGGGGAGCACCCGAATGGAGGGTGCGTGCTGGTACTGCAAGAAGGCTGGACACCCATGGTTCAAGTGTTTCAGCCGGTCTGAAGGATGGGCGCCTCCATGCATGAAGCCGCCAAGTGGTGAACGTGCACGAGGTGGCGCTGTGCAAGGTTCAGGTGCACAAGGTGATGGTGCACAAGGTAAAGCTGACCCTGGTATGTTCCTCATGGTTGAGGATGTGCAAGGGAGTAGGGGTGATGTGGGTTCAGTTGGGAAGGTTGTTATGCACCCCCTCACCCACTGGGTGATAGATTCAGGTTGCATAAGTCACATGACCCCACGGGCAGATTTGCTTGACGAGGTAAAGCCCCCTGGGAAGATAAAGTTTGTGGCTGCCGCTTCAGGTGCTTTGCTCCCTGTGATTGGTGTGGGGAATGCCAAGGTAATGGGAGCTAATGGGGGGCTTGTGGGGCTGGAGAATGTGCTGTTGGTTGAAGGTTTGTCCGCTAATCTCCTCTCTGTGCGCCGGCTGCAGAAAAGCAAGGCCAAAGTGACTTTCGGCCCAACCAGCTGCCGTGCAAAGCTTGGGAAGTTGCTGCTGTGGGACTTGGAGGAGAAGAGCAACTGCATCAAGGACCTGTGGCAGCTGCTCATCATCCCTTGGAAGGGGAAACCACCAGCAACGGCAAAGGCAGCGGCAGCGGCTAAAGCAACTGCGGGAGGAGAGGAGACTGCACCAACTGCTGGGGCCCTGGATGCAGTCAAGAAGGTGCAGCAGCCATAGCAGCCACATGGTGAGGTGCTTGCTGGTGCGGATGCGACAGCTGCATGGGCAAAAGCTTTATCTGGGAGTGGTGAGGCCGATTGGGAGACGTGGCATGAGAGGCTGTGCCATGTGAACATTCCTATGCTGCAGAAGTTGGTAAAGGATGGGTGCTTGAAGGGGCTGGAGGTGAAGGGGGGAGCAAAGGAGATTGGGAGCTGCCCTACCTGCCTTGAGACCAAATTCACGAAGTTTCCCTTCAGCAGCAGCACAGGACCAGCCAAGGCACCACTTGCACTAGTGCACATGGATGTGGTGGGCCCCACGAGGGCCCTTTCTCTCTCGAGCAGCCGCTACTTCTTAACCATTGTGGACGACCACACGCGTGCGGTGTGGGTGTACCCTCTCAAGACTAAGGGGGAGGTGGCAGCGGCTGTTCTTAAGGAGTGGATGCCGAGAGCATAGAGGGAAAGCGGACACAAGGTGAAGGTGATCCGCACTGACAACGGAGGAGAGTTCATCGGCGCTGATTTTGAGAAGGAGCTGAAGCGGAAGGGGATCCAGCATCAGCTCACAGTGTCTTACAACCCTCAGCAGAATGGCGTGGCTGAGCGGTTCAACCGGACCCTGCAGGAAGGTGCTCGCACTCTCCTTGGGCGTGCAGGGCTGCCGGATCCGTTTTGGGTGACAGCACTGCGGCAGGTCGTTGTTGTGAAGAACCGGGTGCTGGCGACTGTGGGGGACAAGCAATGGGTCCCCTACACCAAGTGGTATGGGAGTGCGCCTGCAGTCAACATGCTGAGAACTTATAGCTGCATGGTGGTGTTTCATGTACCGAAGGAGAAGAGGGGGAAGTTGGAAGCTTCAGGGAGATGGGGTGTGCACTTGGGGCTTGCCAAGGACCACAAGGGCTGGTTGATATGGGACTTGACGAGCCAGCAACTGACTGTGTCAAGGGATGTTAAGTTCCTTGAGTCCTTGTTCTACAAGGAGTGGAAGCAGCAGCAACAGAAGCTTCCTACAACACCACTGATCATTGAGGCCGATGAGGTGCAGCGGCCTTCGAGGCAGGTGGAGGTTTTTGTCTCCAAGGAGGAGATCTCTGGGGTGTCTGATGATGGGGGAGAACCTGAGGTGGAGCAGCAGCAGCAGCAGCAGTAGGAGGAGCAAGGTGCTCCACAAGGTGCCGGACGTACGGCTGACCGTCCTAGGAGGGATGTGCGCCCTCCTAACAGGCTGACCTATGCAAGCCGTGGCAAGCCAAAGGTGGTAAGGGCTGGGAGTGTGGCTGAGCAGTGTGATGAGGATGAGATAGCACACTGCTACTGGGCAGCCGTCCCAGAGCCCAAGACGCTAGCTGAGGCATTAAGCGGGCCCGATGCTGAAAAGTGGAAGCAGAGTGTGAAGGAGGAGTATGATTCTCTGCTAGAGAATGAGACGTGGGAGCTGTGTGAGCTGCCACCCGGGAAGAAGGCCATTTCTTCCAAGCTGATTTTCAGGCACAAGTACGGACCTGATGGGGCGCTGACCCGCTACAAGTCAAGGCTTGTGGCTAAGGGGTTTCAGCAGACAAAGGGAAAGGACTTCAACGAGCTCTATGCTCCTGTGGGGAAAGGCACAACACTTCGGGTGTCATTGGCAATGGCAGCAAACCGTGGATGGCGGGTGAAGCAGATGGACATCACCACCGCCTTCCTCAATGGGATCATTCTGGAGGAGCTGTACATGTTACAGCCAGAGGGTTTGGATGATGGGAGCGGCAGGGTGTGCAGGCTGAAGAAGGCCATCTATGGCCTGAAGCAGGCTCCTCGTGCATGGTATTACAAGTTAGAGGAGACTTTGCTGGCTGGGGATTTCAAGAAGAGTGAGTGTGATCACAGCTTGTTCCTGCTGCAGGAGAAGGAGCAGTTTCTCATGCTCCTGGTGTATGTGGATGACATCCTGCTCTTCTCTGGGTTGTCTGCAATGATTGAGCATTTGGAGGAGATGCTAGAGATGCAGTTTAAGTGCTCCAAGATGGGAGATGTGAAGTACTATTTAGGGATGCATGTGGAGAGGGACCTTGACAAAGGAGTGTTGAGGTTGCACCACAGAAAGTATTGTGAGGGGCTGGCTGAGAAGTATGGGCTGCAAGATGGAGGAAAGCCAGCCACCCCACTGCCTTCGGGGTTCACTGTGGAGCTCTGTGCTGATGAGGAGGTGGTGGGTGAGAGTGACAGAAAACTTTTTCATTCCATGGTTGGTGCACTCAACTATGCAGCTAACCACACACGGCATGACATTGCCTTTGCAACATCCAGGCTTGCGAGTATGGTTTCACGCCCCAGTCATGAGCAGCTGGAAGCGGCCAAGAGGTTGGTCCGCTATGTGAGTGTAACGGCATCAGTGGGCTTGGAGTACAGTGCTGTGAGGCAGAGGCTGCAGAGGGGTGCAGCTGATTTGAGCAAGGGGGAGATGCTCCTGACCTGCTACACAGACGCTAGCTTCAACTCGGTGAAAGCAGATGGCACCAGCATTGGAGGCGATGTGTGCCTGTTTGGAGGTGGTGCAGTAAGCTGGCGCAGTAAGAAGCAGAATGAAGTGGGGCAGTCCTCGTGTGAGACAGAGTACATGGCCCTGCATCATGGGGCAAAGGAGGTGGTATGGCTGAGGCGTTTGTTGGAGGAGATTGGAGTTGGTCAGAGGGAGCCGACTGTGATTTTCTGTGACAATGAGTCGGCGGTGAAGGTAGCGAAGAATGCTTGTCTTCATGGGCTGACCAAACACATC
The DNA here is from genome assembly GCA_948144175.1 of Closterium sp. NIES-65. Taxonomy (NCBI): domain Eukaryota; kingdom Viridiplantae; phylum Streptophyta; class Zygnematophyceae; order Desmidiales; family Closteriaceae; genus Closterium; species Closterium sp. NIES-65. Next base: position 604,015 of record CANXME010000936.1, read on the forward strand.
AGGCCTAAGTGGCACTGGGTGAGAAGGCTCCTAGACAAGGAGGTGCGGCTGGAGATTGTGAAGACCCATCAGCAGGCGGCTGACATTCTCACCAAGCGCCTGGCTGAATCTGAGCATTGGAAGCGCATGAAGCTTGCTGGGATGAGTGTGCATTGAGGATGCATGCTTGAGCTATGGCATGTGGGATGATGGTTGGCAGCCAGAGGGGGAGTTTGTTGAGATATGCTACCATTCGCATTCACGTCCGTCTGCCTCCCATCATATGTTCGTGCGTTACATGCGTGTTGTAAGTGTGTGCAAGAATTTGTGTTTTGTGCGGTTTGGTTTTTCTGAGTGTGTGTGTGTGTGTGTGTGAATGTTATTTGGCTTGAGCAGATATCTGAAGTGACTCCTCTGCTCAAGAGCTTTCCGACGAACCAAGTATCGCTTCAATCAGAGCACGAACAAGAAAGTTACGAACGTTGGAGTTCGTATGCTTTTGCTATTTGGTTGTGGTGACTATGGGAAGTTGTGGGGTTGACTCAATATGGGGTACAGACTTTTGGGGGTTGGGAAATTCGTCTTTTCTACTGTAGTTGCTGCCAAATGGTTGGGAGAAACCAAACCAGGTTGGCAAGTGTGGCCAAGTTGGGTTGAGGTGGATTGTGGAGGTTGGGATAGTGACTAAGGTCAAAGTTGGGTTGCCTATGGGGAAGGGAATTGTATGGCATGGGGTTTCCTTGGTTGGGGACTCTCTTGGGACCTTCCCTCTCGTCCTCCTCATCCCTTCCACCTGGTTTAGTGCTACTCCAATTCTCTTGTGTGAACTTGTGTGAACTTTGTGATTGAGTTAAGTTCTTATGGCAGCATACCCCCCTGTGTGCCGAAATTGATAAGTCGAGATTTACTTCACCTCTTGATACGTTTCAACTTGGGAATTGTAGCCACGGAGTAGGGCTACAACATATATGAGTTTAGTGAAGTTTTGACTGTGCACGTTTTGTCGACGGCGTTTCTTGTGAGCGCAACTATTCTGTCCAGAAATAGGGACCAACGATTTTGAGAAATTTAGGCACCTAATCTTCATAGACCTCCGTCCTTAGTCTCTAACAGTGACCCCTTGTTCTCCCCCACTTTGCCTATGGGGGTGTGTCAAACTACAATGCTGCTTATGTTGTGTAGGCTGTAGTGGGGTAGCCTATATGGGGTACAACCCAATTAGGGTTAGTACTTGTATTCAGTTTGATGTCAATGCAATCATTTCCTGCTCTTTAGTTTCTGACTGTAAACTTCGCCATCGTCATCATGTGTGTGCACGAAAACGCCGTTGCGATAACACCCCCCTTTCTTACAGAAATTCTTATAGCTGTTAACGAGTAGGTACAATCAACGGAGAATATCACGGAAACCACTTCCTCTATGAAAGTACTTGGTAATTTCTTGTACGATATGGAATATTTGAATGAACATTCCTGAGTAACAAACTCTTAACGCGAAGATGACTCCAGCGACGACGAAAGACCAAACGACTAGACAGTCATCGAAGACAGTTACAAGCAAGAAAAATTTGTAGTGCAAAGCGCGAGAAAACTTCAAACGGTTACCGGACCGCGTACGGTTACTGAACTGCATGGTTGCAATCCCGCATCTAGATTAGCCCTAAGGGGAATGTACCCCCTCAGAGTACATGGCTAGCTAGGAATTTTCATATTCCACTGTATTCCTATATAAACCCCTGTGCCGCATCGTATTAGTCACTTTTGTCTAGATTCAAATCTCCTTCTTCTGACAGAGTCCGTATCCGACATTACCTAGCAATTCTTCCGCTGCTACACTCCGTCTGATCAACATGAGACAATCCTATAAGACGGTTCAGATTGTACCGTGGTATGAGAGCCACTCAGGATTCTTCGCACCACCACCTCTGATTCAAATTAAAATTCAAGGTGGCGTTCAGTACGCGCTCCCGCCGAAATATGGCTGGAGGATCTGGCGGACAAGCGGCTACCACTGCCGAAGTCCCCGCCAACCCTACCGTGAACTCCGCATAAACTACCACCGTCAGCAATACGCTTCTGGAGCAACTCATCCAGCGAATCACTACGCTGGATTCAAGAATTCAGCAGTTGAAGAGCAGCAACCCAGAGACCACGCAACAGCCCGACCAACCGGTCGCTCCAACCAAGGAACCAAGCCCAACCACCTTCGATCTCGGGTCAAACTCTTCTGCTCCAACCGTCCCTCGTCCAAGTGACGAAGCCGTGCTCGCAGCTCCAAAACCCGCACCAGCACCGTGTTTAGCGGGCGAGATTTCTACACCTGGAGTTTCAAGCTCGAGCTACTTCTCCAAAACGCGCAAATCTTCTGCCACTTCGACAGAAGCTACGCTGGCCCCACCAGCGACACTGACGACTCTAAGGCTCAGTACTATAACGAGTCTCGCATGGTGTATAGCGTCCTTCTCCGCAACATGGCGCCAACCGAACAACTCGGCATTCGCCCCTACAAAACTCACCAAGCTCCCGCCTTGGCCGCAAGGAGCTATCTCACCAAAACGTACCAGCCTAAAGGCTCCGTATCATCCAGTCGCTTGCTCCAGCAACTCATGGAAGTCAAGATGGCACCTGGCGAGAAGGCAAACTCCAACATCAATCGCTGCCGTAGCGTCCGCGACCATCTTCTGAAACTCGGAAACACAATCTCCAAAGACATGTTCGTCACCATCGTACTTCGAGGCCTAGGATCGCAGTGGAATCCCTGCAAAGCTCTGCTTCGCCGACGGGGCATAATCTCCGAAGCGCACCTCTGCGCTACTCTGCTCCACGAGCAGCGAGACATGGATTTCAACCAAGAAAAGGGGACGCGCCGCGAGCAAATGGCCTTCTACTCTAATCGCGATCAACGGAGGATCCGCAACACACGCCCACGCCAGTACTACAACAAAAAATATGAAGCTTTCGGTCAATCCACCGAACGCTGTCGATCCAGACCGCGACACGATTCCGCGCCGCGCAACAACTCTACATTTGGTCCCGATCACACGCGCCAGGCAAACCGACCGTCTTCGGACCATCGGTCTGCCCAGCGCCAGCCGTCTCAGCCCGACACACAGCGTGCAGCACAACACAACAACTTCTGTCATGTCATGGGCAACATGGCGATGCGCATTCACCACCGCACTCGGCGCACCAATCGGAGACACCTTTGACACGTCTCACTGCCTCCGCCAGGAGAGGAAGTTCAATTCACCGGCTACAACAACCCATTCACACAGGATGGAGAGTTCGTCTCCGACGAACACGAGCAAGATTGGGATCTGCCGATACCTCTGCTTGAGTCGCCGCCACATGACGACGATTTTCTCAACTCGCCGTCAATCACAACCTACTTCTTCAGCCACAACATCGACACTCGCCCTGTCGACAATTACCGCGCTGCTGACGATAAGCGCATTCCGTTTCGCAACACACCAAACTTGGCACTCTCGGCTCAACACCGCGCCAACTCCTACAACACATGGTACCTTGACAGCCGTTGTGGGCAGCATATGGTGGGCTCCAAGCGCTTCATCTCCAACGCAAGCCCCATCCCTCATGCGAAAAGATGCAGGCACTCATGAAAGAGAAAGGCATCATTCACAAGCTCGCTCTCCCCTACGCACATCCTCAACAAGGTGTCGCGGAACGCACCAACCGCACACTCATGACCAAGGTTTGCGCGCTTCTGTAGCAAAGCGAGGTTGACGCGAAGTACTGGCTGTCAGAACATTATAGCTTATGCTTTTGTGTAGGCTGTAGTGGGGTAGCCCATATAGGGTACAACCCAATTAGGGTTAGTACTTGTACCCAACTCTTTCATAGTGCATTCATTCTCGTTTCAGCTTTCTCATGGTATCGAGCAGGTTCCCTCGTGGGAACCGTTCCTAGGGCCCACCGATTCGATTTTTTTTCCTGCCCGGAGCGCGCTCAGCCCTTGCCCGAGTCGCGCTCCCCCTTTCTCACTGTGTCGCGCCGCCCTAGCGGCTGTGTCGCGCCGCCCTTGACGGCCCCGATCCGCCGCCCTAGCGGCCCCGTCGCCTACCCCGCGGCCCTCGAGCCGCCCTTCCCGGCCCCGATTCGCCGCCCTTTCGGCCCCGTCGCCTACCCCGCGGCCCTCGCGCCGCCCTTCCCGAATTGGCCTCGGCCCTGCGGCCCCGTCGCCTACATGCGGGCCCGCCGCCTACCTGCGGCCCCGTCGCATACCTGCGGCCCCATCGCCTACCTGCGGCCCCGTCGCCTACCTGCGGCCCCGTCCCCTACCTGCGGCCCCGCCGCCTACCTGCGGCCCCGTCGCCTACCTGCGGCCTTGCCGCCTACCTGCGGCCTTGCCGCCTACCTGCGGCCCCGTCGCTGCCCTTCCCGGCTCAGGCGCCACCCTTTCTCGGCCCCGACGCCGCCCTTCCCGACCCGGCCCAGTCTCTGCTGGCCCCGTCGCCTACCCTAGGGCCCCGGCGCCGCCCCTTCCCGGCCCCGGCCCAGCCCCTACTGGCCCCATTGCACGCCCTTCCCAGCCCCGACCCCGCCTTCACGCGGCTCCGCCGAGCTACTGCCGAGCTGCCAGCGCCACCCGAGCCGCCGCGCCACCTGAGCCGCCTGAGCCGCCGTCCCGCCGAGCCGCCTGAGCCGCCCGAGCCGCCCGAGCCGCCCAAGTCGCCTGAGCCGCCCGAGCCGCCCGAGCCGCCCGAGCCGCCCGAGCCGCCCGAGCCACCCGAGCCGCAGAGTAGCCGAGCCGCCGAGCTGCAGTTCATGCCGAGCCACCGAGCTGCAGTTCCTGCCGAGCTGCCGAGCCGCCGAGCCGCCCAAGCCGCCCTGTCCGGTAAGAGCTGCGCCTCTGTCACTGCACTGCCCTTACCCCACTTTTCGCGCTACTAGTCTACTACTGTCATGGCTACCCCTAGTGACCTCGCTTTTGACGCTAAGGGTCGGGCCATTGACTTTGACGTCTGGGTAGATGACCTGCAGCTTTTCCTACAGTGCGATAGGGCAGACGGTCTCTCCCTCTTTGACCTCACCTCTGGTGCCTCTCCTGCCCCTGCTGCTGGTGCTGACGCCACTGTTCGCTCACAGTGGGCCACACGCGATGCTGCTGCACGTCTTGCTGTGCGTCGCCACCTGCCTACCTCTGAGCGTGCGCACTTAAGCCAGTACAAGAGTGCTCAGACCTTGTACGACGCTGTAGTTGCACGCTACTCCTCCCTTGCCACTGCTGCACTGAGCCGCCTCATTCTACCGTACCTCTTCCCTGACCTTGCTGCCTTTCCCACAGTCGCTGACCTCATTACGCACCTCCGCACTAGTGACACTCGCTACCGCGCTGCGCTTCCTGCTGACTTCTGCGCCAAGAACCCCCCCCCCCCATGTACATCACTCTCTACTTCATAGTAACCCGCCTCCTTGACTCCCTTCGCGTAGTCAGGGACCACTTCCTCTCAGTTTGCCCCACCACCCTCACCATTGACCTCCTCGAGAAGGCCCTCCTAGCAGCGGAGAAGAGCATGATCGCTGTAGGAGCCTCTCGTGGTGACCCTCGCACCCCCATCTTTGAGGGGTGTTCCCCCTCCCCCCTTTTGCCCTCTGTTGCCTCTGCTGCTGCGGCCGACCTCGTTGGGCTTGAGTCGGTCGGTGCGGCGTCTACCCCTAGCGGGAGACGCCGCCCTGGCAAGGGCAAGGGGGGCAGGGGTGCTAGAGGAGCTAGCAGAGGAGGTGGAGGCGGTGGTGGATGCAGCGGAGGGAGTGGGGGTGGCGGTGGGGGTGGTGGCGGAGGTGGAGGTGTCGGTGGCGGCAGTGGAGGCGGAGGAGGCGGCGGTGGCGGTGGGAGCCGAGGTGGTGGCGGAGGTGGCGGCGGTGGAGGAGGTGGTGGCGGAGGAGGTGGAGCTGGTCGGGGTGGCGCTGCGCAGAGGGTCGGCTCCGGTGGAGGTCAGCGCCAGCACCAGAAGCAACAGCAGCGCACTCGTGACATCCCCTCCCCTCAGCAGCTCCGTGAGTGGTACACTGCACGCCAGCGGGGTGGGGGTACTGGTCCGTGCACCTACGTCCTACACACCGGCGACCGCACGGATGAGCAGTGCGGGGGTGCGCACTCCACCCGTGTCCTTGTCTCTGGTCTTCCCCGGTCCCTCCCTCCCCTTCCTCCTGGGCCTGGCCCTACCTGCGTCCCCTGTTTTGAGGGGCGGCAGCGGGCTGCCTCTCACTCCTCCCTGTTTCCTCCGACAGAGGCCCCGCTGCAGACGCTTCACATGGACGTGTGGGGCCCGGCCCGCGTTCGTGGACAGGGTCACGAGCGCTACTTCCTGCTGGTGGTTGACGACTTCTCGCGTTACACCACAGTCTTCCCCTTGCGCAGCGAGGGTGATGTCACTGCGGTGTAGATCGACTGGATCCACGCAGCTCGTCTCCAGCTCAGGCAGAGCTTCGGCTTGGACTTTCCTATTCTGCGTCTGCACTCTAACAGAGGCGGAGAGTTCTCCTCTGGCCTTCTGCGAGCCTACTCTCGTGCACGAGGCATCCGCCAGACCTTCACGCTTCCAGACTCCCCACAGCAAAATGGGATTGCTGAGCGCCGCATTGGCATGGTCATGGATGTCGCTCGTACGTCCATGATGCATGCGGCTGCCCCCCATTTTCTGTGGCCGTTTGCGGTTCGGTACGCGGCGCATCAGATCAACCTTCACCCTAGGGTCTCCATGCCGGAGACCTCCCCAGCTTTGCTGTGGACGGGGAAGGATGGCAATGGGTCTGCGTTCCGTGTGTGGGGATCTCGGGCGTTTGTTCGCGACTTGTCTGCGGACAAGCTGTCCCCTCGTGCTGCTCCTTGTGTCTTCCTTGGCTTCCCCCCTGCCGCGCCAGGGTGGCAGCTCTACCACCCCACCTCTTGCCGTGTTCTGTCCGCCCAGAACGTCACGTTTGACGAGTCGGTCCCCTACTACCGTCTCTTCCCCTACCGCACTCCGTCCCTCCCCCCGCCGCCGCTCTTCCTTGTACCAGGTCCCCCCCCGGTAAACCCCCTCCCCCCTCAGGGTCCCGCCCCTTCAGGTTTGTCCTAGGTAGACGCAGTCGAGCCTGTCGAGGTTACTGGTGACTCTGGTGCTGCTGAGGGTGCTGAGCCTGGGGGTGCTGACTCTGGGGGTGCTGAGCGTGTGGGTGCTGCGCCTGGGGGTGCTGAGCTTGCGGGTGCTCCTACTGGGGGTGCTGAGCCTGGGGGTGCTGCGACTGGGGGTGCTGAGCCCGGGGGTGCTGCGACTGGGGGTGCTGAGCCCGGGGATGCTGCGACTGGGGGTGCTGAGCCTGGAGGTGCTGAGCCTGGGGGTGCTACGCCTGGGGGTGTTGAGCCTGGGAACGCTACGCCTGGAGGTGCTGAGCCTGGAGGTGCGGAGCCTGAGGGAGTTAGGCCTACTCGTGTGGCGTCTGGCGGTGCTGGGCCTGGATGTTCTCCGGGTGCTTCGTCTCGACGGGAGCCCCTCTCTCCACAGGAGCTGCGTGAGTGGTTTGCCCGGCGCTGGAGGCGTGCTGCTGGAGCTGGAGGTTCTCCAGCTGCTGAGGGTGCTGGTGTCGCGGGTCCCCGAGGTGCTTGTGCTGGGAGTACTGGAGCTGCTGGGCCTGCGGGTGCGACTGGAACTGGTGCTGCTGAGGGTGTTGGCGCGGAGGCTGCTGCTCTTGGTCCTGGAGGCTGACCTACTGGGGGTACTACTGGTGCTGCTGGAGGTACTGAAGCTGGAGGTGCTCCTGGCGCAGGTGCTGCCGCTGGGGGTATTGGTGCTGTCTCTGCTGTGTCTGGACTCGCCGCGCGGCCTCGGCCGTACTTCGTTCCGCTCCTTCAGCAGGTTCTTGGTCTCACGCCTTCTACTGGTCCTTCTCCTCCCTTAGAGTGTCCACAGCCTGTCCCGTCACAGTTACAGCCGGCCTCCCCACTGCCTGCTCCTTCTCCCTACACTGGTCATACCGGAGGTCTTGCTGAGCGTCGTGAGCCTGCGTCTCGCCCTGCGTCGCCTGTCCACCCTGCTCGCACTAGTCGTCGTGGTTCGCGTCAGCGTCCTCCTCCTGTCCGTGGCACGCACCGCATGTCTCTGCGTCCGTCCACTGCTCCTCTGTGTGCCCCTTTGCCTTCTCCTACTGAGTCCTCTCTTCCTGCTCTTGCCGACCCGGAGTCGGACTCTCTTCGTGCTTCCAGTCCTACTGTCACGCCTCTCCTTGCTACTGTCGTCACTGACCCTTCCTTTGAGTCCCTTGCTGCGTCTGTCTTAGTTACTGAGCTCGTCGACTTTGCTGCTCGCTGTCGCCTAGACTACGCTGCTAGTCTTGTCGCGGAGTCTGAGTCTGTCTGTCCTCCGACCGTCGGGGGTGAGTGTGCCCTTGGCACGGACGTCCTTGAGGACAGGCAGGAGGAGTTCCAGTGCCTGGCTGCTGCTTCACCTCATCTCGTGTCCGTACTGCTTACCCCTGAGAGAGACCCGGATGCACTTGACATCCCGACTCCGCGCTCTTACGCGGAGGCCGTAGAGGGTCCCTACTCCTCTCAGTGGCAGGCAGCTATGGACGCAGAGATGGCTTCCTGGAAGTCCACAGGCACCTACGTTGACGAGGTTCCCCCGCCTGGGGCGAACATCGTCAGTGGCATGTGGATTTTCAGGGTGAAGCGGCCGCCGGGTTCTCCGCCTGTCTTCAAGGCGCGCTACGTGGCTCGTGGCTTCAGTCAGCGGCAGGGAGTTGACTACTTTCAGACCTTCTCTCTCACCCCGAAGATGACCACTCTTCGGGTACTGCTGCACATAGCTGCTCACCGTGACTACGAGCTGCACTCTCTTGGCTTCAGCATGGCTTTCTTGCAGGGCAGCCTGCACGAGGAGATCTGGCTGCGTCGCCCACCTGGCTTCACTGGGTCTTTTCCTCCTAGCACCCTGTGGAGCCTCCAGCGGCCAGTCTACGGTCATCGCCAGGCACCGCGTGAGTGGCAAGACACACTGAGGACTACACTTTCGGCTCTTAAGTTTGCTCCCTCTACTGCCAACCCGTCGCTGTTTCTGCGCACCGACACTTCTTTGCCGCCGTTCTTCATCCTCGTGTACGTCGACGACTTGGTCTTTGCCACAGCTGACACTGCTGGACTCGCCCACGTGAAGTCTGAGCTGCAGAAGAGACACACGTGCACAAACCTGGGTGAACTGCGTAGCTACCTTGGCTTGCAGATCACTCGGGACAGAGCACGCCGCACCATTACCCTGACTCAGTCACACATGGTGCAGCAGGTCCTTCAGCGCTTCGGCTTGACGTACTCCTCGCCTCAGGCCACTCCTCTGCCTACTCGCCACTCGCTCTCAGCTCTGCCTTTGGATGAGTCCGTAGAGTCGAGTGGCCCGTACCCAGAGCTTGTTGGCTGCCTCATGTACCTAATGACCTGCACTCGACCTGACCTTGCATACCCTCTTAGCATTCTCGCACGCTATGTTGCTCCTGGGAGACACAGACCGGAGCACATTGAGAAGATGTCAACGAGAATGAGATGACTATGGAATGAAGGTGATACAAATATGCAACCCTTAAAATGTGTACCCCATATGGGCTACCCCACTAAAGCCTAGACAACATTATAATTTGACACACCCCCATAGGCAAAGTGGGGGAGAACAAGGGGTCACAAGACCACTCAAGCAAAGCAAAGCAAAGCTCAGGGTGGATCACAAAGTCACCACACATTTCGAGCACAAGTTCAAGGCCAGAAGGCCAGTTCACATGCAGGAGCACATATATATATATATATATATATATATATATATATATATATATATATATAAGAGGCTAGGCAAGCAAGAGCAGGAGTATATATATGTGACAGTACAAGCAAGGTCAAGAAGTGAGCAAATGAGGCAAGACAGGCACAAGACCAAGCTGAGTACAGAAGCGCTGATGATCACAAGGCGCAAGTGCCTTGGTGAAAACATCAGCAGTGTTGGCCTGAGAGGCCACGTACGCAAGCCGCAACTGACCACGCTGCTGTAGCTCACAAGCAAGGAATAGCGAAGAGCAATGTGCTTTGTTCTGTGCTCCAGTCTCTGCTCTCGACACAAGGCCAGCATGGCCTTGTTGTCTACGTACAGGACTGGAGGAGAACGAGGCGGCTCTCCAAGGTCAGGCAGCAGGTAGGTGAGCCAACGAAGCTCCTGTGCAGCCATGGCCCCAGCGTAGATCTCGCCCTCACAACTGGAGCCGAGAACAAAAGACGAGCGAGTAGCCCGCCACGAAACAGAGCCGAAACCAAGGCTAAAGGTGTAACCCTGTGACGACCGCTGCGTAGCCTGGTCGTCAGCCCAAGAAGCGTCCGCGTGCCCAGTGAGGACCACTAGACTCTGCCCCCCAAGCACTAGCCCCATGCCCGACGTACTGCACAAGTAGCGCAACACCCTCTTCGCTGCAGCCATGTGCTCTGGTCTGTGTCTCCCAGGAGCAACATAGCGTGCAAGAATGCTAAGAGGGTATGCAAGGTCAGGTCGTGTGCAGGTCATCAGGTACATGAGGCAGCCAACAAGCTCTGGGTACGGGCCACACGACTCTACGGACTCATCCGAAGGCAGAGCTGAGAGTGAGTGGCGAGTAGACAGAGGAGTGGCCTGAGGCGAGGAGTACGTGAAGCCGAAGCGCTGAAGGTCTTGCTGCACCATGTGTGACTGAGTCAGGGTAATGGTGCGGCGTGCTCTGTCCCGGGTGATCTGCAAGCCAAGATAGCTGCGCAGTTCACCCAGGTCTGTGCACGTGTGTCTCTTCTGCAGCTCGGACTTCACGTAGGCGAGTCCAGCAGTGTCAGCTGTGGCAAAGACCAAGTCGTCGACGTACACGAGGATGTAGAACGGCGGCAGAGAGGTGTCGGTGCGTAGAAACAGTGACAGGTCAGCAGTAGAGGGAGAAAACCCACGAGCCGCAAGTGTAGTCCTCTGTGTGTCGTGCCACTCGCGCGGTGCCTGGCGGAGAACGTAGACTGGCCGTTGGAGGCTCCACTGGGTGCCAGGAGGGAAAGTCCCAGTGAAGCCAGGTGGTCGGCGCAGCCAGATCTCCTCGTGCAGGCTACCCTGCAGGAAAGCAGTGCTGAAGTCAAGGGAGTGAAGCTCGTAGTCACGCTGCGCGCCTACGTGTAGCAGCACCCGAAGAGTGGTCATCTTCGGGGTGGGAGAGAAGGTCTGAAAGTAGTCAACTCCCTGTCGCTGACTGAAGCCACGAGCCACGTACCGCGCCTTGAAGACAGGTGGAGAGCCCGGCAGCCGCTTCACCCTGAAGATCCACATGCCATTGACGATGTTCGCCCCAGGAGGGGGAACCGCGTCAACGTAGGTGCCTGTGGACTTCCAGGAAGCCATCTCTTCATCCATAGCTGCCTGCCACTGAGAGGAGTAGGGACCCTCTACGGCCTCCGCGTAAGAGCGCGGAGTCGGGATGTCTAGTGCATCCGGGTCTCCCTCAGGGGTAAGCAGTACGGACAAGAGATGAGGTGAAGCAGTAGCCAGACACTGGAACTCCTCTTGCCTGTCCTCAAAGACGTCCGTGCCAAGAGCACACTCACCCCCGACGGACGGAGGACAGACAGACGCAGACTCAGCAACGAGACGAGCAGCGTAGTCTAGACGACAGCACGCAGCAAAGTCGACAAGCTCAGCAACAAGAGCAGACGCAGCAATGGACTCAAAAGAGGGGTCAGTGACGACAGTAGCAAGGAGACGCGTGACAGTAGGACTGGCAGAACAAAGAGAGTCCGACTCTGGGTCGGCAAGGGCAGGAAGAGAGGACTCAGGAGGAGAAGGCAAAGGGGCACGCAGAGGAGCAGTGGACGGACGCAGAGACATCCGGTGCATGCCAGGGACAAGAGGAGGACGCTGACGCGAACCGCGACCACTAGCGCGAGCAGCAAGAACAGGCGACGTAGGACGAGACGCAGGCTCACGACGCTCAGCAAGACCTCCAGTAGGACCAGTGTAGGGAGAAGGAGCAGGCAGTGGGGAGGCCGGCGGTAACTGTAACTGTGACTGGACAGGCGGTGGACACTCTAAGGGAGGAGGAAGACCAAGAACCTTCTGAAGGAGCGGAACAAAGTACGGCCGAGGCCGCGCGGCGACTCTAGACACAGCAGGATCAGTACCAGCACCCCCAGCGGCAGCACCAGCGCCAACAGCACCTTTAGCTCCAGTACCTCCAGCAGCACCAGCAGCACTCGCAGCAGGACTGCCGCCACAACGGAGAGCTGTAGTCTCAGCGCCAACACGTACAGCAGCTCCGTCTCCAGTCGCACTCGCAGGCCCAATAGCTCCAGCACTCCCATGACTAGCACCTCCGAGACCGGCGGCACCAGCACCCTCAGCTGCCGAAGGAGCACCAGCTCCAGCAGTACGCCTCCAGCGCCGGGCAAACCACTCGCGCAGCTCCTGTGGAGAGAGTGGCTCCCGCCGAGACGAAGCACTCGGAGAACCACCAGCTCGAGCACCGCCAGACGCCACACGAGCAGGTCCAGCGGCCGCGGGCTCCGCACCCCCAGGCTCAGCAGCTCCAGACTCAGCACCCCCAGGCTCAACAGCTCCAGACTCAGCACCCCCAGGGTGAGCAGCTCCAAACTCAGCACCCCCAGGCTCAGCAGCTCCAGACGCAGCACCCCCAGGCTCAGCAGCTCCAGACGTAGCACTCCCAGGCTCAGCACCCCAAGGCGCAGCACCCCCAGGCTCGGCACCCCCAGGCTCAGCACCCACTCGAGCAGTACCCCCAGAGTCACCAGCAACCTCGACCGGCTCGACTGCGTCTACCTGGGACACACCTGAAGGAGCAGGACCCTGAGGGGGGAGGGGGTCTACCTGGGGGGGACCTGGCACAAGGAAGTGCGGCGGCGGGGGGAGGGAAGGAGTGCGGTAGGGGAAGAGACGGTAGTAGGGGACCGACTCGTCAAACGTGACGTCCTGGGAGGACAGAACACGACGAGAGGAGGGGTGGTAGAACTGCCACCCTGGTGCGTCAGGGGGGAATCCAAGGAAGACACAGGGAGCAGCACGAGGGGACAGCTTTTCCGCAGACAAGTCGTGGACAAACGCCCGAGATCCCCAGACACGGAACGCAGACGCATCGCCGACCTTCCCCGTCCACAGCAAGGCTGGGGAGGTCTCCGGCCTGGAGACCCTGGGGTGAAGGTTGATCTGATGCGCCGCGTACTGAACCGCAAACGGCCACAAAAAATGGGGGGCAGCCGCATGCATCATGGACGTACGAGCGACGTCCATGACCATGCCAATGCGGCGCTCAGCAATCCCATTTTGCTGTGGAGAGTCCGGAAGCATAAAGGTCTGGCGGATGCCTCGCGCATGACAGTAGGCTCGCAGAAGGCCAGAGGAGAACTCTCCGCCTCGGTCAGAGTGCAGACGCAGAACAGGAAAGTCCGAGCCGAAGCTCCTCCTGAGCTGGAGACGAGCTGCGCGGATCTAGTCGATCAACACCGCAGTGACATCACCCTTGCTGCGCAAGGGGAAGACTGTGGTGTAACGCGAGTAGTCGTCAACCACCAGCAGGAAGTAGCGCTCGTGACCCTGTCTACGGACGCGGGCCAGGCCCGACACGTCCATGTGAAGCGTCTGCAGCGGGGCCTCTGTCGGGGGAAACTGAGAGGAGTGAGGGGCAGCTCGGAGCCGCCCCTCGACACAGGGGACACAGGAAGGACCAGGCCCCGAAGGAAGGGGAGGGAGGGACCGGGGAAGACCAGAGACGACCATCGCCACGGGAAGCCATGCCTCGGAGACGAGGCAGGTAGGGGTGACCAAGACGGTGGTGCCAGAGGAGAGTCTCGTGAGACAGGAGGCGACACGAGCAGGGGGCAGACTCAGGACCAGACCTGGACGCTGCAGCAAACACCTGACCCGACGCAGCTACCTGGCCAGAAGCAGGGACAGGAGGGGACCCAGTGGTCAGAGTGTAGAGGCTCGACCCCGGCCGACGCGAAAACGTGGCCAGGTGTCGGCCCGTGCGTGCGTCCGAGCAGTGGGTCCCCCGCTGACTCGCAGGAGTAAACTGGTGAACCCCCGCATCCTGCAGGTCAGCACCACTCACCAAGTTCGTCGAGAACGAGGGGAGGTAAAGACCAGACAAGGTGCCAGAGGGAGCAGCCGGACACGGGAGGACAGTAGAGAAGTGAGAGAGGACAGGACCCCCAGAGGGGTCTGCCAGGGAGACTGCAACCGGCCGACCAAGCGGCGTGAGTGTGGTGCGGTCTCGAAAGAAGGAGCGAGAAGCCCCCGAGTCAAGTGTGAAGGTGAGGGAGGCCGAAGCCGACGCGGTACCTGAGAGCGCAGCCTCACCAGTATTTGAGGGCGCAGACGCGCTGGCACCTAGAGCAGCAGCCTCACTAGCACCTAGCGCAGTAGTACCAATGCCCAGGTCGGGCGGGAAACACCGGTAACAGTCACCCTCATCACTAATAGTCACAGCATACATGGCAGCAAGGATAGCATCAAAGTCAAGATCATAGATAGCGACACCTACCCTAGACAGCTCTCCCCAGCGGGGGATTTCACTAGCCTCCGGGAACTGCTGACGCCAAGCGTCCGTCAGGCGGCCAAAGTAGCGCTGAGTGGGGTGGGCACCCCCACACTGCTCACCCGCCCGCGCCGCCCGAGCTGCCAGAACAGCCCAAGCCGCCCGAGCCGCCCGAGCCGCCCGAGCCACTCGAGCCGCCCAAGCCGCTCGAGCCATTCGAGCCGCCCGAGCCCTAGGCACAGTTCCCAGGGGGGAACCTGCTCTGATACCATGAGAAGATGTGAACGAGAATGAGATGACTATGGAATGAAAGTGATACAAATATGCAACCCTAGAAATGTGAACCTCATATGGGCTTAGGGTTACACTAAAGCCTAGACAACATTATACTGTGACACACATGCTGCAGCGAAGAGGGTGTTGCGCTACTTGTGCAGTACGTCGGGCATGGGGCTTGTGCTTGGAGGGCAGAGTCTAGTGGTCCTCACAGGGCACGCAGACGCTTCTTGGGCCGACGACCTGGCTACGCACTGGTCGTCACAGGGTTACACCTTCAACCTTGTGTCTGGCTCTGTTTCGTGGCGGGCTACCCTCTCGTCTTCTGTTCTCGGCTCCAGTTGTGAGGCTGAGATCTACGCCGGGGCCATGGCTGCTCAGGAGCTTCGCTGGCTCACCTTCCTGCTGACTGACCTCGGAGAGCCGCCTCGTTCTCCTCCAGTGCTGTATGTAGACAACAAGGCCATGCTGGCCTTGTGTCGAGAGCAAAGACTGGAGCATAGAACGAAGCACATTGCTCTTCGCTACTTCCTTGCTCGTGAGCTGCAGCAGTGTGGTCAGCTGCGTCTTGCGTACGTGGCCTCTGAGGCCAACACTGCTGATATCTTCACCAAGGCACTTGCGCCTTGTGATCATCAGCGCTTCTGTACTCAGCTTGGTCTTGTGCCTGCCTTGCCTCACTTGCTCACCTCTTGACCTTACTTGTACTGTTACATATATATATACACCTGCTCTTGCTTGTCTAGCCTTATATATATATATATGTACTCCTGCATGTGAAGTGGCCTTGTGGCCTTGACCTTGTGCTCGGAATGTGTGGTGACTTTGTGATCCACCCTGAGCTTGCTTTGCTTTTCTTTGCTTAACTGGTCTTATGACCCCTTGTACTCCCCCACTTTGCCTATGGGGGTGTGTCAAAAAATTATAGCTTATGCTTTTGTGTAGGTTGTAGTGGGGTAGCCCATATAGGGTACAACCCAATTAGGGTTAGTACTTGTACCCAACTCTCTCATAGTGCATTCATTCTCGTTTCAGCTTTCTCACTGGCCCTAGTCCATGCATCACGCCGTCCGTCTCCATAACCTGCTCAGCACCACCGCCAACACCGACAACATCTCCCCACACCTCAAATTCACCGGCAAACGAGGTGACATCTCCATGCTCCGCGTCTGGGGATGCATGGTGCAATATCGGCCCGCAGCGGCGACCACGGGGAAGTTCGAACGTCGTGAGCGCTGGGGCGTGCATCTTAGCATCAGCTTTGAGAATCCCGTCTGGACAATTCTCGACCACGTTACTTCACAGATCGTCACGGCGCGCGATGTCATCTTCTCCGAAGATCTCTCCATTTGCACGTTCCAGTGCGACCGTTACGCTGACCGCACCCGGGGCAAGAACAACATCGCGAAATACGAGCGCCCGCCATGCAGCTTCGCCACGCAGCTTCGCCACACTTGAAGATGAAGTCGCAACAGCCCTTGCAGAACAGGATCCCACGGATCCCCATCCTGGTCTTCGCCCATGGAGCGATGAAGACGAGGACGAGGACAGCGCTCCCCTCGAGTCCTCGCGCGACTCCCTCCTCAGCCCCACCCCTTCCAGCAAACACAACTCTGACGACGACGTGGTGGAGGTCACCAGCGATCAGCGACACATCCCCGGTCTCTCAGGCCTCCACATCCTTGGCCTCCACACAGCTATGTCTCGTCCACAAAAAGTGGTCGAACCGAAAACCCCGCGCCAAGCTCTTACTGGCCCCCACGCCAAGGAATGGCGCGCTGCAATGGATGCCGAAGTCGCCGCGCTCAAAGCTCGCAACACACGGATTCTCGCCGACTGCGCTGCCTTGAAGGGGAGACACAATTTTTCAGGCAAATGGGTTTTCCGCGTGAAAACCGCTGTCGACGGCACCATTGAGCGCTTCAAAGCCCACTGGGTTATACTCGACTTCAATCAGACCTTCGCTCCCGTCAGCCGTCACATATCCATCCACATCATCCTCGCCATCGCAGCCGCAAAACATCTTCCCCTCCGCCAGATCGACGTCAAGAATGCCTTTCTTTACGCACCTATGGATGCGCTCATCTTCGTCAAACAGCCTCACACCTATGGCGACGGTGGTGACCGCGTGTGTTAGCTCCAAAAATCACTCTACGGCATCAAGCAAGCACCATGTCTCTGGCAGTAGCACCTCCATCCTCATCGCCATTGGCTTCGTTCAGCTGCCACACGATCCTGGCATGTATCGCCTCCACTGCCGCGGAGACTACATCCTCCTCACCGCATTACGTGGATGACCTCCTCTACACAGGAACCCGCAACAACCTCCTCGCCCAGTTCGAGAAAAAACTCAGCAACCGCGTCGACATCACCAGCACCGACAAGGTGACCCAGTTCCTGAGTCTCAACATCTCCTATGCATCTGACGCCATTCACCTCTCCGCCTCCAAGTACGCTGAAACTTTCTCCGCCAAATTCAACATCAAGCCTGCCAACCTCTCCACACCTTACCTCACCTCGGCCACCCCGCCCATCATCAACACAACCCCACTCAACCCCTCCGGTCATCAGCTGTATCAGCAGCAACTCGACTGCCTCCTCTTTGCTGCCGTGACATGCAGGCCTGACTTGTCCTACATCTCGAGCTAGCTCGCTCATATGCCAAGCGGCCTGAAGGGGAGCACATGCTGGATCTGCAGCGCGCCTTGCAGTACTTCATCTTCACACCGCTCATGGGCCTCACTTACTCTACACTCACGACTCGCTCCTTTAGCCTCGCTGGCTACGTGGACGGAGATCATGCCGCCGACCCTGCAAATCGACGGTCCCGAACCGGCTTTCTCTTCCGCCTCGAGCCCACTAGCCCAATTTCATGGAATTCCCAGCAGCAAGAAATTGTGGCGCTCTCCTCTGCTGAAGCCGAATTCATCGCTGCCACATCAGCAGTTCGCAAAGGCCTTTACCTTCATAAGCTACTCCAGGAGGCAAAAAATGCGACGTACGCAAGCTTCAAACTTCACTGCGACAACCAAAGCGCGATCAAAATCGCGAACAAGCCTGGCTTCATCAACCCCACTAAGCCAATCGCACTCCGCTACTTCTTCGTCAAAGACGAATTCATCCTGACTTACTGCCCCAATGGTGACATGGCAGCTGACTCCCTCGGCAAGAAGCTGCCACGTCAGCAGTATCATCACTGTGGAAACATCTGCGGCATAACCAAGTGCGTCAAGACTTCGCTCCTCCAGGAATGAAGGGGAGTGTTACGATAAGGAATAGCTGAATAAACATTCCTGAGCAACGAACCCTTAACGCGAATATGACTGCAGCGAGGACGAAAGACCAAGCGACAAGACCGTTATTGAAGACAGTTACAAGCAGGAAGAATTCAAACTGCAAAGCGCGGGAAATCTTCAAACGGTTACCGGACCGCGTACGTGCCAGAATCCCAACCACTAGACCATTGGGATAAAATGCTCTCTTAAGTAGCGGGTCAATGCGCCCATAAACCCCCAGGACAACGAGCAAGTAACCTTTCCCTAGGATCAATCGGGGATCACCAGTGGACCTCTGACACCACCCCGCACTGGAATGCCCGAAGTGCACACACATTGGGATTCGAACCGGAAACCTTCACTCTGATACCATGTCAGAATCCCAACCACTATACCATTAGGATAAAATGGCTTGTTACGTAGCGAGTCAGTGCGCCTATAACCCCCCAGGACAACGAGCCTGTACCGTATCACCCCGGATAGTAGCGCATTTGCGCTTATAATAAAATAAAATAAACAAACTAGGGAGGGGGTGCTTGTAATTGAGTCTAGGGCATGAGCGTATGCTCTTATATAATGACAATCAGCAAAAAACATATTTTTAGAGCACCAAATTGTACATTTACTTCTTGCCATTTCAACCGAGCCGAAAAAAATTCGAGTCACCAAGCAGAATCGCGCGGAACAAAGACATGTTCTGCCTGTCAGAAAGTAGGAAACGAGAATGACTAGAATGACAGCAGTACAGGGTTTGTATGGCAAAACCTAATTAGGTTGTACCCCATTAGGAGTGCCCCACTACAGCCTAGAGAATATAAATGCACAGTTCTGACAAACCCCCATAGGCAAAGTGGGGGACAAGCACGAGAATGAAACAAGGTCAAGCTCAGGGTGGATCACAACGTCACCACGCAATCTGAGCACAAGAAAATGGCCACAAGGCCAGTACACATGCAGAGGTATATATAAAGGAGAACAAGTAGAACAATGATCACAACCTAGAAAGTGTAAACAAGAAGGAATACGTATATAGATCACAGTACAAGCAAAGTCAAGAGGTGAGCAAGTGAGGCCAAGTAGGCCTAAGGCCTAGAACAGTACAGAAGCGCGGATGATCACAAGGTGAAGTGTCTTGGTGAAGATATCAGCAGTGTTGGCCTGAGAGGCCACGTAAACAAGGCGAAGCTGACCACGCTGCTGCAACTCTCGAGCAAGGAAGTAGCGCGGAGCGAAGTGCTTTGTGTGCTCCAGTCTATGCTCCTGACTCAAGGCAATCATGACCTTGTTGTCGATGTACAGAACTGGAGGAGAACGAGGCGCCTCTCATAAGTCGGTCAGCAGGTAAGTGAGCCAGCGTATCTCCTGTGCACCCATGTGTGAGGATAGTAAGCATAGTTAGGAGCCATAGCTAGGTAAGCACTAGCTAGGCAAGAGACGTTTAAGGAAAAGAGGTGATTTCACAAGCAGCAATGAGGATACATATAGCAAACCCTAGATGGGTTGTACTCGCTATAGAGCACCCCACTACAGGCTAGAGAATAACATTCTGACACACCCCCATAGCCAAAGTGGGGTGTAATCAATACAATGAGCAAGCAGGTATAGAGCAGGAGTTCACAAAGGTAAGCAAAGCTAGATTTAATCACGGAGGGCAAGTGAGGAGGAGGAGAGACTGTGGAGGGAGAGAAGATGGGAGGCAACGACTGAAGCTGCAGAGGCACGGGCACAGGAGCGGCTGACTCTGTGGCTACCAAAGCAAGGACGACGGACTACTGGAGTGACTGGCTCCGCAGCTATAGACGAGCGGCAGGAGCAACGGACCCACTGGCGACTGGTGCAACAGGCTCACTGGCTACCGAGGCAAGGGCGACGGACTACGGGCGCTGCAGGCTACAAGACAGCTACCTTCACACAACCTCCCCCAGCTGCCCCACGCCCCTCTCACACACTCCCTGCTCAAACCCTAGCTCCACTCCCACAGCACACCCCTTAAACCCTAAACCCCAGGCACCCACACATCCACCCCCCTCAGCGAAAGCTGCAGCAGTGGGAGACAAAGGAGGAGGAGGAGGAGGAGGGGATGGCGCACACAACCGACACTCCCACAACCGCCACCCCCACACCCCGCACCCCCAAACCCTAAAACGGGTGGGACGGGGAAGGAGCGCGGGGGGCGGCGAAGGGAACGGCGCGCGGCCCCCAGGGTACCACCACGAGGCAGCGAGGGGCCGCGCGCATCTCCCCAGGGCGCCGCGAAGGGGCAGCGGGAGGGCGGCGACGGGACCGCAGAGGGCGGCGACGGGGTCGCTGCGGGCGGCGACGGGGCCGCGGAGGGCGGCGACGGGGCCGCTGCGGGCGGCGACGGGGCCGCTGCGAGCGGCGAAGGGGTCGCAGCGGGCGGCAACAAGGCCGCCGCGGGCGGCAACGGGGCCGCTGCGGACGGCGACGGGGCCGCGAAAGGGGGGGGGAGGGGCCGAGTGGGGCCCGCGAAGGGCGGCGACGGGGCCGAGAAGAGTGGCAACAGGGCCGCGAAGGGATGAAAAATGCGTCGCACGCCACGTGGCGTGCGACAGATCGAGTAGCAGCGGAAGCAGATGGGCCCACATGCCCGGAGCGTACCCGCTCTGATAGCATGTGAGGATAGTAAGCATAGTTAGGAGCCATAGCTAGGTAAGCCCTAGCTAGGGAAGAGAAGTTTAAGGAAAGGAGGTGATTTCACTAGCAGCAATGAGGATACATATAGCAAACCCTAGATGGGTTGTACTCGATATAGAGCACCCCACTACAGGCTAGAGAATAACATTCTGACACCATGGCCCTTGCGTAGATCTCAGCCTCACAGCTGGAGCTGAGAATAGAAGAAGAGCGGATAGACTTCCACGAAACAGAACCAGAGCCAAGGCTGAAGGTCTAACCCTGTGACGACCGCTGCGTAGCCAAGTCATCAACCCAAGAAGCGTCTGCGTGACCAGTGAGGACAACTCGAGCCCGTCCTCCAAGCACGAGCCTCATGCCCGACGTACTGCACAAGTAGCGCATCACCCTCTTACCGGCATTCCAGTGCTCTGGTCGGTGTCTCCCGGGCGCAACTTAGCGTGCCAGGATGCTAAGAGGGTAAGCAAGGTCAGGTCGAGTGCAGGTCATCAGGTACATGAGGCAGCCCACAATCTTTGGATACAGGCCACTCGACTCTACAGACTCATCCGAAGGTAGAGCTAAGAGTGAGTGACCGGTAGGCAGAGGAGTGGACTGTGGCGAGGAGTACTCGAAACGGAAGCGTTGAAGGACCTGCTACATCATGTGCGACTGAGTCAAGGTACTGGTGCGCCGTGCTCTATCCCGGGTGATCTGCAAGTCAAGATAGTTGCGCATCTCACCTAGGTCTGTGCACGTGTGTCTCTTCTGCAGCTCCGACTTCACGTGGGCCAATCAAGCAGTGTCAGGAGTGGCAAAGACCAAGTCGTCAACGTACACAAGGATGTAGAATGGCGGGAGCGAAGTGTCGGTGCGTAGAAACAGCGACGGGTCAGCAGTAGAAGGAGCAAACCCAAGAGCCGCAAGAGTCGTCCTCAGTGTGTCGTGCCACTCACAAGGCGCCTGGCGGAGACCGTAGACTGGCCGCTGGAGGCTCCACTGCGTACCAAGAGGAAACGACCTAGTGAAGCCAGGTGGGCGGCGCAGCCAGATCTCCTCGTGCAGGCTGCCCTGTAGGAAAGCGGTGCTGAAGTCAAGAGAGTGAAGCTCGTAGTCACGCTGAGAGGCTACGTGCAGCAGCACCTGAAGAGTGGTCATTTTCGGGGTAAGGGAGAAGGTATGGAAGAAGTCAACTCCCTAACGCTGTCTGGAGCCTCGTGCAACGTAATGTGCCTTGAAGACAGGCGGAGAACTCGACGGCCGCTTCACCCTGAAAATCCACATGCCACTGACGATGTTCGCCCCAGGTGGGGGAACCTCATCGACGTTAGTGCATGTGGACTTCTAGGATTCCATCTCTGCGTCCATGGCTGACTCCCACTGAGAGGAGAAGGGACCCTCTATCGCCTCCGCATAAGAGCACGGGGTCGGGATGTCTGGTGCGTCTCCCTCAGGTGCAATCAGCATGGACACGAGATGAGGTACAGCAGCTACAAAGCACTCAAAGTCCTCCTGCCTGTCCTCAAGGACGTCCGTGCCAAGAGCACACTCACCTCCGACGGACGGAGGACAGACAGACTCCGACTCAGCAAGAAGACTAGCGGTGTAGTCAAGACGGCAGCGAGCAGCAAAGTCGACAAGCTCAGCAACTAAGGCAGACGCAACAGTGGACTCAAACGAAGGGTCAGTGACAACAATGGCTAGGAGATGGGTGACAGTAGGACTAGCAGTACGAAGGGAGTCAGACTCCGTGTGCGGACCCTCAGCAAGGGAAGACGCAGGAGGAGACGGTAGAGGGACACGCAGTGGAACAGAGGAAGGACGAAGTACCATCTGGTGCGTGCCGGGGACAGGAGGAGGACGCGGACGCGAATCACGACGACCAGTGCGAGCAGCGCGAACAGGCGACATGAGACGCAGGCTCATGACGCTCCGTAAGACCTCCGGTCAGTCCATTGTAAGGAGAAGGACCAGGCAGTGGGGAGACTGGCTGTAACTGCGACTGCAAGTGGACAGATGGTGGACACTCTAGGGGAGGAGTAGGACCAGTAGAAGGCGGGAGACCAAGAACCTACTGAAGGAGTGGAACAAAGTACGGCCGCGGCCGAGCAGCACCACCAGAACCAACAGAGACAGCTCCAGCACCCCCAGCTCTAACTCCTGCAGCACCACTAGCTCCAGCACCAGCAGCACCACCAGCAAGAATAGCTCCAGCGCCTCCAGCTCCAACTCCTGCAGCACCACTAGCTCCAGCACCAGCAGCACCT
Source organism: Closterium sp. NIES-65 (assembly GCA_948144175.1). NCBI lineage: Eukaryota > Viridiplantae > Streptophyta > Zygnematophyceae > Desmidiales > Closteriaceae > Closterium > Closterium sp. NIES-65. The sequence continues at coordinate 626,971 of CANXME010000936.1, forward strand.
CCAGCAGGAACACCTCTAGCACCTCCAGCTCCAACTCCTGCAGCACCACTAGCTCCAGCACCTTCAGCAGCTCCATCTCGAGCAGCACTTCCAGCAGGAACAGCTCCAGTGCCTCCAGCTCCAACTTCTGCAGCACCACCAGCCCCAGCAGCTCCAGTACCTCCAGTACGAGCACCTCCGGGACCAGCGGCTCCAGTACCTCCAGCAGCTCTAGCAGCAGCAGGACCTCCAGCTCCAGCAGCACGACTCCAGCGCCGAGCAAACCACTCGCGCAGCTGCGGTGGAAAGAGTGGCTCTTGTCGAGACAAGACACCCGTAGGACCTCCAAAGAACAAAGTACCTCCAGGCTCAGCACCCCCAGGCTCCACACTCTCAAGCTCAGCACCCCCAGACTTAGCAACCCGAGGCTCAGCACCCCCAGGCTCCGCACGCTTAGGCTCAGCACCCCCAGGCCCCGCACCTGCAGGCTCAGCACCCCCAGGCTCTGCACCAGTAGGCTCAGCACCCCTAGCAGTACCAGAGTCGATAGCTACCTCGACGGGCTCGACAGGGTCTACCTGGGACACACCTAAGGGGGCAGGACCCTGAGGGGGGAGGGGGTCAACCGGAGGAGGAACTGGTGCTAGGAAGAGCGGCGGGGGGGGAGAGGGGCAGTCCCGTAGGGGAAGAGACAGTAAAAGGGAACCGACTCGTCAAACTAACGTCCTGAGAGGACAAAACACGACCCGAGGTGGGGTGGTAAAACTGTCAGCCAGGCGCATCAAGGGGGAAGCCAAGGAAGACGTAGGGAACTGCACGGGAGGACAGCTTGTCCACGGAAGAATCGCGGACAAAAGCTCGAGATCCCCTGACACGGAACACCAACGCATCGCCAACCTTCCCCATCCACAGCAGAGCAGGTGTGGTCTCCGGAACGGAGACACGGGGCTGGAGGTTGAGCTGATGCGCAGTGTACTGAACCGCGAACGGCCACAGAAAATGGGGAGCAGCCGCATGGATCATGGACGTACGAGCGACGTCCATGACCATGCCAATGCGGCGCTCACCAGTCTCATTTTGATGTGGGGAGGCCGGAAGCGTGAACGTCTCGCGGATGCCCTCCGCACGACAGAAGGCCTGCAGAAGGTCGAAGGAAAACTCTCCACCTCTGTCAGAGTGCACACGCAGAACAGGAAGGTCCGAGCCGAAACTCTCGCTGAGCTGGCGACGGGCAGCGCAGATCCAGTCAATCAGCACCTCAGTGACCTCACCCTTGCGGCGCAAGGGGAAGACTATGGTGTAACGCGAGTAGTCGTCAACGACCAGCAGAAACGCTCGTGACCCTGTCCACGGACGCGGGTTGGGCCCCACACGTCCATGTGGAGAGTCTGCAGGGGAGCCTCCGTCGGAGGGAACTCGGAGGAGTGAGGAGCGGCGCGCTGCCGTCCCTTGACGCAAGGAACCCAGGTAGGGGCAGGCCCTGGTGGGAGGGGTGGGAGAGACCGGGGGAGACCAATGACAAGGACACGGGAGGCCATACCTCGAAGACGAGGTAGGGAGGGGTGACCAAGGCGGTGGTGCCAGAGGAGAGTCTGGTGTGACAGGAGGCGACACGAGCAGGGGGCAGACTCCGGACCAGACCTGGACCCGGCAGCAAACACTTGACCAGACGCGGCTACCTGACCAGACGCAGTAAATAGAGGGGACGCAGTAGGAAGTGTGTACAGGCTCGACCCAGGCTGACGGGTGAACGTGGCGAGGTGGCGGCCCATCCGAGTACACGTACAGTGGGTCACCCGCTGACCTCCAGGAGTGAACTGGTCAACCCACACGTCCTGGAGGTCAGCTCCACTCACCAAGTTCGTAGAGAACGAGGGGAGGTGAAGACCCGATAGTGAGCCAGACGGGAGCGCCGGACACGGCAGAACCGTAGAGGAGTACGCAAGGACTAGGCCCTGAGAGGGGTCCGCCAGGGAGACTGCAACCGGCCGACTGAGCGGCGTGAGGGTGGTGCTGTCGTGAAAGAAGGAGCGGGAAGCACCTGAGTCAAGTGTGAAGGTGTGCAAGGCCTCAGCAGGCGCAGAACCTGAGGGAGCAGACTCACCAGCACCTGGAGCAACAGACTCACTAGCACCTAGAGCAGCAACCTCTATCTTAGGGTCGGGCGGCACACACAGTAAATAGTCACCCTCAGCACCAATGGTCACAGCATACATTGTAGCAAGGATAGCATCGTAATCAAGATCAAAGATAGCAACACCAGACTTAAACAGATCAGCCCAGCGAGGGAGCTCAATGGCGTCAGGAAACCGTGTGCGACAGGCGTCATTCAGGCGACCGAAACAGCGCTGCGTTGCGTGTGGCAGCCCGCACGTCTCCCCACGGCACTCGCCGGTGTGGAGTACGTAAGCGGAGGGACCAGCACCCCCAGACCTCCCACGCCCGGCGTACCACTCACGAAGCTGCTGGGGCGACGGGGCCTCACGGGAACGCGTCTGCTGCTGTCGCTGGCTACCGCCAAAGCCTCCACGCTGCGCGGCTCCACCCCGACCAGCACCACCGCCGCCGCCACCCCCACTGCCACTGCCGCCTCCACCTCCACCGCCGCCACCGACGCCCCCACTCCCGCCACCACCCCCACCTCCACTCCCACCCCCTCCGCCTCCTCCACCGCCACCACCGCCGCCCCCGCCGTCCCTTCCACCACCCTTGCCCCCCTTGCCCTTGCCGCTGCGGCGCCTCCCACTAAGAGCAGACGCAGCCCAGACCTCCTTGGTGCCAACGAGGTCGACAGCAGCAGCAAAAGCAACAGAGGGCAAAAGGGGGACGGGGGAACACCCCTCAAAGAAAGGGGCGCGAGGGTCGCCGCGAGAAGCTCCTACAGCGACTATGCTAGTCTCAGCTGCAAGGAGGCGCTCCTCGAGCAGGTCGACGGTGAGCTCAGTGGGGAAAAGGGAGAGAAAGTGGTCCCTGACTGAGCGAAGAGAGTCAGGGAGACGGGTGACGAGGTAGAAGAGGGTGGTGTACATGGTGGGGGGGGGTTCTTGGCACGAAACTCGGAGGGAAACGCAGCGCAATAGCGGGTGTCACTAGTGCGGAGGTGAGTGATGAGATCAGCGACTGTGGCAAAGGCGGCCAGGTCAGGGAACAAGTACGCCAGCATGAGGCGGCTGAGGGCAGTAGAGGCAGGGGAGTAGTAGCGCGCAACAACAGCGTCATACATAGACTTAGCAGTCTTGTACTAGCCAAAGTGCGCGCGCTCTGCAGACGGCAGGTGACTACGAACAGCAAGGCAAGCAACAGCGTCACGAGTAGTCCACTGCGAGCGAACCGTATTGTCAGCATCGGCAGCAGGTGCAACACAGGCGCCGGACGTGTGATCGAAGAGCGAGACTCCGTCCCTAGAGTCGCACTAAAGATAGAGCTGCAGGTCATCTACCCAAACTTTGAAATCGACCGCACGACCCTCAGCATCGAAGGTAAGAACGATAGGGCTAGCCATGGCGGCAGTAGCAGCAGTATGGCATGGCGGCGCGGGCGGTGCGGCTCGGCAGAGCAGCGCGGCCCGGCAGGGCGGCGCGGCTCGGCAAGGGGGCGGCGCAGCGCGGCAGGCAGGCGGGCGCAGCGGCGCGCTTGGCAGGGCGGGCGCATACCAGGGGCAGGTGCAGTGTAGGGCCGCGACGGGTGGCGGCAAGGCACGGCCGCGACTGGCGGCTGGGGCAGGCCGCGACGGGCGGCTGGGTCAGGCCGCGACAGGCAGCGACACGGCAGGGCCACGAAGGGCGCGGCTAGGTTAGGGCCGCAACGGGTCGTTAGGGCAAGGCCGCGACGGGCCGGGAGGGCAGGGCCCCGACGGGCCGGGAGGGCAGGGCCGCCACGGGCGGCAGTAGGGCAGGGCGCGCGACAGCGCAAGTGAGGCAGGCGTGAGGCGCGCTTCGGGCAGGGCAAGAAAAAAAAATTATCGTAGTGGGCCCTAAAAAAAACGTTCCCACTAGGGAACCCGCTCTGAAACCATGTCAAAAATTAGGAAACGAGAATGACTAGAATGACAGTAGTACAGGGTCTGTATAGCAAAACCTAATTGGGCTATACCCCATAAGGAGTGCCCCACTACAGCCTAGAACATATAAATGCATAGTTTGACACTGCCAGCTCATCCTTGTCAGAATATTATGTTTCTCTAGACTGCAGTGGGGTACTCTATTGTGAGTACAGCCCTTTTAGGGTTTGCTATATGTATCCCAATGTTTGCTAGTGAACCTCTCTCTCTTCTCATTCATTCCTCATTTCTTAACATGGTATAGAGCTGTCTCGATCCTTGGGCCCACCACTGAATTTTTTTTTTCCTACCCGAGGCGCGCGTCGCGCCTGCCCTTAACGGCCCTTAGCGGCCCCTCGTAAGGCCCTTCGCGGCCCCTCGTTAGGCCCCCCCTTCGCGGCCCCTTGTAAGGCCCCTTCGCGGCCCCTCGTAAGGCCCCTTCGCGGCCCCTCGTAAGGCCCCTTCGCGGCCCCTCGTTAGGCCCCTTCGCGGCCCCTCGTAAGGCCCCTTCGCGGCCCCTCGTTAGGCCCCCCTCGCGGCCCCTCGTCAAGCCCTTCGCGGCCCCTCGTACGGCCCTTCGCGGCCCCTCGTACGGCCCTTCGCGGCCCCTCGTACGGCCCTTCGCGGCCCCCCGTAAGGCCCTGTCGCGGCCCCTCGTCGCGCCCCCCCGTATCGGCCCCGTCGCCCGGCGTCGCCCCTATCCCGGACCTGTCGCGGCCCTGCCCCGACCCTGTCGCGGCCCTAACGCGGCCCTGCCCCTGCCATGCCCCGACCCTGCCCAGGCCCCGCCCTCCTCATGCCTGTCGTGGTGCACCAGGGGCCCGTGCACCGCCCCCCCCCCCTTTTCCCGTCGCCTTGCGTGGCGAGCGGGGAGGGGGGAGGGGGGCGCGCGCGTCGCCCCTTCTTCCGCCTACTCTGGCGCCCTGGGAGGCCGCGCGTCGGCCCCCATACTCTCCCCCCCCCCCCCTCCCAGGTCGCCTCAACAAGCGACGGGAGGGGCGACCTGGGGGGGGCCGTGCGTCGGAGCAGCCGCCCCTGGTGCAGCCGCCCCTGGACCTCGGCAGCCACCCCTGGCCCCTGGAGCAGCCGCCCCTGGATCCCGCGACGCCGCCCCTGGACCCGGTGCCGCCGCCTCCTTGTGCTGCCCATTGCCGCCCGTTGCTGCCCGTTGCTGCTATCCCCCCCCCCCCCCCCCCCTCCTTCTTCGTCTCCCTGCTGCGCGTTCAGCCGTGGAATGGAGGGTATGGGGGTGGCGGGTATGGGGGTGATGGATGGTATGTTTCCCTTCCCCTCCTCCTCCTTTGTCTCCCACTACTGCAGCTGCCGCTGAGGGGGGTGGATGTGTGGGAGTCAAAGGCGTGGTGCTAGGGGGTGGGGTGTGAGTGAACCTAGGGGTGCAGTAGGGGGTGTGTGAAATGGGGGTGGGATATTTTGGGGAGGTTGAAGGGGGTGGCCGCCGCGAAGCCCGCAGCTCCAGTCGCCCGTGAGACCGTTGCGCCAGACGCCTGTGAGCCCGTTGCGCCAGTCGCCCGTGAGCCCGTTGCTCCAGTCGCCCGTGAGTCCGTTGCTCCTGCCGCTCAGAGTTAGCCGCGGAGCCAGTTACTCCAGTAGCCCGTGAGCCAGTTGCTCCAGTTGCCAGTGTGCCAGTTGCTCCAGTTGCCTATGTGCGAGTTTCTCCAGTTGCCCATGTGCGAGTTGCTCCAGTTGCGCCGTGTGCCAGCAGCTTCAGCTGCTGCCCACTACCTCCTCTCCTCTCATAGTCCCTCCTCCTCCACACTTGCCCTCTGCAATAGCCTCTAGGTTTGCTTACATTTGTGAACTTTAAACTGTTGCTTCTTGTACTTGTGCTCAGAATGTGTGGTGACATTGTGATCCACCCTGAGCTTGTTCTACTTTGTTTGTTGTGCTGATTACACCCCACTTTGACTATGGGGGTGTGTCAGAATATTATGTTTCTCTAGTCTGCAGTGGGGTACTCTATAGTGAGTACAACCCTTTTAGGGTTTGCTATATGTATCCCAATGTTTGCTAGTGAACCTCTCTCTCTTCTCATTCATTCCTCATTTCTTAACAATCCTGACTGGACGCGAAGCCAGTCAGGTCTTTGCTAGTCAAACGAAGCAAGAATGAAATCGAACTCGCTGCAAAAATGAAACTTGATACCGTTTTTAACAGGATTTCGAATTAATATTGTATGTGCGTTTATAATAAGTAAATATTTTTTAGGGGGGGCGCTTATGATTGGGGACCGGCCATAAGCACATGGCTCCAGATAGAAGCGCCCGCGCTTTTGTCAGATTATCATAGCTGATGCATGTTTGTAGGCTATAGTGGGGTAGCACATATGGGGTACAGCTTTCTAGGGTTGTATTTGTACCCAACTCTGAAATAGTCATTTTCATTCCTGTTCATTGATTCTCTCATGGTATAGAGCGGGTCCCTCCTAAGGACCGTTTTTTAAGGGCCCACCCACGATTTTTTTTTCCTGCCCGGAGCGCGCCCTATTCTCCCCGAGGCGCGCTCCCCCCTAGTGCTTGTCGCGCTGCCCTTGTGGCGCCCCGCGAGTCGCGCGCGCGACTCTCTTTTTTTCGCGCGCGCGGCCCGGGCCCCACGTCGCGCTGGCCTTACGGCCGCGCCGCGCCGCCCTCTCGGCTCTGCCGCGCCGCGCCGCCCTCACGCCGGCCGCGCGGCCTCTTCGTCGCTGCAGCGGGCCCCGTCACCTGACGGCCCCGCCGTCCTCTTTTGACGGCCCCGCCGTCCCCTACTGCCGGCGCTGCACCTCTGTCGGCCCCGCCGCTGCACCCTGACGGCCCCGCCGTCCCCTGTCACGGCCCCGCCGTCCCCTGTCACGGCCCCGCCGCTGCACCCTGACGGCCCCGCCACTGCACCAGTCGGCCCCGCCGCTGCACCCTGACGGCCCCGCCGTCCCCTGTCCCGGCCCCGCCGCTGCACCCTGCCGGCCCCGCCGCTGCACCCTGACGGCCCCGCCGTCCCCTGTCACGGCCCCGCCACTGCACCCTGACGGCCCCGCCACTGCACCAATCAGCCCCGCCGTCCCCTGTCCCGGCCCCGTCCTGCACCCGAGCCGCCCTGCCGCCGAGCCGCCCGGGAGCCGAGCCGCCCTGCACCCGAGCCGCCCTGCCGCCGAGCCGCACGGGCACCGAGCCGCCCTGCAACCGAGCCGCCCTGCCGCCGAGCCGCCCGGGAGCCGAGCCGCCCAGCAGCCGAGTCACTGAGTCGCCGAGCCGCCCTTCTGCAGAGTTGCCCGGCCTGCCCTGCCTGGTGAGCACAGTCGCACTGTCACTGCGTGCTCTTCCCCTACTGCTTGCACTGCTTCACTGTCGTCGTCATGGCTACCCCTAGTGTCCTAGCTTTTGACGCTGAGGGTCGCGCCATTGATTTTGAGGTCTGGTTAGACGACCTGCAGCTGTTCTTACAGTGCGACAGGGCTGACGGCCTTTCTCTCTTTGACCTCACCTCTGGCGCCTCTCCTGCTCCTGCTGCTGATGCTGATCCCACTGTCCGCTCTCAGTGGGCCACCCGCGATGCTGCTGCACGTCTTGCTGTGCGTCGCCACCTCCCTACCTCTGAGCGTGCGCACTTTAGTCAGTACAAGAGTGCTCAGACCTTGTACGACGCTGTAGTTGCGCGCTACTCCTCCCCTGCCACTGCTGCACTGAGCCGTCTCATGCTTCCCTACCTCTTTCCTGACCTCTCTGCCTTTCCCACTGTCGCTGACCTCATTACGCACCTCCGCACTAGTGACACTCGCTACCGCGCCGCCCTTCCTGCTGAGTTCTGCGCTAAGAACCCACCCCCCATGTACATCGCTCTCTACTACGTAGTCGCGCGCCTCCCTGACTCCCTTCGCGTCGTCAGGGACCACTTTCTCGCAGTCTGTCCCACCACCCTCACCGTCGACCTCCTCGAGAAGGCCCTCCTTGCAGCGGAGAAGAGCATAGTCGCTGTAGGTGCTTCTCGTGGTGACCCTCGCACCCCCATCTTTGAGGGGTGCTCTCCTTCCCCCTTGCTGCCCTCTGTTACCTCTGCTGCTGCTGCCGACCTGCTTGGTCTTGAGTCGGTCGGCGCGGCGTCTGCCCCTAGTGGGAGACGTCGCTCCAGCAAGGGCAAGGGGGGCAAGGGCGCGGGTGGAGCTGGAGGGGGCGGTGGCGGTGGTGGCGGTGGCGGCGGAGGGAGTGGGGGTGGCGGCGGGACTAGTGGCGGGGGTGGTGGTGGTGGTGGTGGCAGCAGCGGCGGAGACGGTGGTGGTGGTGCCAGCGGTGGTGGTGGAGGCAGCGGCGGAGGTGGAGGCGGCGGAGGTGGAGGCGGTGGAGGCGACAGCGGAGGAGGCGGTGGTGGTGGAGGAGGTGGAGCTGGTCGGGGTGGTACCCAGCAGCGTAGCGGCGGTGGTGGTGGCCAGCGCTCGCAGCGGCAGCAGCAGCAGCGCTCGCGGGACATCCCTTCGCCTCAGCAGCTTCGTGAGTGGTACGCTGGGCGTCAGAGGGGTGGGGGTACTGGTCCCTGCACCTACGTTCTTCGTTCCGGCGACCGCGCGGGTGAGCAGTGTGGGGGTGCCCACGCTGCCCAGCGCTGCTTTGGCCGCCTGACGGACGCTTGGCGTCAGCAGTTCCCTGGGGCTACTGAGATCCCTCGCAGGGATGAGCTTCTTAGGGCTAGTGTAGCGATCTTTGATCTTGATTTTGATGCTATCCTTGCTGCTATGTATGCTGTGACTTATAGTGAGGAGAATGAGGGTTACCGGTGTTTCCAGCCCGACCCGGGCATTGGTACTGCTGCGCTAGGTGCTTGTGAGGCTGCTGCTCTAGGTGCCAGTGCGTCTGCGCTCTCAGGTACTGGTGAGACTGCGCTCTCAGGTACTGCGTCGTCCTCGTCCTCCCTCACTTTCACACTTGACTCCGGGGCTTCTGACCTTCTTTCGAGACCGCACTACCCTTACGCCGCTCGACCGGCCGGTTGCAGTCTCCCTTGCTGACCCCTCTGGGGGTCCTGTCCTGTCTCACTTCTCCACTGTCCTCCCGTGTCCGGCTGCCCCTTCGGGCACCCTTTCTGGTCTGTACCTTCCCTCGTTCTCTACGAACTTGGTGAGTGGCGCGGACCTGCAGGATGTGGGGGTTCACCAGTTCACTCCTGCGAGTCAGCGGGTGACCCACTGCACGGAGGCACGCACAGGCCGACACCTGGCCACGTTCTCGCGTCGGCCGGGGTCGAGTCTCTACACCCTGACCGTTGAGTCTCCTCCTGTCCCTGCGTCTGGTCAGGTGGCTGCGTCAGGTCAGGTGCTTGCTGCTGCGTCCCGGTCAGGTCCTGAGTCTGCCCCCTGTTCTTGTCGCCTCCTGTCTCACGAGACTCTCCTGTGGCACCACCGTCTTGGCCACCCCTCCTTGCCCCGTCTTCGGAGCATGGCTTCCCGTGTCCTTGTCTCTGGTCTTCCCTAGTCTCTCCCTCCTCTCCCCTCCGGGCCAGGACCTTCCTGTGTCCCCTGTGTCGAGGGTCGCCTCCGGGCTACTCCTCACTCCTCCCACTTCCCCCCGACAGAGGCTCCCCTACAAACGCTTCACATGGATGTGTGGGGCCCAGCCCCCGTCCGTGGGCAGGATCATGAGCGCTACTTCCTGTTGGTGGTTGACGACTACTCGCGTTACACCACAGTCCTCCCCTTGCGCAGCAAGGGTGCGGTCACTGAGGTGCTGATCGACTGGATCCGCGAGGCTCGTCTCCAGCTCAGGAAGAGCTTCGGCTCGGACTTCCCTGTTCTGCGTCTGCACTCGGACAGAGGCGGAGAGTTCTCTTCTCGCCTTCTGCGAGACTACTGTCGTGCACGGGGGATCCGCCAGACCTTCACGCTTCCGGACTCACCACAGCAAAATGGGATTGCTGAGCGCCGCATTGGCATGGTTATGGATGTCGCTCGTACGTCCATGATGCATGCGGCTGCCCCCCATTTTCTGTGGCCGTTTGCGGTGAGGTACGCGGCGCATCAGCTCAACCTTCACCCCCGGGTCTCTCGGCCTGCGATGTCCCCAGCCTTGCTGTGGACGGGGAAGGTTGGCGATGCGTCTGTGTTCCGTGTCTGGGGATCTCGGGCGTTTGTCCGCGACTTGTCTGCGGACAAGCTGTCCCCTCGTGCTGCTCCCTGTGTCTTCCTTGGCTTCCCCACTGACGCCCCAGGGTGGCAGTTTTACCACCCCTCCTCTCGTCGTGTTCTGTCCTCCCAGGACGTCACGTTCGACGAGTCAGTCCCCTTCTACCGTCTCTTCCCCTACCGCACTCCTTCCCTCCCCCCTCCCCCGGACTTCCTTGTGCCGGTTCCCCCCCCGGTAGACCCCCTCCCCCCTCAGGTTCCTGCCCCCTCAGGTGTGTCCCAGGTAGACGCCGTTGACCCGGTCGAGGTTACTGGTGACTCTGGTGCTGCTGCGGGTGCTGAGCCTGGGGGTGCTGACTCTGGGGGTGCTGTGCGCGGGGGTGCTGAGCCTGGGGGTGCTACTGCTGGGGGTGCTGGGCCTGAGGGTGCTACTGCGGAGGGTGCGGAGCCTGGGGGTGCTGAGCCGGGGGGTGCTGTGCCTGGAGGTGCTGGGTCTGGGGGTGCTGGGTCGGGAGCTGCTGAGCGTGGGGGTGCTGAGCTGGGAGTTGCTGAGCCTGGGGGTGCTGCGTCTGGAGCTGTTGAGCCTGGGGTTTCTCCTACTGCTGCGTCTCGCCGGGAGCCCCTCTCTCCACAGGAGCTGCGCGAGTGGTTCGCTCGCCGCTGGAGGCGTGCTGCTGAGTCTGGAGGTGCTGCTGGAGCTGGAGCTGGAGCTTCTTCGACCGTCGAGGGTGCGGGTGCTGCCGGTCCCGGAGCTGCTGGACCTGTGGGTCCTCCTGGAGCTGGAGCTGCTGAGGGCGTTGGTGCTGAGCCTACTGCTGTTGGTCCTGCCGCTGGAGGTGTGGGTGGCGCTTGTGCTGTCGCTGAGGGTGCTGGTGCTGTCCCTGCTGAGTCTGGAGCTGCCGCGCGGCCTCGGCCGTACTTCGTTCCGCTCCTGCAGCAGGTTCTTGGTCTTTCTCCTCCAGTAGAGGGTCCACCGCCTGTCCAGTCGCAATCCCTGCTGGAGCCTTCCTCTCCACTGCCTGCTCCCTCTCCTTACACTGGTCCTACTGGAGGTCTTGGTGAGCGTCGTGAGCCTGCGTCTCGTCCCGCGTCGCCTGTTCGTGCTGCTCGCGCTAGTGGTCGCGGTTCGCGTCAGCGTCCTCCTCCTGTCCCTGGCACGCACCGGATGTCTTTGCGTCCGTCCACTGCTCCTCTGCGTGCCCCTTTGCCTTCTCCTCCTGAGTCCTCTCTTCCTGCGCTTGCCGACCCTGAGTCGGACTCTCTTCGTGCTGCCAGTCCTACTGTCACGCGTCTGCTTGCTACTGTCGTCACTGACCCCTCTTTTGAGTCCACTGCTGCGTCTGCTCTAGTCGCTGAGCTCGTCGACTTTGCTGCTCACTGTCGTCTCGACTACGCTGCTAGTCTTGTTGCTGAGTCTGCGTCTGTCTGTCCTCCGTCCGTCGGGGGTGAGTGTGCTCTTGGCACGGACGTCCTTGAGGACAGGCAGGAGGAGTTACAGTGTCTAGCGGCTGCTTCACCTCATCTCGCGTCTGTACTGCTTGCCCCTGAGGGAGACCCGGATGCACTAGACATCCCGACTCCGCGTTCTTACGCGGAGGCCGTAGAGGGTCCCTACTCCTCTCAGTGGCAGGCAGCTATGGATGCAGAGATGGCTTCCTGGAAGTCCACAGGCACCTACGTTGACGCGGTTCCCCCTCCTGGGGCGAACATCGTCAGTGGCATGTGGATCTTCAGGGTGAAGCGGCCGCCGGGCTCTCCACCTGTCTTCAAGGCACGATACGTTGCTCGTGGATTCAGTCAGCGGCAGGGAGTTGACTACTTTCAGACCTTCTCTCCCACCCCGAAGATGACTACTCTTCGGGTGCTGCTGCACATAGCCGCTCAGCGCGACTACGAGCTTCACTCTCTCGACTTCAGCACTGCGTTCTTGCAGGGTAGCCTGCACAAGGAGATCTGGCTTCGCCGTCCACATGGCTTCACTGGGACTTTCCCTCCTGGCACCCAGTGGAGCCTCCGACGGCCAGTCTACGGTCTCCGCCAGGCACCGCGTGAGTGGCACGACACACTGAGGACTACGCTTGCGGCCCTTGGGTTTGCTCCTTCTACTGCTGACCCGTCGCTGTTTCTTCGCACCGACACTTCATTGCCGCCGTTCTACATCCTCGTGTACGTCGACGACTTGGTCTTTGCCACAGCGGACACTGCTGGACTCGCCTACGTGAAGTCCGAGCTGCTGAAGAGACACACGTGCACAGACCTGGGTGAACTGCGCTGCTACCTTGGCTTGCAGATCACTCGGGACAGAGCACGCCGCACCATTACCTTGACTCAGTCACACATGGTGCAGCAGGTCCTTCAGCGCTTCGGCTTCACGTACTCCTCGCCTCAGGCCACTCCTCTGCCTACTCGCCACTCACTCTCAGCTCTGCCTTCGGATGAGTCCGTAGAGTCGAGTGGTCCGTATGCAGAGCTTGTTGGCTGCCTCATGTACCTGATGACCTGCACACGACCTGACCTTGCATACCCTCTGAGCATTCTTGCACGCTATGTTGCTCCTGGGAGACACAGACCAGAGCACATGGCTGCAGCGAAGAGGGTATTGCGCTACCTGTGCAGTACGTCGGGCATGGGGCTAGTGCTTGGAGGGCGGAGTCCAGTGGTCCTTACCGGCCACGCGGACGCTTCTTGGGCTGACGACCAGGCTACGCAGCGGTCGTCACAGGGTTACACCTTCAGCCTTGGTTCCGGCTCTGTCTCGTGGCGGTCTACTCGCTCGTCTTTTGTTCTCGGCTCCAGTTGTGAGGCTGAGATCTACGCCGGGGCCATGGCTGCACAGGAGCTTCACTGGCTCACCTACCTGCTGACTGACCTTGGAGAGCCGCCTCGTTCTCCTCCAGTGCTGTACGTAGACAACAAGGCCATGCTGGCCTTGTGTCGAGAGCAGCGCTTGGAGCACAGAACAAAGCACATTGCTCTCCGCTACTTCCTTGCTCGTGAGCTGCAGCAGCGTGGTCAGTTGCGACTTGCGTACGTGGCCTCTGAGGCCAACACTGCTGATGTGTTCACCAAGGCACTCGCGCCTTGTGACCATCAGCGCTTTTGCACCCAGCTGGGTCTTGTGCCTGTCTTGCCTCACTTGCTCTCCTCTTGACTTCACTTGTACTGTGACATATATATATATACCTGCTCTTGCGTGTCTAGTTTTATATATATGTTTGTACTCCTGCATGTGAACTGGCCTCTGGCCCTGCTCTTGTGCTCGGACTGTGTGGTGACTTTGTGATCCACCCTGAGCTTGCTTTGCTTTGCTTTGCTTGACTGGTCTTGTGACCCCTTGTTCTCCCCCACTTTGCCTATGGGGGTGTGTCAGATTATCATAGCTGATGCATGTTTGTAGGCTATAGTGGGGTAGCACATATGGGGTACAGCTTTCTAGGGTTGTATTTGTACCCAACTCTGACTTAGTCATTTTCATTCCTGTTCATTGATTCTCTCAGCTTTTAATAGGACGACGCTAAAATCCGAGGTGATACGGTAACCCTTCCTTAGGATCAATCGGGGATCATCAGTGGACCTCTGATAGTACGGTTACCGAACCGCGCGGTTGCAATCCTGCATCTAGATTAGCCCTAAGGGGAATGTACCCCCTCAGAGTACATGGCTGTCAGAATGAGAAACGAGAATGTGGAGTGACTAGCAGGAACAACAGTACAAATATGTCAAACCCTAATCTGGTGTACCCCTTATGGTGTGACCCACTACAGCCTAGAACCACACAAACATATAAATGTTTGACACACCCCCATAGGCAAAGTGGGGGAGACCTAGGGGTCACAAGACCCGTCAAGGCAAAACAAGGCAAACAAGCTCAGGGTGGATCTCGAGGATTCCACACAAATTCCGAGCACAAGCAAGCGGTCACAAGACCAGTTCACATGCAGTTTTAAAATACAGCAAGAGGTACAATGATCACAACCTAACAAGGCAAACATGCAGGTATATATATAATGATCACAGTACAGGTAAAGTCAAGAAGTAAGTAAGTGAGAAACAGTCGGCACAAGGCCTAGAAGAGTGCAAAAACGCTGATGGTCAACAGGCGGAAGCGCCTTGGTGAACACATCAGCAGTGTTGGCCTCAGTGGCCACGTAACGCAGAAGAAGCTGACCACGCTGCTGTAACTCTCGAGCTAGAAAGTAACGCAGAGCAATGTGCTTCGTCCTGTGCTCCAGTCTGTGCTCCTGGCACAAGGCAATGGTTGCCTTGTTGTCGACGTACAGCACTGGAGGAGAACGAGGCTGCTCTCCAAGGTCAGTCAGCAGGTAGGTGAGCCAGCGAAGCTCCTGGGCAGCCATGGCCGTGGCGTAGATCTCAGCCTCACAGCTGGAGCTGAGAACAGAAGAAGAACGAGTAGAACGCCAAGAGACAGAGCCAGAGCCAAGACTGAAGGTGTAACCCTGAGACGACCGCTGAGTAGCCTGGTCGTCTGCCCAAGAAGCGTCTGAGTGCCCAGTGAGAACAGGCCGGTCTCGCCCTCCAAGCAGTAGCCCCATGCCCGACGTACTGCACAAGTAGCGCAACACCCTCTTAGCTGCATCCATGTGCTCCTTCCGGTGACGGCCGGGAGCAACATAGCGTGCTAAGATGCTGAGAGGGTATGCTAGGTCAGGTCGAGTGCAGGTCATCAGGTACATGAGGCAGCCCACAAGCTCTGGATACGGACCACTCGACTCTACGGACTCATCCGAAGGCAGAGCTGAGAGCGAGTGACCCGTAGGCAGAGGAGTGGACTAAGGCGAGGAGTACGTGAAGCCGAAGCGCTGAAGGACCTGCTGCACCATGTGTGACTGAGTCAGGGTAATGGTGCGGCGTGCTCTGTCCCGGGTGATCCGCAAGCCAAGATAGCTTGTCAGTTCACCCAGGTCTGTGCACGTGTGTCTCTTCTGCAGCTCGGACTTCACGTGGGCGAGTGCGGCAGTGTCCGCAGTGGCAAAGACCAAGTCGTCGACGTACACGAGGATGTAGAACGGCGGCAGCGAGGTGTCGGTGCGCAGAAACAGCGACGGGTCAGCAGTAGAAGGAGCAAACCCAAGAGCCGCAAGTGTAGTCCTCAGTGTGTCGTGCCACTCACGCGGCGCGTGGCGGAGACCGTAGACTGGCCGCCGGAGGCTCCACTGGGTGCCAGGAGGGAACGACCCAGTGAAGCCAGGTGGGCGGCGCAGCCAGATCTCCTCGTGCAGGCTGCCCTGCAAGAAAGCTGTGCTGAAGTCAAGAGAGTGGAGCTCGTAGTCACGCTGAGCGGCGACGTGTAGCAGAACCCGAAGAGTGGTCATCTTCGGGGTCGGGGAGAAGGTCTGGAAGAAGTCAACTCCCTCTCGGTGACTGAAGCCTCGTGCAACGTAACGCGCCTTGAAGACAGGCGGAGAGCCTGGCGGCCGCTTCACCCTGAAAATCCACATGCCACTGACGATGTTCGCCCCAGGTGGGGGAACGTCGTCGACGTAGGTGCCTGTGGACTTCCAGGAAGCCATCTCTGTGTCCATGGCTGACTGCCACTGAGAGGAGTAGGGACCGGCCATCGCCTCTGCGTAAGAGCGTGGGGTCGGGATGTCTGGTGCATCCGGGTCTCCCTCAGGGGCAACAAGCATGGACACAAGATGGGGCAAAGCAGCGGCAAGGCAACCAAACTCCTCCTGCCTGTCCTCAAGGACGTCCGTGCCAAGAGCACACTCACCCCCGACGGACGGAGGACAGGCAGACTCAGACTCAGCAACAAGACTCGCTGCGTAGTCTAGACGACACGCAGCTGCAAAGTCGACAAGCTCAGTGACTAGGGCAGACGCAGCAGCGGACTCAAAGGAAGGGTCAGTGACAACCGTAGCCAGGAGACGTGTGACAGTAGGACTGGCAGCGCGAAGGGAGTCTGACTCCGGGTCAGCAAGAGCAGGAAGAGAGGACGCAGGAGGCGACGGGAGAGCAACACGCTGTGGAGCAGTGGACTGACGAAGCGCCATCCGGTGCGTGCCTGGGACAGCAGGAGGACGCTCACGCGGGACACGACTACCAGTGGTAGCAGCTCGAACAGGCGACGCTCGACGAGACGCAGGTGACACAGGACGTGACGCAGGCTCACGTCTCTCAGCAAGACCGTCAGTCGGACCAGTGTAAGGAGCAGGCACAGGGAGTGGTGAGGCAGGCGGTAACTGTGGCTGTGACTGGACAGACGGCGGACACTCTAAGGCGAGAGGAGAACAAGGAGGAGGAGGCTGACCAAGAACCTGCTGAAGGAGCGGAACGAAGTACGGTCGTGGCCGTGCAGCAGCTCTCGAACCAGCAGAGACACCAGCGGCAGCAGCAGCACCTCCAGAAGCAGCAGCACCTCCAGCACCAGGGTCTGCAGTACCTCCAGCAGCACCTCCAGCAGCACCGCCAGCAGCAGCAGTACCTCCAGCAGCACCGCCAGTAGCAGCTGCACCTCCAGCACCAGGGTCCGTAGCACCCACAGCAGCTCCAACGCCCGGGTCCTCAGTACTAGCAGCACCTCCAGCAGCACCGCCAGCAGCAGCAGCACCTCCAGCAGCACCGCCAGC
The DNA here is from genome assembly GCA_948144175.1 of Closterium sp. NIES-65. NCBI lineage: Eukaryota > Viridiplantae > Streptophyta > Zygnematophyceae > Desmidiales > Closteriaceae > Closterium > Closterium sp. NIES-65. Next base: position 643,682 of record CANXME010000936.1, read on the forward strand.
AGCAGCAGCACCTCCAGCACCAGGGTCCGTAGTACTCGCAGCAGCGTCAACTCCGGGGACCCCAGCACCAGCAGCTCCACTACGGAGACTGATGTGCCGAGCGTACCACTCTCGAAGCTGAGGGGAAGAGGGCGGCTCCCGCCGTGGTGGGGAAGCACGAGTACCAACTCCAGCAGTACCACGAGCCCGAGACTCACCCCGCCGGAGGCTGCAGTACCGTGAGTACCACTCACGCAGCTGCTGCGAAGAGGGAGGTCCTCCAGGCGCCTCACAGTCAACTGCAACACCACCAGGCTCAGCACCCCCAGGCTCAGCAACTCCAGGCGCAGTACCCCTAGACTCAGCAACGCCAGGCTCAGTACCCCCAAACCCAGCACCCCCAGGCTCAGCACCCCCAGGATCAGCACCCCCAGACTCAGCACCCCCAGACTCAGCACCCCCAGGCTCCGCCCGCTCAGGCTCCGCACGCTCAGGCTCAGCACCTCCAGCAGGACGCGAGTCGACAGCTACCTCGGTAGGCTCAACCGGGTCTACCTGAGAGACACCTGAGGGAGCGGCACCCTGAGGGGGAAGGGGGTCTACCACTGCAGCACCTGGCGCGAGGAAGAGAGGCGGGGGAGGGAGCGGGGCATTGCGGTAGGGAAAAAGGCGGTAGAAGGGCACGGACTCGTCAAAAGTGACGTCCTGAGAGGGGAAGACGCGGTGCGAGGCGGGGTGGTAAAACTGCCAGCCAGACGCATCCGGGACAAAGCCAAGAAAGACACAGGGAGCAGTGCGGGAGGAGAGCTTGTCCGCAGACGTGTCGCGAACAAAAGCTCGGGATCCCCAGACACGGAAGCGAGACGCATCGCCAACCTCCCCCGTCCACAGCAGTGTGGGCGAGGTCTCCGGAGCGGAGACACGGGGCCAGAGGTTGAGCTGATGCGCAGCGTACCGGACCGCAAACGGCCACAGAAAGTGGGGGGCAGCCGCGTGGACTAAGGAGGTACGAGCGACCTCCATGACCAAGCCAATGCGGCGCTCAGCAACCCCATTCTGCTGTGGAGAGGCCGGGAGCGTGAACGACTGGCGAATGCCATGCTCGGCACAGTAGGCTGCCAAGAGGTCGGAGGAGAACTCGCCACCTCTGTCAGAGTGCAAGCGCAGAACAGGAAACTCCGAGCGAAAACGTTGTCGCAGCTGAAGACGTGCTCTGCTGATCCAGGGGATCAGAACATCAGGGACTTCACCCTTGGTGCGCAAGGGGAAGACCGTGGTGTAGCGCGAGTAGTCGTCAACGACGATCAAGAAGTACCTCTCCTGGCTCTGACCACGGACGCGGGCTGGGCCCCACACGTCCATGTGGAGCGTCTGCAAAGGAGCAGTCGTCGGGGGGAACGAGGAGGAGTGAGGGGCAGCGCGCTGCCGCCCCTCGACACAGGGAAGACAAGGAGGAGCAAGGGAGGGTGGGAGGGGAGGGAGTACCCGAGGAAGACCAGAGACAAGGTACCGGGCGTGCATGCCCCGAAGGCGCTGCACTGACGGGTGACCAAGTCGGTGGTGCCAGAGGACAGTCTTGTGCGTTAGAGAGCGACACGAGCAGGGGGCAGAGAGCTGACCTGACGCAGACGCAGACGCAGACGCCGCTACCTGAGGGGACTCAGTGGTCAGTGTGTACAGGTCCGACCCCGGCTGCCGAGTGAAGGTAGCCAGGTGACGGCCCGTCCGAGCACACGTGCAGTGTGTCACACGCTCGTAGGCAGGGGTGAACTGGTGAACACCCCCATCCTGAAGCGCACAACCCGCCACCAAGTTCGTAGAGAACGAGGGGAGGTGGAGACCTGACAGTGTGCCCGACGGGACAGCAGGACAAGGAAGGAGGGTGGAGGAGGTCGCAATGACCGGACCCCCAGAGGGGTCAGCGAGCGAGACAGCGACTGGTCGAGCAAGGGGCTCAAGAGCAGTGCGGTCACGAAAGAAACAGCGCGAAGCGCCTGAGTCTAGAGTGAAGGTGTGCAGTGCCTCAGTGGACTCAGTAGCACCTGGGGTGGCGGACACACACGCACCTAGAGCAGTAGCCTCACCAGTACCTGGGGCAGCAGACACGCAAGCACCTAGGGCGGTAGCCTCACTCGTGCGGATGCCTGGGTCAGGCGGAACACTCAGGTACTGGTCCTCCTCTCCACTAATAGTCAATGCATACATTGCTTTGAGAATAACATCAAAATCAAGAGCATAGATATCAATATCCTTCTTGAGGAGATCAGCCCACTGAGGAAGCTCAGGAGCGTCAGGAAACTGAGCACGCCAAGCGTCATCTAGGCGAGAGAAGCAGCGCTGCGAAGTGTGCGCCCTCCCGCACGTCTGTCCCTTGCGGCGACCAGTGCGGATGACGTACGTGCAGCTAAGGCTACCCCCCCCACCCCCGTGCTGTAAGTACCACTCACGAAGCTCCTGGGAGGACTGAGGGTGCTGCGCGCTCTGGCCAGTGCCAGAGCCTCCACGACCACCACCGCCGCCTCCACCACGACCACCACCGCCCCTGCCGCCGCCACGTCCACTGCCGCCACCACCACCGCCCCCACCGCGGCCACCGCCGCCGCCGCTGCCTCCACCACCCCCACCGCTGCCACTAGCCCCTCCAGCCCCGCCACCGCCCCCGCCGCTGCCACCACTCCCACCACCACCTCCCCCGCCGTCACCCCCACCGCCCTTGCCTCCCCTGCCCTTGCCGCTGCGGCGCCCGCTGGGAGCGGACGCAGAGCCGACCTGCTCAGCACCAAGAAGGTCGACAGCAGCAGCAGAGGCGACAGAGGGGAGGAGGGGGGAGGGGGAACACCCCTCGAAGAAAGGGGTGCGGGGGTCGCCACGAGAGGCACCTACAGCTACAATACTCTTCTCAGCTGCAAGTAGTTCCTTCTCTAGGGCGGCAATGGTGAGCTCAGTGGGACAGCGAGCTAGGAAGTGGTCCCTGACTGTACGCAGAGTGTCAGGGAGGCGGGTGACTAGGTGGTAGAGAGTGAGCCAGAGCGGGGGAGGGTTGGATGCAAGAAACTCAGCGGGCATGGCTGCACGGAAGCGGGCATCACTAGTACGGAGGTGAGTGATGAGGTCAGCGGCTGTCTGGAAAGCGGACAGGTCGGGGAACAGGTAGGGAAGGGAGAGACGGCCTAGTGCAGCTGAGGCCGGGGAGGAGTAGCGCGCAACTACAGCAGTGTACAGGGCCTGCGCAGTCTGATGCTGGCCGAAGTGCTCACGCTCATCGACTGGCAGGGAGTTGCGAATGGCAAAGCGGGCGTGGGCATCGCGAGTCTGCCACTGCGAGCGAGCAGTAGCGGTAGCAGTAGTAGCAGGAGCAGGGACTGTGCCTAGTGCGTGATCGTACAGCGAGATATCCTCTCTGGCAGTGAGCTGGAGGAACAGGTGCAGATCATCGAGCCAGGTCTCAAACTTAATCGGGCGGCCCTCAGTATCGAACGAGAGAACTGTAGGGCTAGCCATAGCTGAAGCAGTAGCAGTGGCAGCAGTAGTAGTAGCAGGAGTAGCAGTAGCAGCAGTGGTAGAAGCAGTAGGGCGGCGCGGCTCGGCTAGGGCGGCGCGGCTCGGCTAGGGCGGCGCGGCTCGGCTAGGGCGGCGCGGCTCGGTCGGGTCGCGCGGCTCGGTCGGGTCGCGCGGTTCGGCTCGGTCCTAGAGGGGCGAGCGCGAGGCCGGGTAGGGCGAGGGCGAGGCCGGTTGGGGGGCCGTTCGGGGCTAGCGCGGGGCCGTTCGGGGGCCGTGAGAGGCTAGCGCGGGGCCGACGGGGGCCTTAGGGGGCTAGCGCGGGGCCGAGGGGGGCCGTGAGAGGCTAGCGCGGGGGCCGCACGGGGCCATTCGGGGCTAGCGCGGGGCCGTTCGGGGGCCGTGAGAGGCTAGCGTGGGGCCGACGGGGGCCTTAGGGGGCTAGCGCGGGGCTAGCGCGGGGCCGACGGGGGCCTTAGGGGGCTAGCGCGGGGCCTGAGGGGGCCGTGAGAGGCTAGCTTGGGGCCGATCGGGGGCCGTGAGAGGCTAGCGCGGGGCCACACGGGGCCTTGAGAGGCTAGCGCGGGGCCGTAAGGGGCCTTAAGAGGGCGACGCGAGGGGCCGTGAGGGGCCTTAAGGGGCGACGCGAGAGGGCCTTAGGGGGCCTTAAGAACGAGGCGCTCGAGGCGCAGGAAAAGGCGGCGCACGAGGGCGCGGCTAGCGGAAACGGTGGTCCCTATCGTTTCGGTCCTAGGTGAAACCTAGGCTCGTAATACCATGTCAGAATGAGAAACGAGAATGTGGAGTGACTAGCAGGAACAACAGTACAAATATGTCAAACCCTAATCTGGTGTACCCCTTATGGTGTGACCCACTACAGCCTAGAACCACACAAACATATAAATGTTTGACAATGGCTAGCTAGAACTACCCCCTCAAAGTACAAAGCAAACTAGAACTTTTCGTATTCCACTGTATTCCAATATAAACCCCTGTACCGCATCGTATAAGACGGTTCAGAATGTATCAATTTCGGAAGAATCTGCTGCGATCAGAATTTGATCGTGCCTAGGATCACCTCATGAAGGTTCGCACATCACGGATTAGTGGTGGTGGGCCCTTGACCTCAATAGTAGAGTGAATGTAAAATGCTTGAGATGATAAAAACATGCAAATACAGGAATATAAACAAGAGTACAAGTGAATACCAATCGTCCTATTCTAGATATGTACTCTAAAGGGTACATTCCCTTATTACAGCGAAATTCAACAGTGCGACTCCAGGTGGTTACGAAATCGTTCGGGTAGGATCCTCTCCACTCCTGCTGCCTGATGCTGTCTGCCCGACGGTCCAGATGCCTTTCATAACCGTGCGACTCTTCGTGTCACTTCCGCCCTTTCGACTTCAGCCTCAGTACTGCGTGATTCGATTGCTACGGTAAGGAGTGCACAGTAGTTCATTCATTTTCCACTATTCATAACGCCCACCTTCACTCCTGGCCGTAGCAAGACTTGACCCGTTTGACTACTCCACTGAGTTCAGAGCAGTACTTGTACTGCTGACGCGGAAGTTTCTTCGTGAGGAAATCGGCCGCCATGTCACCCGTCAGGCAGTAGGTTATGTCAACCTTGCCCTTGTCAACTTCGTCCTTGATGAAGAAGTACTGCAGCGCAATGTGTTTGGTGCGATTGACGAATCCGGATTTGTTCGCGATTCCGATCGCGCTCTGGTTGTCGCAGTGTAGGCGAAAGTTTGGTCTCGCGACACCAGAGCGCCCTAATTTTCGCTTCTTGCAGCAGCTCCTGAGACCTTCACGAACAACTGCTGTTGCTGCGATGAACTCTGCCTCTGGTGATGACAGGGCAACCACCTCCTGCTTTTGCAAATTCCAGGAGATGGGACCGCAGGGCTCGAGGCGATAGAGGAAGCCTGTCCGGACCGTTGATTGTCGGGATCGGTGGCATGATCGGCGTCCACGTAGCCGATGAGATTGAAGGACGCAGTTGGGGTGGTGGGGTAGCAGAGCCCAACATTGGGCATGGAGATGAAGAATTGGAGTGCTCGGTGAAAATCTGAGAGATTTTCAGCCGTTGGTTTGCGGGAGTATTGCGCCAGTTGGCTCGTGATGTACGAGAGGTCGGGCTTGAAGGTAACAGAGGCAAAGAGCAGACATCCCAACTACTGCTGGTAAGTCTGAAGTCCAGTGGGGGACAGGGTTTTATTGTCAGGCTTGTGGTTGGGTCCTGGAGTGTGGTAAGGGGTGGAGAGCGGTGGAGGTGCGATGTTGAAGCGCTTGTCAAACATTATATATGTTATAGTTCTGTAGGCTATAGTGGGTTTAGCCTTAGGGGGTACACAATTCTAGGTTTTCCTACTTGTACTCTCAATCTTCCAAGTTCAACCACTCCTTCTCATTCTAACATGGCATCAGGAGCCTAGGTTAGGAACCTAGGACCACGTGTTACTAAGGGCCCGTCCTTCCGCTAGCGCCCTCGAGCGCCTTCTCACTTTAGCGCCCTCGCGCGCCTCGCTGTCTCGTTGCGTAGCCCACTAGAAGCCTGCGCGCGGCCCGTTTTTTGCCCGCGCGCAGCCTCGTTTTTTTTTTCCCCACGCAGCCCGTTAGCCGCCCTCGCGTGGCCTCCCTCTAGTGCGCGCGGCCCCCCCTAGCTGCCCACGCCGTCGACGTAGCCCGCCCTGGCCTCGCGCGGCCCCTGGAGCAGCTCGCCAGCTGCCCGTCGACCGGCGCGCGCTGCCACCTCGCCCATGCAGGCCGCCGCCCGTGCGTAGGTCGCCGCCCACGCGTAGGCCACAGCCAGCCCATAGGCCGCCACCTCGACCCGCGCGCCGGCCCACCCTCTCTGCCGAGCCGCGCAGTCCTGCCCGAGCCGCGCCGCCCGAGTCGCGCTACCCTGACCGAGCCGCGCCGCCCCACCTGCAGCAACTGCTGTTCCTGTTCATGCTGTTACAGCTGTCCTTACTGCTACAGCTGCTCCTGCTACTGCTCTTACTGCTAATGCTGCCACTATGGCTACACCTACAGTTCTCTCTTTCGATGCTGAGGGCCGTCCGCTCCAGTTTGATTCCTGGCTCGACGATCTCCACCTCTTCCTCCAGATCACTGCTAAGGATGATGTCTCGCTGTATGACCATGCGTCTGGAACCGCTCTAGCACGCTGACACTGCTGACAGTACAGCTCGCTCCCAGTGGCAGACTCGTGACGCCCACGCTCGCCTAGCCATTTGCAGCCACCTGCCGTTAGATGAGCGCGCACACTTCGGCCAGCATAAGACTGCTAAGGCACTCTACGATGCAGTCGTCGCTCGCTACTCCTTGCCTGCCTCTGCTACGATAGGCCGTCTCTCGCTGCCCTATCTTTTCCCCGACCTTGCCGCCTTTCCCACAGTCGCTCACCTCATTACCCACCTCCGCACTAGTGATACTCGCTACCGAGCCGCCCTTCCTGCTGAGTTCCTCGCCAAGAACCCCCCCCCCCCCCCCCCCCCCCCCGATGTACCTCGTTCTCTACCACCTAGTCACTCATCTCCCTGACTCTCTTCGCGCAGTCCGGGACCACTTTCACGCCCTCTGCCCCACCGAGCTCACCATCGACCTCCTCGAGAAGCATCTGCTTGCACCTGAGTCTAGCATAGTTGCTGTAGGTGCCTCTCGTGGCGACCCCCGCACGCCCTTCTTTGACGGGTGTTCCCCTCCCCCCCTTCTCCCCTCGCTTGCCTCTGCTGCCGCTGTCAACTTCCTTGGTGCTGAGGAAGTTAGGGCTGCGTCTGCTCCTAGCTGGAGGCGCAAGGGCGGCAAGGGCAAGGGGGGCAAGGGTGGTGGTGGTGCTAGTGGGGGGGGTGGAGGTGGAGGTGGCGGCGGTGGGGGCGGTGGGGGTGGTGGCGGTGGTGGGGGTGGTAGCGGGGCTGGGGGGGTGGGTGGCAGCGGCAAGGGTGGTGGCGGCAGTGGTGGTGGAGGAGGCTAGGGTGGAGGTGGTGGTGGTAGAGGCGGTGGGCGTGGGGGTGGCGGCTCGGGTGGTGGTTGGGGTGGACCGGCGCAGCGTTGAGGTTCAGGTGGTGTCCAGCGCCAGCAGCAGCGTCTTGGAGAGACCCCGTCGTCCCAGCAGCTTCGTGAGTGGTACTCTAAGCATGGGGGGTCTGGGGGCGGGGGTACCTGCACGTATGTCATCCGCACAGGTGACCGCGCTGGTCAGACGTGTGGGAGGTTCCACACGCCACAGCGCTGCTTCTTCCGTCTCGACGACGCCTGGCGTGCACAGTTCCCTGAGGCCTCTGAGCTGCCCCGCTGGGCTGATCTGCTTAAAAAGAACATTTATGTCTTTGCACTTGACTTTGATGTAATCCTTGGAGCCATGTATGCATTGACTATTAGTGTTGAGGGTGACTGTTACTTTTGTGTGCCACCAGACCCAGGCATTACGACCAGTGAGGCTGCCGCTCTAGGTGCCAGTGTGTCTGCTGCCCCAGGTCCTAGTGAGGCTGCTGCTCTAGGTGCAGGTGTGTCTGCTGCTTCAGGTACTTGTGAGTCTGCGCTTTCAGGTTCTGCGTCTACTGAGGCACTGCACACCTTCACACTGGACTCTGGTGCTTCTTGCTGTTTCTTTCGCGACCCCACTGCCCTAGAGCAGCTCCCTAGGCCGGTTGCTGTCTCCCTGGCTGACCCCTCCGGGGGTCCGGTCCTTGCGACCTCCACCACTGCCCTCCCTTGTCCTGCTGTCCCGTCCGGCACCCTGTCGGGCCTTTACCTCCCCTTGTTCTCTACGAACTTGGTGGCGGGTTCCGCGCTCTAGGATGCGGGTGTTCACCAGTTCACCCCTGCCTACGAGCGTGTGACATACTGCACGTGTGCCCACACGGGTCGACACCTGGCTACCTTCACTCGGCAACCGGGGTCGGACTTGTACACACTGACCACTGAGTCCCCTCAGGTAGCGGCGTCTGCGTCTGCGTCAAGTCAGTTGTCCGCGCCCTGCTCGTATCGCACCCTGTCGCACCGGACGGTCCTCTAGCACCACCGCCTTGGGCACCCTTCGATGCAGCGCCTTCGTGGCATGCACTCCCGTTACCTTGTCTCTGGTCTCCCCAGGTCAGTGCCTCCCCTGCCACTGTCCCCTGCCCCTCCCTGCCTTCCCTGTGTTGAGGAGCGGCAGCGTGCCACCCCTCACTCCTCTGAGTTTCCCCCGACGGAGGCCCCTCTGCGGACCCTGCACAAGGACACATGGAGCCCAGCCCGCATCCGTGGACAGGGAGGAGAGCGCTACTTCCTGCTGGTAGTTGACGACTACACGCGTTACACCACGGTCTCCCCCTTGCGCACCAAGGGAGAGGTCCCTGCTGTTTTGATCCCTTGGATCCGCGCTACCCGTCTCCAGCTAAAGAGGCGCTTTCGCACGGACCTTCCCGTCCTGCGACTCCACTCGGACAGAGGTGGTGAGTTTTCCTCCGGTCTCTTGGAGACCTTCTGTCAGGGGGAGGGCATTCGCCAGACGTTCACGCTTCCAGCCTCTCCTCAGCAGAATGGGGCTGCTGAGCGCCGCATTGGCTTGGTCATGGAGGTCGCTCGTACCTCCTTGGTCCATGCGGCTGCCCCCCATTTTCTGTGGCCGTTTGTGGTCCGCTACGCCGCGCATCAGCTCAACCTCTGGCCCCGTGTCTCCGTTCTGGAGACCTCCCCGACGCTGCGCTGGACGGGAGAGGTTGGCGATGCGTCTGTGTTCCAAGTCTGGGGATCTCGTGCCTTTGTCCGCGATACGTCCGCGGACAAGCTCTCCGCTCGCGCTGCTCCCTCTGTCTTCCTTGGCTTTGTCTCTGACGCGCCTAGCTAGCAGTTGTACCACCCCACCTCGCGCCGGGTCTTCGCCTCTCAGGACGTCACGTTTGACGAGTCGGTCCCCTTCTACTGTCTCTTCCCCTACCGCACTACCCCGCTCCCCCCCCCCCCGCCGCTCTTCTTCACGCCAGGTGCTGCTTTGGTAGACCCCCTGCCTCCCCAAGGTCCTGCTCCCTCAGGTGTTTCCCAAGCCGACCCGGTCGAGCCTGTCGAGGTAGGTGTCGACGGTGGTCCTTTGCGAGGTACTGAGCGTGCTGAGCCAGAGCGTGCTGAGCTTGGTGGTGCTGGGTCTGGGGGTACTGAGACTGGGGGTGCTGAGCCTGGGGGTGTGGAAACTGGGGGTGCTGAGCCTGGGGGTGCCGAGTCTGGCGGTGCTGAGCCTGGGGGTGCGGAGACTGCGGGTGCTGATCCTGGGAGTGCAGAGACTGCGGGTGCTGAGCCTGGGGGTGCAGAGACTGCGGGTGCTGAGCCTGGGGGTGCTGTCCCTGGGAGTGCTGAGTCTGGAGGTCCTGAGCTTGGGGGTACTGCGCTTGGGGGCGCTTTCTCCTCCCAGCAGCTGCATGGGTGGTACTCTAGGTACTGTCGCCGCCTCCGTGGTGCTACTGGAGCTGGAGCTGAGGGCGCTGTGCCAACTGGAGGTGGTGTTGCTGCTGACCCTGGGGTCGGCACAGGAGGTGCTGGAGCCAATGGTCTTGGAGGTGCTCGTACTGGCGGTACTAGAGCTGCTAGGACTGGGGGTGCTGCTGGAGGTACTGGAGCTGCTGGTGCTATTGGAGGTACTGGAGCTGCTGGTGGTGCTGCAGGAGTTGGAGCTGCTGCTGGAGGTTCTGGTGCTGTCTCTACTGGTTCTGGGGGCACTGCACGGCTGCGACCGTACTTCGTTCCACTCCTCCAGCAGGTTCTTGGTCAGCCGCCTCCTCCTTGTCCTACTCCCTCCGTAGAGTGTCCTCTGCCTGTCCAATCGCAGTCACAGCTACCGCTTGCCTCGCCACTTCCTGGTCCTTCTCCCTACACTGGTCCGACAGGCGGTCTTACAGAGCGTCGTGAGCCTGAGTCTCGTCCTGTGTCGCCTGTTCGTGCTGCTCACACTGGTCGACGTGCTCCGCGTGAGCGTCCTCCACCTGTCCCTGGCACACACTATATGACTCTGCGTCCTTCCACTGCTCCACTGCGTGTCCCTCTGCCGTCTCCTCCTGCGTCCCCTCTTCCTGTCCTTGCTGACCCAGAGTGTGACCGAGTTCGTGCTGCCAGTCCTACTGTCACGCGTCTCCTGGCCACTGCAGTCGCTGACCCTTCCTTTGAGTCTGCTGTTGCGTCTGCCCTAGTTGCCGAGCTTGTCGACTTTGCTGCTCGCTGTCGTCTAGACTACGCCGCAAGTCTTGTTGCTGAGTCTGAGTCTGTTTGTCCTCCATCCGTCGGGGGTGAGTGTGCTCTAGGCACGGACGTCCTTGAGGACAGATTGGAGGACCTTAAGTGTCTTGCAGCCAGTGCGCCTCATCTCGTGTCCATGCTACTTGCCCCTGAGGGAGACCCGGATGCTCCAGACATCCCGACCCCGCGCTCTTACGCTGAGGCGATCGCGGGTGAGTACTCCTCTCAGTGGCAGCCAGCCATGGACGCAGAGATGGCATCCTAGAAGTCCACTGGCACTTACGTCGATGAGGTTCCCCCTCCTTGGGCGAACATCGTTAGTGGCATGTGGATTTTCAGGGTGAAGCGGCCGCCAGCTTCTGCGCCTGTCTTCAAGGCTCGTTACGTTGCTCGAGGCTTCAGTCAGTGAGAGGGAGTAGACTTCTTTCATACCTTCTCCCCCACCCTGAAGATGACCACTCTTCGGGTGCTACTGCACGTTGCCACTCAGCGTGACTACGAGCTTCACTCTCTTGACTTCAGCACAGCTTTCTTGCAGAGCAGCCTGCACGAGGAGATCTGGCTGCGCCGCCCTCCTGGCTTCACTGGGTCGTTTCCTCCTTGTACCCAATGGAGCCTCTGGCGGCCGGTCTTCGGTCTCCGCCAGGCGCCACGTGAGTGGCACGACACACTGAGGACTACTCTTGCGACACTTGGGTTCCCGCCTTCTACTGCTGACCCGTCGCTGTTTCTGCGCACAAATACTTCGCTGCCGCTGTTCTACATCCTCGTGTATGTCGACGACTTGGTCTTTGCCACTGCTGACACTGAGGCTCTCGCCCACGTGAAGTCGGAGCTACAGAAGAGACACACCTGCACAGACCTGGGTGAACCGCGCAACTACCTTGGCTTGCAGATCACCCGGGACAGAGCACGCCGCACCATCACCTTGACTCAGTCACACACGGTGCAGCAGGTCCTTCAGCGCTTCAGCTTCACCTGGTCCTCAGCACAGGCCACTCCTCTGGCTACAGGTCACTCGCTCTCAGCTCTGCCTTTGGATGAGTCCGTAGAGCCGAGTGGTCCTTACCCAGGGCTAGTTGGCTGCCTCATGTACCTAATGACGTGCACTCGTCCTGACCTAGCATACCCTCTTGGCCTTCTGGCCCGCTACGTGGCTCTTGGTAGGCACCGAAAGGTGCATTGGGATGCTGCAAAGAGGGTATTGCGCTACTTGTGCAGTACATCGGGCATGGGGCTCGTGCTTAGAGGAGGGAGCTCAGCTGTTCTCACTGGGCACTCAGACGCTTTTTGGGTTGACGACCAGGCTACTCAGCGGTCGTCACAGGGTTACACCTTCAGCCTTGGCTCTGGCTCAGTTTCTTGGCGTTCTACACGTTTGTCTTCAGTTCTCAGCTCCAGTTGTGAGGCTGAGATCTACGCCATAGCCATGGCTGCACAGGAGTTACGCTGGCTCACCTACCTGCTGACCGACCGGGGAGAGCGGCCTCGTTCTCCTCCAGTGATGTACGTCGACTACAAGGCTGCCATTGCCTTGTGTGAGGAGCACAGACTGGAGCACAGAACAAAGCACATCGCCCTACGTTACTTCGTGGCTCGAGAGTTGCAGAAGCGTGGTCAGCTTCGTCTGCGTTACGTGGCCACTTAGGCCAACACAGCTGATATATTCACCAAGGCACTTCAGTCTGGTGATCATCAGCGTTTCTGCACTTTGCTAGGGCTTGTACCCACTTTTCCTCACTTGCTGTAGGCTTTGCTTGTACTGTGATCTAGATATATATACCTGCATGTTTGCACTGCTAGATAGAGATCACTGTGCTGTTTGTGCTGCATATATGCCTCTGCATGTGAACTGGCCTTATGGCCCTTTGCCTGTGCTCAGAGTGTGTGGTGACTTTGTGATCCACCTTGAGCTTCCTTTGCCTTTCTTGACTGGTCTTGTGACCCCCTTTGCTCTCCCCACTTTGCCTATGGGGGTGTGTCAAACATTATATATGTTTTAGTTCTATAGGCTATAGTGGGTTTAGCCTTAGGGGGTACACAATTCTAGGTTTTCCTACTTGTACTCTCAATCTTCCAAGTTCAACCACTCCTTCTTATTCTAATAGTGTTTGCTGAGTTCTTCTGCATACTTGGCTGCTAAGAGATGGATATCTTCTGGGGAGCAGGTGATGTTAAGGCCAAGAAACTGCTTCACGTCGTGGTTGCAGGTGATGTGGAAGCGCCCCGCGAGGTTTTTCTCGAACTTCTCAAGTAGCTCGGGGCTTGACCCTGTGTAGAGGAGGTCGTCGACGTAGACCGTGAGTAGGATATATTCGCCGCGGAAATCGCAGCGATACATCCTTGGATCATGGGGCAGCTGCTTGAATCCAATTTCAAGCAGAGTGTTGTGCAGGTACTGTTGCCACCTCGGTGCTTGTTTAATCCCGTACAGGGATTTTCGCAGCTGACAGACGTGTGAATCCCCTTCGCCGTAAGTGTGCGGCTGTTCCATGTAGATTACTGCATCTACTAGCGCATACAGGAACGCATTCTTCACGTCGATTTGACGGAGTGGCAGGTGTCGTGCGGCAGCGATGGTGAGGAGAATTCTAACGGAAGTATGGAGGCTGACCGGTGCAAATGTCTGGTCGAAGTTGATGACGTGCCTCTGTTTGTATCCAAGTACGACCTAGCACGCCTTGAACCGTTCGATCGTGGCGTCGGCTGCGGTTTTCACACGGAAGACCCATTTTCCGGACAGGATCCTCCTTCCCTTGACTGCTACTCGATCGACGAGCACCTAGGTGACGCGTGATTTGAGTGCCCTGATCTCTGCATCCATCGCCTCCCGCCACTCCTTGCTGTGGGGTCCTATAAGGGCTTGGCGCGGATTCTTCGGCTCGATAATGCGTGGCGCCGTTGAGGTAGCGGTGTGGAGCCCAAGACGGTGCATTCTAGTGACGGTGCTGTCGTCGCGATGCTGCGGGATGACTTCTTGTACGTCGTCATCATCGCTCTCTGGTTCAGGTGATGCTGGCAGTGGTGTGCATCCGCCCCTTCCGCTCCCTCCTGTTGTGCCCGCTCCTGCTGTGCTTGCTCCTCCTTCGGACGAGTTGTCGTCATCGTCGTTGTCGTCGCGACGATCGCCTCTCGTGAACTCGCCTCTGGTGTCTTGCTCCAGGATGGCTGCTGCAGCTTCATCCTCTGGTGTGGCGTAGCTGTGCGTGTCATTAGTGTAGACGCGATTCGCGTTCGCCTGCTCGTCTTCACGAAATTGCTGGAGAAAGAGTCGCTCGTAGAAAATAACGTTGCGCGCGTTCTTGATCTTCTGGCTCATCAGAATTCCCCAGCACCTTGTACTCGTGACTGATGCCGAGGTGAATTCCCCAGCGCACGCGGCTCTTGAATTTGCCAATGATTGATATTGGTGAGTGATACTGCACCATGCACCCCCACACGCGGAGCATGGAGGTGCCGCCCTTGGTCCCCGTCCATTTTACATGCAAGGAAATGTTACCAGTGATAGCGGTAGTCGAAAGCAGGTTGTGCACCCACACGGCGTGGTGCATTGCGTAGGTCCAGTAGATCGACGGAAGCTTCGACTGCTTCATCAGCGCGCGCACCTTCGTCATGAGCGTGCGGTTTGTTTGCTCGGCTACGCCCTGCTGCTGGTGTGCGTAGGGGAGGGAGATATGGTGCTCGATCCCCTTTTGCGCGAGATAATCCTGCATCTCCTTGCTCCTGAACTCCGCCGCGCCGCCAGATTGCCAGATTTTCAACTTCTCCCTAGATTGTCGCTGCGCCACAGGCGGAACACTTCGTATGCTCTGCTACGCGCCTCCACATTCACGACCCATACGTATTGTGTTCCAGCGTCGACGAAGGTAAGCGTATATAGTTCGTCATCAATTCTGCAATGTCCCACATTGAGGAAGTTGCTGTAAACTTTCTCCAACTTAGCGTAGCGGTTGGTTCCAGATTCGAGCAGGGGGAAAGGTTGGTGGCTCAGCGTGGCCTTAGGGCAGACAGTGCAGTTGCGCGGATGCGTTGCGCCTCTCACTTCGGTGCCATCAGGGTGCAGGAGTGCACCAGGTGCGAAAACGCCAGCTTCGATAGAGTTTTCAGTGTGACGCGTGAGGGGTGGCCGAGGCACTGGTGCCAGATTGCATCATTGGCGCGGAATCCAGAGGTGCGCATGTAGCGCGCGCGTGCTACTTCAGGGTCTTCTTCAGGTACTGGGGCAGGTACTGCTGCTGCCTCTTCTTCTTCTTCCTCTTCTTCGTTCGCCGTGGTTAGCATCAGCGCAAGAAATCCTCTGTCGCGAATGGCGGAGTAGGGGATGTTGGTCCCATGAATTGTTCTAAGGACTAATGCCGGTTCGCGCGGCTCGGGGGCAGGCCCGTAGACAGTACGATGTGGAATGTAAAACTCATTGCCCCAATCGATGGTGTCCCAGGGGTCGCGCTGCGGCTGGATGTCAGGTGGAGGTAGTGCAGGTACAGAGCGGCGCAGTGGGCGACCAAGAGGAACAATCGCAGGTGACACTGGTTCTTCTTCTTCCCCCCTTTGGTCCTCGCGGGAGGCTCCCCAGCCTTTTGTCAAACTCATATGCTATAGTCTATGTAGGCAGTAGTGGGGTAGACAATATGGGGTACAACACTTAAACGCTTTTCCTACTTGTACCCACCTGCTTGCTAGTTCATTCATTCCTCGTTCTTTCACATGGTATAGAGCAGGTTCCCTAGTGGGAACGTTTCCTAGGGCCCACCGAACATCGATTTTTTTTCCCTGCCCGGAGCGCGCTTCGCCCCTGCCCGAGTCGCGCCCCGTGTGCCTACCCTCCCGACGCGTCCCCTGCCCTTAGTGGCCCGTCCCGCTCCCCTACGGCCCCGTAGCGGCCCCTCTCACGGCCTCTAACGACCCCTCTCATGGCCCTTCGCGGCTCCTCGTGGCCCCTTCGCGGCCTCTCTTCGCGGCCCCTTCGCAGCCCCTTCACGGCCCCTTCGCGGCACCTTCGCGGCCCCCTCGCGGCCCCTTCAAGGCCCCTTCACGGCCCATTCGCGGCACCTTCGCAGCCCCCTCGCGGCTCCCTTCGCGGCCCCTTCGCGGCCTCGCCCCGCTGCCCGTAGCGGCCCCGCCCTGTCGCCAGTCGCGGCCCTGCCCCGTCGCCAGACGCGGCCTCGCCCCGTTGCCAGTCACGGCCCCGCCACATTGCCAGTCGCGGCCCCGCCGCATCGCCCCCGCCTCGTTGCGTCGCCCCTGCGGGACCCGCAAGGCGCGGCCCCTGTGCGTCGCGACGAACCTGCGGGACCCGCCTGGCGTCACCCCTGCCTGCCGCGGCGCCCTGCCCTAACTCGCGCCCTGGAGCAGCCGCCACTGCAGCAGCCGTCCCTGGAGCAGATGCCACTGCAGCAGCCGCCACTGGAGCAGCCACCCCTGCAGTAGCCGCCCCTGGAGCAGCCGCCACTGCAGCAGCCGCCCCTGGAGCAACCGCCACTGCAGCAGCCGCCCCTGGAGCAGCCGCCACTGCAGCAGCCGCCCCTGGAGCAGCCGCCCCTACAGCAGCCGCCCCTGGAACAGCCACCACTGCAGCAGCCGCCCCTGGAGCAGCCGCCCCTGAAGCAGCCGCCCCAAGAGCAGCCGCTACTGCAGCAGCTGCCCCTGAAGCAGCCACCCTTGCAGTAGCCGCCCCTGGAGCAACCGCCCCTGCAGCAGCCGCCCCTAGAGCAGCCGCCCCTGTAGCAGCCGCCCCTGAAGCAGCCGCCACTGCAGCAGCCGCCCCTGGAGCAGCCACCCCTGCCGTAGCCGCCCCTGCAGCAGCCGCCCCTGCAGCAGCCGCCCCTGGAGCAGCGGCCCCTGCAGCACCCGCCCCTGAAGCAGCCGCAGCTGCAGCAGCCACCCCTGGAGCAGCCACCCCTGCAGCAGCCGCCCCTGGAGCAGCCGCCCCTGCAGCAGCCGCCCCTGGAGCAGCTGCCCCTGCAGTAGCCGCCCCTGGAGCAGCCGCCCCTACAACTGCCGCCCCTGGAGCAGCCGCCCCTGCAGCTGCCGCGGAGCCCTCGCCCTACAGTGGTAGCGGCCTCGCCGTTGCCGCCGTCGTACGCCTGCCCTTCTCGCCACTGGTGAGCACTGCCCTGCCCGTACTGCTGTTCTTGTTGCTCTTGCTGTAAGTGCTCTTACTACTACTACTGCTGCTCCTGGCGTGGCCAGATGCAGCTCCAGCGCCGTCCGCGTGAGTCCCTCACCCCCCAACAGCTTTGTGACTGGTACGCTAGTTGGGGTTATAGGGGTGGTCCTGTGTAGATCTCAGCCTCACTGCTAGAGCCGAGAACAGAAGACGAGCGGGTAGACCGCCACGAAACAGTGTCGGAACCAAGGCTGAAGGTGTAACCCTGTGACGACCGCTGCGTAGCCTGGTCGTCAGCTCAAGAAGCTTCTGCGTGACCTGTAAGCACCACTGGACGTCGCCCTCCAAGCACTAGCCCCATGCCCGACGTAGTGCACAAGTAGCGCAACACCCTCTTCGCTGCAGCCATGTGCTCTGGTCGGTGTCTCCCAAGAGCAACATAGCGTGCCAAGATGCTAAGAGGGTATGCTAGGTCAGGTCGTGTGCAGGTCATCAGGTACATGAGGCAGCCAACAAGCTCTGGGTACGGGCCACTCGGCTCTACGGACTCATCCGAAGGTAGAGCTGAGAGCGAGTGGCGAGTAGACAGAGGAGTGGCCTGAGGCGAGGAGTACGTGAAGTCGAAGCGCTGAAGGACCTGCTGCACCATGTGTGACTGAGTTGGGGTAATGGTGCCTTGTGCTCTGTCCCGGGTGATCTGCAAGCCAAGGTAGTTGCGCGGTTCACCCAGGTCTGTGCACGTCTGTCTCTTCTGCAGCTCGGACTTCACGTGGGCGAGTCCAGCAGTGTCAGCAGTGGCGAAGACCAAGTCTTTGATGTACACGAGGATGTAGAACGGCGGCAAAGAGGAGTCGGTGCGCAGAAACAGCGACAAGACGGCAGTAGAAGGAGCAAACCCAAGAGCCGCAAGTGTAGTCCTCAGTGTGTCGTGCCACTCACGGGGCGCCTGGCGGAGACCGTAGACTGGCCGCCGGAGGCTCCACTGGGTACTAGGGGGAAACGACCCAGTGAATCCAGGTCGGCAGCGCAGCCAGATCTCCTCGTGCAGGCTGCCTTGCAGGAACGCTGTGCTGAAGTCAAGAGAGTGAAGCTTGTAGTTGCGCTGAGCGGCTATGTGCAGCAGCACCCGAAGAGTGGTCATCTTCGAGGTGGGAGAGAAGGTCTGAAAGTAGTGAACTCCCTGCCGCTGACTGAAGCCTCGAGCCACGTAACGCGCCTTGAAGACAGGCGGAGAACCCGGCGGCCGCTTCACCCTGAAAATCCACATGCCACTGACGATGTTCGCCCCAGGTGGGGGAACCTCGTCGACGTAAGTGCCTTTGGACTTCTAGGAAGCCATCTCTGCGTCCATGGCTGACTGCCATTGTGAGGAGTAGGGACCCTCGATCGCCTCAGCGTACGATCGAGGAGTCGGGATGTCTGGTGCATCCGGGTCTCCCTCAAGAGCAATCAGCGTGGACACGAGATGGGGCAAAGCAGCAGCAAAGCACTGGAACTCCTCCTACCTGTCCTCAAGGACGTCCGTGCTAAGAGCACACTCACCCCCGACGGACGGAGGACAGACAGACTCAGACTCAGCAACAAGACTAGCAGCGTAGTCTAGACGACAGCGAGCAGCAAAGACGACAAGCTCAGCAACCAAGGCAGACGCAGCAGTGGACTCAAAGGAAGGGTCAGTGACAACAGTAGCAAGGAGACGCGTGACAGTAGGACTAGCAGCACGAAGAGAGTCAAACTCCGGGTCAGCAAGAACAGGAAGAGAGGACTCTGGAGTAGACGGCAATGGGACACGCAGAGGAGTGGTGGAAGGACGCAATGCCATCTCGTCTGTGCCTGGGACCGTAGGAGGACGCGGACGCGGAGCACGACTACTAGTGCGAGCAGCACGAACAGGCGACGCAGGACGAGACGCAGGCTCACGACGCTCAGCAAGACCTCCAGTAGGACCAGTGTAGGGAGAAGGAGCAGGCAGGGGGGAGGCGGGCTGTAACTGTGACCGTGACTGGACAGGTTGTGGACACTCTAAGGGAGGAGAAGGACGAATAGAGGGCGTGAGACCAAGAACCTGCTCAAGGAGCGGAACGAAGTACGGCCGCGGCCGCGCAGCGCCTCCAGAACCAGCAGGGACAGCACCACTACCCTTAGCGGCAGCACCAGCGCCTGCAGCACCTCCAGCTCCAACAGCGCCAACTCCAGCACCCTCAGAAGTACCAGCGCCAGCAGCACCTCCAGCACCGACACCCCCAGCTGCTCCAGCTCCAGCAGGACCGCCAGCTCTAGTACCGCCATCAGCTCCAGCAGTACCTCCTGCAGGCACAACTCCAGTAGCCCCAGAAGCACCCCTAGTACCAGCAGCTCCAGTATCGCCAGTAAAAGCACCTCCAAGACCAGCAGCAACAGTAGCACCTCCAGCTCCAGCAGCACGGCTCCAGCGCCGGGCAAACCACTCGCGCAGCTCCTGTGGAGGGGGTAGCTCCCGCCTCGATGAAGCACCCGAAGGGGCCCCAAACCCTCTGCGGAGAGGGTGGCTCCCGCCTTGACGAACCACCGCCAGAGGCCACACGAGCAGACCCAGCACCCCCAGGCCCCGCACCCCCAGGCTCCGCACCCCCAGGCTCAGCACCCCCAGGCTCCGCACCCCCAGACTCAGCACCCCCAAACCCGGCACCCGCAGGCTCAGCACCCCTAGACTCAGCACCCCCAGGCTCCACACCCCCAGGCTCAGCACCCCCAGACCCGGCACCCGCAGGCTCAGCACCCCTAGCAGCACCAGAGTCAACAGCTACCTTGACAGGCTCGACTGCGTCTACCTTAGACACACCTGACAGGGCAGGACCCTGAGGGGGGAGAGGGTCTACCGGGGGAGGACCTGGTGCAAGGAAGAGCGGCGGCGGGGGGAGGGGCGCAGTGCGGTAGGGGAAGAGACGGTAGTAAGGCACTAACTCGTCAAAGGTGACGTCCTGGGAGGACAGAACACGGCGCGAGGTGGGGTGGTAAAACTGCCAACCAGGCGCGTTAGGGGGGAAGCCAAGGAAGACGCATGGAACAGCACGGGGGGAAAGCTTGTCCGCAGACAAGTCGCGGACAAACGCCCGAGATCCCCAGACACGAAACGCAGACGCATCGCCAACCTTCCCCGTCCACCGCAAGGTGGGGGAGGTCTTTGGCAAGGAGACCCGGGGCTGAAGGTTGAGCTGATGCGCTGCGTACTGAACCGCAAACGGCCACAGAAAATGGGGAGCAGCCGCATGGATCATGGACGTACGAGCGACGTCCATGACCATGCCAATGCGACGCTCAGCAATCCCATTTTGCTGTGGAGAGGCCGGAAGCGTGAAGGTCTGGCAGATGCCCTGTGCACGACAGAAGGCTCACAGACGGGCAGAGGAAATCTCCCCGCCTCTGTCAGGGTGCAGACACAGAACAGGAAAGTCCGAGCCGAAACTCTCTCTGAGCTGGAGACGAGCCGCGCGGATCCAGTCGATCAACACCTCAGTGACGTCACCCTTGCTGCGCAAGGGGAACACCGTGGTGTAACGCGAGTAGTCGTCAAACACCAACAGGAAGTAACGCTCGTGACCCTGGCCACGGAAGGGGGCGGGGCCCCACACGTCCATGTGAAGAGTCAGCAGAGGAGCCTCTGTCGGAGGAAACTCGGTGGAGTGAGGGGCGGAGCGCTGCCGACCCTCGACGCAGGAAACGCAGGTAGGGGCAGGCCTCGGAGGGAGGGGAGGGAGGGACCGGGGGAGACCAAAGACAAGGACACGGGAGGCCATGCCTCGGAGACGAGGCAGGGAGGGGTGGCCAAGGCGGTGGTGACAAAGGAGAGTCTGGTGGGATAGGAGACGACACGAGCAGGGAGCAGACACAGGACCAGACCTAGACGCTGCAGCAAACACCTGACTCGACGGAGCTACCTGACCTGACTCAGCAACCGGAGGAGACTCAGTAGTCAGTGTGTACAGGCTCGACCCCGGCCAACGGGTAAACGTGGCCAAGTGTCGGCCCGTCCGAGCACACGTACAGTGGGTCACCCGCTGACTCGCAGGAGTGAACTGGTCAGCCCCCCGATCCTGTAGATCAGCACCACTCACCAAGTTCGTAGAGAACGAGGGGAGGTAGAGACCAGACAGGGTGCCAGAGGGGGCTGCCGGACACAGTAAGACAGTGGAGAAGCGAGCAAGGACAGGACCCCCTGAGGGGTCCGCCAGGGAGACCGCAACCGGCTGACTAAGCGGCGTAAGCGTGGTGCGGTCTCGAAAGAAGGAGCGGGAAGGACCCGAGTCAAGGGTGAAGGTTTGTAAGACCTGAGCCGACGTGGAACCTGAGAGAGCAGACTCACCAGCACCTAGAGCAGCAGCCTCAATGCCCGGGTCAGGGGAAACACACAGGTAACAGTCACCCTCATCACTATTTGACACAGCATACATGGCAGCAAGAATAGCATCATAGTCAAGATCAAAGATAGCAACCCCGCAACCCCCGCCCTAGACAGCTCTCCCCAGCGAGGGATCTCGGTGGCGTCAAGGAACTGGTGACGCCAAGCGTCCGTCAGGCGGCCGAAGCAGTGCTGGGTGGAGTGCGAGCCCCCGCACTGCTCACCAGTGCGGTCGCCGGTACGGAGGATGTAGGTACAGGGACCAGTACCCCCACCTCGCTGACGCCCAGCGTACCACTCACGAAGCTGCTGGGGGGACGGGGTCTCACGAGTGCGCTGCTGCAGCTGGCGCAGACCACCACCGGATCCTCTCCTCTGCGTAGAGCCGCTACCAGCTCCACCGCTGCCGCCGCCGCCTCCGCCACCTCCGTCGCCTCCGCTCTCACCGCCACCGCCGTCGCCTCCTCCGCCTCCACTGCTGCCAACGACACCTCCACCCCCGCCACCACTCCCACCGCCACCCCCACCCCCTCCACTGCCTCCACCGCCACCTCCACCACCCCCGCCAGCCCCTCTAGCGCCCTTGTCCCCCTTGCCCCTGTAGGTGCGGCGTCTCCCGCTAGGGGCAGACGCAGCGCCGACCGACTCGAAGCCAACGAGGTCGGCTGCAGCAGCAGAAGCAACAGAGGGCAAGAGGGGGGAGGGGGAACACTCCTCAAAGACGGGGGTACGAGGGTCACCACGAGAGGCTCCTACAGCGACTATGCTCTTCTCTACTGCCACGAGGCACTCTTCGAGGAGGTCAACGGTGAGTGTGGTGGGGCAAACTGAGAAGAAGTGGTCCCTGACTAAGCGAAGGGAGTCAGGGAGCCGGGTGACTATGTAGTAGAGGGTGATGCACATAGGGGGAGGGTTCTTGGCACAGAACTCAGCAGGAAGCGCAGAGCGGTAGCGAGTAACACTAGTGCGAAGGTGCGTAATGAGGTCAGCGACTGTGGGAAAGGCAGCAAGGTCAGGGAACAGGTACGGCAGCATGAGGCGGCTAAGAGCAGTAGTGGCAGGGGAAGAGTAGCGTGCAACTACAGCGTCGTACAAGGTCTTAGCACTCTTGTACTGACTAAAGTGCGCACGCTCAGCGGTCGGTAAGTGGCGACGCACAGCAAGACGGGTAGCAGCATCGCGTGTGGCCCACTGTGAGCGAACAGTGCTGTCAGCACCAGCAAGCGGGGCAGGAGAGGCACCAGAGGTGAGATCGAACAGGGAGAGTCCGTCTGCCATATCGCACTGTAGGAAGAGCTGGAGGTCATCGACCCAGATCTCAAAGTCAACAGCACGACCCTCAGCATCAAAGGTAAGGACACTGGGGGTAGCCATGACAGCAGTGGTCTAGTAGGGAGTGCTCTCACCAGTCCGGGTGGGTAGGGCCGTGGCGCGCCGATAGGAAAAGTAGCAGCTCGACGGCGGCTCGGCGGCAGCGGCTCGATAGTGGCGGCTTGACGACGGCCTCGGCGACTCGGCGGCTCGGTGGCTCGGCTCGGTGGCTCGGCGGCTCGGCTGCTGGGCGGCTTGGCTGCTGGGCGGCTCGACGGCTCGGCGGTTCGGCGGCTCGGCGGCTCGGTAGCTTGGCGGCTCGTCTGCTTGGCGGCTGAAGGGGCCGTGAAGGGCGGCGAAGGGGCCGCTAGAGACGGCGACGGGGCCGCTAGAGACGGCGACGAGGCCGCAAAGGGCGGCGACGTGGCCGCTAGAGGCGGCGACCGGGCCGCGAAGGGCGGCGACGGGGCCGCTAGAGGCGGCGACGGGGCCGCGAAGGGCGGCAACGGTGCCGCTAGAGGCGGTGACGGGGCCGTGAAGGGCGGCGACGAGGCCGCTAGGGGCGGCGACGGGGCCGCGAAGGGCGGCGACGGGGCCGCGAAGGGCGGCGACGGGACCGCTAGGGGCGGAGACAGGGCCGCTAGGGGCGGCGACGAGGCCGCTAGGGGCGGCGACGGGGCCGTCAGGGGCGGCGAGGGGCCTAGAGGGGCGGCGACGGGGCCGCGAAGGGGCCGCGAGGGGCCTAGAGGGGCGACAACGGGGCCGCAAAGGACGGCGACGGGGCCGTAAGGGGTGGCGACGGGGCCGCTAAGGATGGCGCGAGGGGTCGTGAGCGGGGCCTCTAGGAGGGCGCGACAGGCCACTAAGGGCAGGGAACGGGACGTCAGGGCGGCCAACGGGGCGCGCCTTGGGCAGGGGCGACTCGCGCTCCGGTCAGGAAAAAAAGGTCGATTTCAGTGGTGGGCCCTGTGAAGCGTTCCCACTAGGGAACCTGCTCTATACCATGTGAAGAAATGAGGAATGAATGAACTAGCAAGCAGGTGGGTACAAGTAGGAAACCTAGAAATGTTGTACCCTATATTGTCTACCACACTACAGCCTAGATAGACCATAGCATATAGGTTTGACACACGCTTCCGGCCTCTCCGCAGCAAAATGGGATTGCTGAGAGCCGCATTGGCATGGTCATGGACGTCAGTCGTACATCCATGATCCATGCGGCTGCTCCCCATTTTCTATGGCCGTTCGCGGTTCAGTAAGCTGCGCATCAGCTCAACCCCCAGCCCCGGGTCTCCATGCCAGAGACCACACCTACTCTGCGGTGGACGGGGAAAGTTGGCGATGCGTCTTCGTTCCGTGTCTTGGGATCTCGAGCCTTCGTCCGCGCCTTGTCTGCGGACAAGCTGTCCTCCCAGGCTGTTCCCTGAATCTTCCTTGGCTTCCCCCCTGACGCGCCTGGTTGGCAGTTTCACCACCCCACCTTGCGCCATGTTCTGTCCTCTCAGGACGTCACGTTTGACGAGTTGGTTCCCTACTACCGTCTCTTCCCCTACTGCATTGTCCCCCTCCCCCCCCCCCCTCGCCGCTCTTCCTCGCGCCAGGTCCTCCCTCGGTAGACCCCCTCCCCCCTCAGGGTCCTGCCCCCTCAGGTGTGTCTCAGGTAGATCCAATCAAGCCTGTCGAGGTAGCTGTTGACTCTGGTGCTGCTAGGGGTGCTGAGCCTACGGGTTCCAGGTCTGGGGGTGCTCAGCCTGAGCGTGCGGAGCCTAGGGGTGCTGAGTCTGGGGGTGCTGAGCCTGGGAGTGCTGAGCCTGGGATTGCTGAGTCTGGGGGTGCGGAGCCTGAGGGTGCTGAGCCTGCGCGTGTGGAGTCTGGAGGTTCTAAGCCTGGAGGTCCTTTGGGTGCTTCGTCCCGGCGAGAGCCACTCTCTCCACAGCAGTTGCGCGAGTGGTTTGCTTGGTGCTGGAGCCGTGCTGCTGGAGCGGGTGGTGCTATGGGCGCTGGAGGTCCTGTTGGTGCTGGAGCTGCTGGGGGTTCTGGAGCCACTGGTCCCGTAGGTGCTCGTACTGGAGGTACTAGAGCTACTGGGCCTGGTGGTGTTGCTTGAGCTAGAGCTCCGGGAGGTGCTGGAGCTTGCGGTGCTGCAAGAGCGGGTGCTGCTTGAGGTACTGGAGCTGCTGGGGCTTTTGGTGGTCCCGCTCAAGCTGGAGCTGCTAGAGGTGCTCGAGATGGAGGTGTTGCTGGAGCCGGTGCTCCTAGGGGTGCTGGAGTTGGCGCTACTAGATCTGCTGGAGGTGCTGCTGGTGTTGGAGCTGACGCTAGGGGTGCTGGTGCTGTCCCTGCTGGTTCAGAAGGCGCGGCGCGGCCGCGGCCGTACTTCGTTCCGCTCCTTGAGCATGTTGTTGGTCTACCACCTTCTACTAGTCCTGCTCCTTCCTTAGAGTGTCCATCGCCTGTCCAGTTGGAGTCACAGCTACAGCCCGCCTCCCCACTGCCTGCTCCTTCTCCTTACACTGGTCCAACTGGAGGTCTTACGGAGCGTCGTGAGCCTGAGTCTCGTCCTGCGTCGCCTGCTCGTGCTGCTCGCACTAGTCGTCATGGTTCGCGTCAGCGTCCTCCTCCTCTCCCTGGCACGCACCAGATGGCTTTGTGTCCTTCGACTGCTCTGCAGCGTGTCCCTCTGCCGTCTCCTCATGAGTCCTCCCTTGCTGAGGGTCCGCACCCGGAGTCCGACTCCCTTCGTGCTGCTAGTCCTATTGTCACGCGTCTCCTGGCCACTGTTGTCACTGACCCTTCGTTTGAGTCCACTGCTGCGTCTGCCTTAGTTGCTGAGCTTGTCGACTTTGCTGCTCACTATCGTCTAGACTATGCCGCTAGTCTTGTAGCTGAGTCTGAGTTTGTCTGTCCTCCGTCCGTCAGGGGTGAGTGTGCTCTTGGCATGGACGTCTTTGAGGACGGACAGGAGGAGTTTCAGTGTTTTGCTACTGCTTTACCTCATCTCGTGTCCATGCTGCTTGCCCTTGAGGGAGACTCGGATGCACCAGACATCCCGGCCTCGCGCTCTTACGCAGAGGCGATGGAGGGTCCCTACTCCTCTTAGTGGCAGACAGCCATGGACACAGAGATGGCTTCCTGTAAGTCCACAGGCACCTACGTCGACGAGGTTCCCCCACCTGGGGCGAACATTGTCAGTGGCATGTGGATATTCAGGGTGAAGCGGCCGACGGGTTCTCCGACTGTCCTCAAGGCGCGTTACGTGGCTCAAGGCTTCAGTCAGCGGCATGGAGTTGACTTCTTCTAGACCTTCTCCCCGACCCCGAAGATAACCACTCTTCGGGTACTGCTGCACGTCGCCGCTCAGCGTGACTACGAGCTTCACTCTGTTGACTTCAGCACAACCTTCCTACAAGGCAGTCTGCACAAGGAGATCTGGCTGCGCCGCCCACCTGGCTTCAGTGGGTCGTTTCCTCCTGGTACCTAGTGGAGCCTCTGGCGGCCAGTCTACGGTCGCCGCCAGGCGCCCCGTGAGTGGCACGACACACTGAGGACTACGCTTGCGGCTCTTGGGTTTGCTCCGTCCAATATTGACCCGTCGTTGTTTCTCCGCGCCGACACTACTCTGCCGCTGTTTTACATCCTCGTGTACGTCGACAACTTGGTCTTTGCTACTGCTGACACTGCTGGACTCGCCCACGTGAAGTCGGAGCTGCAAAAGAGACACACGTGCACAGACCTGGGTGAGCTGCAGCTATCTTGGCTTGCAGATCACGCGGGACAGAGCACGGCGCACCATTACCTTGACTCAGTCACACATGGTGCAGCAGGTCCTTCAGCGCTTCGGCTTCACGTACTCCTCGCCTCATGCCACTCCTCTGTCTACTCGCCACTCGCTCTCAGTTCTGCCTTCGGATGAGTCCGTAGAGCCAAGTGGCCCGTACCCAGAGCTTGTTGGCTGCCTCGTGTACCTGATGACCTGCACTCGACTTGACCTGGCATACCCTCTTAGCATCTTGGCACGCTATGTTAATCCTGGGAGACACCGACCAGAGCACATGGATGCAGCTAAGAGGGTGTTGCGCTACCTGTGCAGTACGTCGGGCATGGGGCTCGTGCTTGGAGGACGGGCTCGAGTTGTCCTCAATGGTCACGTAGACGCTTCTTAGGTTGACGACTTGGCTACGCAGCGGTCGTCACAGGGTTACACCTTCAGCCTTGGTTCCGGCTCTGTTTCGTGGCAGTCTACCCGCTCGTCCTCTGTTCTCAGCTCCAGTTGTGAGGCTGAGATCTACGCTGGGGCCATGGCTGCACAGGAGTTACGCCTGCTCACCTACCTGCTGACCGACTTGGGAGAGGCGCCTCGTTCTCCTCCAGTTCTGTACATCGACAACAAGGCCATGCTTGCCTTGTGTCAGGAGCACAGACTAGAGCACAGAACAAAGCATATTGCTCTGCGCTACTTTCTTGCTCGAGAGTTGCAGCAGCGTGGTCAGCTTCGTCTTGCTTACGTGGCCACTTGGGCCAACACTGCTGATATCTTTACCAAGGCACTTCAGCCTTGTGATCATCGGCGTTTTTATACTATGTTATGTCTTGTGCCTACCTGGCCTTACTTGCTCACCTCTTGACTTTGCTTGTACTGTGATCTATGTATGCCTGCACCTGCATGCTTACACTTGCTAGGTTGTGATCACTGTACTACTTGTTCTCCTCTTTATATAACTCTGCATGTGAACTGGCCTTGTGGCCTTTTGCTTGTGCTGAGAATGCGTGGTGAGGTCGTGATCCACCCAGAGCTTGACCTTTGCTTTGTTCTTTTGATTGTCCCCCACTTTGCATATGGGGGTGTGTAAGAACTATACTCTAGGCTGTAGTGGGGCACTCCTTATGGGGTACAGCCCTCTTAGGTTTTGCCTATACAAACCTTGTACTATTCTCATTCTAGTAATTCCTTGTTTTTTTTCTCACACGATAAGCTCCTGCGAATCGCTGCTACAGTCAGGTATATCGAAGTCGAGGACGTAGACTCCGTTCTCTGAGTGCGCTCTTCCGATCTGCCTGCGGTTGTTGTTGGACATCGTGTATTGGAGCAGGATGTCGCGCGTCCTGGGGTCGGTGTTGAGGTCAACTCTGCAGTTCATGAGTTGTGCCGCTGAGAGGAGATTGAAGCGCAGATTTTGCACGATTAGCACGTCGTTCAGCGTTATGTACGTCCTGCTCCCTCGAGCCTTGAGCACAACAATGCCTTTCGCGCTCGCGCGCAAGCGCGTGTTGTTCGCCACGGTGACATAGGTGACTGCAGATGTGCCGACGGCGTTGGATATGTAACGCTCGGAGCCCACCATGTAATACCCACAGCAGCTATCCAGGTACCACGTGTTGTAGCGCCTGTTGTCGTTACGTGCGAGCAGCGCCAGTTGCGGAGTTACGATGTGTGGTGTGTCAAACTTCAGAAACTGTTCGCGCGCGATCCAGTCGATCGGTGCCACCCGCGTATCAGGTATGTGCGGTGGACTCTCAAGCAGCGGGATTGGGAGATTCCAATCTTGGGCGTCGTCGTCGCTGAAGTCGTGACGTGTGCTGAACGAGTTGTTGTTCGAGAACGCTCCATTTGGGTGAGGTGCCGGCCCAGGTGATGGTGAGCGAGCGCGAGGACGATGCGACCCGCTTGTTATTGCCATGTTTCCTATGACATTGCGGACTGGAGCAGGCTGGGGCTGCAGCTGCTACTGATGTTGAACCGTTGGGTTCAGGTTGCGCGAAGGGGGTTGATACCCCTGGGCTGGACAGGAGTCGTTCCATGCGTCTTGTCGGCCCGACCAGGTGCTCGGATTGGTCTGGCGAGGGCGAGATTGGCACTTGCATCCATCTGCCAGGTGCCCGAAATTTCTGCAAATTTTGCAGTAAAGGCACCATGGCCGTCGCTCTTCAGTGTTGTCGGCGTAGAAGGTGAGGCGTTCCTGTCTCGTCGCGGCGCTGGTCGCTGCTGGTCCATATTCCGTTATTCGACGAGGAGGGTAGCGCATAGGGCGGCCTCCAAGATGACCCCCTGCTGTCGGAGAAGCGCCTTGCAGGGCCGCCATTCTGGGCCGAGCCCTTGAAGCACGATATTGACGAAGATTTCTTCTGAGATCGAGCTTCCCAACTACGCGATTTGATCGCGGAGGCTCCGACAGCGATTGATATAGCTGTTGACCTTCTCCCCAGTGGCCATTTTTGTCTCTAGTAGCTGCTAGAGCAGGCAGCTCCAAGAAACAGAGTCCTTCGGTTGGTAGACTCCGTTTAGGTGGCGCCAGGCGTCGAGGGCCGGAGCAGGTGTTGTCTTGTATGATCGAATGTTCAACTGCTCTGACGACGACATGTTGTGTAGTAAGACGCCGCACCCCATCAGAGACTCGTTGTAGTACCTTGCTTTGGTGTCGCCAGTGTCTTCAGTAGATCCCGAGTAGCTCCCGTCAAAATAATGGAAAATCTGTGTGTTTTGTAGCAGCAGCTCCAGCTCGAAGCTCTAGGTATAGAAATCTCTGCCATCGAAGCACACACTTATCTTTATTTTTTATATGCTCAAGAACCTTGATTGTGCAGAGAGAATTGCTTATTCGCTAGGACGGGGAGTCTTGGGTGTTGAGCCATTAGTGTCGAGGGAGAAGGTGTGTGGGGCGGAATTCTGTCCATTCGAGGCCGGTTGAGTGGGTTGAGAAGATGTTCCCGCGTCGCCATTCCGCAATGTTTGGTGTCCTTGCTCCAGGCTGGTGAGTCGCTGAAGCAATTGTGCGAGGACGGCGGTTCCAATCGTCGTCGTTTCCTCGCTTATCGCAGCCGGGATGGTCTGCGCTTCAGCCGTCAGATTTGTCTGACCGCCAGATCCTCCGGCCATTCTCACCCGCGAGCGTATGTCGGACGCCACTTTTCGTTCGCCGAGGTTTCTGGAGGTGGCAGTGCGAAGGATTCCCGAGTCGCTCTCATACCGTACCATGCTGCGATCAGAATTTGATCGTGCCTAGGATCACTCAGGAAGTTTTGCACACTACTGATTAGTGGTGGTGGGACGTTGACCTCAATAGCAGAATGAATGTAAAATGCTTGAGATGATAAAAACATGCAAATACGGGAATATAAATAAGAGTACAAGTGGATACCAATCGTCCTTGTCTAGCCATGTACTTCAAGAGGTACCGTCATACCCCGGATAGAAGCGCCCCTGGGGTTGTAATAAAACACTGTTTTTTAGGGGGTGCGCTTATAATTGAGGAAATTTATAAGCGCCGGCGTTTATATAACGGCAAAATGAAATTAAGCTTTTTTTAACACCAAATTGTAGATCTCGTTCTTCCAAGTGTCATCGAGTCGAAAATATATGGGGTCGCGAATCTGACTCTCGAGCAACTTGGCAGGGATTGATTCCCTGCCAACACATGCTGACTAAGCGACAGCGCGTGCTGACTAGACGCGCAGCAAGTGTGATGTGAGTGGGAAAGTGGAACTGTACTTCGCTTCCCTGGTAAGGGGAATTTCGTTTCTGTATTTCGACTGATTTTCATGTAATATTCGACATGCGCTTATAATAAATCACAAATTTTTAGGGGGTGCGCTTATAATTGAGGACCGGATATAAGCGCCCTCATCCCTTTATAAGCGCCGGCGCTTATCTGAGGCCTGCGCTTCTATCCGGGGGCTTACGGCACATTCCCTTATTACAGCGAAATTCAACCGTGCGACTCCAGTTGGTTACGAAACCGTTCGGGCAGGATCCTCGCCACTACTGCTGCTTGATGCTGTCTGCCCGACGGTGCAGATGTTTTTCGTAACCGTGCGACTCTTCCTGTCACTTCCGCCCTTTCGACTTCAGGTTTGTGCTTCGATTGCTGCGGTAAGGAGTGCACAGTAGTTCATTCATTTTCCACTGTTCGTAACAGAATCTGCCGGAATCACCCCCCTCCCACTTTTTTCACTCTTGCCACGCTGGTACATCTTTTCGCTAACAAGTGCCCAAAGAGGTGCCAACTAGCAATTTCAAGGGGGTGAATGTGTTGGCGTCGAAACGTGCGTTCTAGCCTCTGACTGTGATGTTAAACCAACTTTGAAAACACCCAAGCTTATCAAAATCCTTATACTGGAGAATGTCATATGAATGGACCCAGGTAGAATGTGGCTTTTTCCGATGAGAAGGCCCCCCCACCCACCCCCCCCCCCCCCCCCCCTCCCCCCATTTTTTTCCTGTATTTATTATAACACCCTAGGGTGTTATGTTCGGGAGAATATGGTATTTGGACCCCTACCCTCACCTCCACCATCCTCCGCCTGAAACTTAGCTTGCACTGCAACAAGCACCCGAGCCACACTCGTCACATTAGCCACCACAGAGGACGAACAAACACCCTGACTGAACACGAGATGGTACCGCAGCGAGCAGGCAGCGGCGAGACCATTAAATACATGTGTAGGACATCTATGAGGCCGGATTTCGAGCACTGAAGCCTTTTCCGGCATAAAGATCATGTTAGT
Source organism: Closterium sp. NIES-65 (assembly GCA_948144175.1). Lineage (NCBI taxonomy): Eukaryota > Viridiplantae > Streptophyta > Zygnematophyceae > Desmidiales > Closteriaceae > Closterium > Closterium sp. NIES-65. Next base: position 674,673 of record CANXME010000936.1, read on the forward strand.
GAACCCGGCTCCATGCGATGCAATGTAGAGGCGTGCTCGCAAAAAGAGTACACGGGCTGAGAGGGGGCGATGGAAGGGGAAGAGGAAGGAGTGGAAGAACGGAAGGGTGGTGGGAGTTGAGTATGATACACCATGCGCAAGTATGTACCTCAGGCATACGCAAATGCATGGCCTGCTATGTAGAATCATGTCCACCAAAACATATTCACTAAATGAGGGAGTTTGCTACCAGTATGAAAAAATATGTTTGCAAAACGAGCTCTGATATTAGGAAATTGTTGAGACACAAGACAGCATGAAAGGGAAGGTCTTAAGTGTCTAAATTATTTTTTGAAGCGCCTCTGTAGTTTTCCTGACGCGCCTACATATATACACACACGCACTCGTGCGTGGGGGCACATACATGCACATGTTTATACACACACTCACCTTTTCACGCTCTCCCAAGCCCAACGCTCTCCCAAACCCCTCACCTTGCAGAATCGGCAGAGACCCATCAAATACCACCACTCTCTCGCGGCCAAACCGCCTCACCACCTCCGCCTCCACCTCCCCGAAATTCAGCATAGCCCGTGGCTTTCTTTCCAGCCGCTTCGCCAGCACGACTACCCAGTCGGGGGGGAGGGAGCGAGCCTCGTGGGCGGAGAGAGGGCGGTGGCTGCGGTAGGTCCAGTCGGGGTTGAAGAGAGGGATGCCGGAGGGGTGCAGCAGATGGCGGCGCCGCATCATCTGCCAGAGCGACCGGCTGGGATATTGGCAGTCCTGATAAATGGGCTGGGGGAGGAAGGTGGATGACAGAAATATATATATATATATATATATATATATATATATATATATATATATATATATATATATATATATATATATATATATATATATATATAAACAAACACACCGAGTTACTTGTTATTATCGAATCTATCCATGTAATGGGCCATGTCCCCTAAACTGCGTGCCATACATATGCCATACAGTGGAATGGAAATATGACACACATACTGATAATGATTTCGCAAATATCTTAATCCTGTATGCTCACATCCTGCAGTGACAGACACCATTAAAAAAAAAAAACAATTTCCTAGTGTTTTTGATAGTTCTACACAATGCACATGTAGCACACAAGGTTTTCCATGATTTGAGGGAGTTGATTTCCACCCAGAAATAGTAATGGAGTATGTAACCGGCATGTATGCATGCACCTGTTTGGAGAGGTAAACCATGCATGCAAACATGCATGAATTACCTGATAAACCACCTTCGCATGAAACAGGTCGTTGTCGAATGTGGGGAGCAGGCGAATCGAATCGAGTGGGATGCCTATGAGTGGCACACCCAGTTTCTCGTACATTCGCACCTGTGGGGGAGGCATTTGGTGGGAAGGACAGGGGGACCACATTTTGGGGGACTCATTATTTGCTTATGAGTGGCGCACCCAGGTGCTCGTACAGTCGCACCTGAGGTTAGAGACATAAACTTAACATGGGAATGAGATGGAATGAGAAGGGAATGAGATGGAATGAAACGGAATGAGATGGAATGAGATGGGCATGAAATAGGAATGAAGGGCATAAGATGGACATAAGATGGGAATGAAAAAGGTGGCGAGCACAGGCAGGTGCTGCTGCGTGAACGCTGTGAGTAACTCACAAGTGCAGCGGGCGGAATTTTCACAATTGCAGATGCTTGATTCGGCTGCTGTAAGGAATGAGCTTCATTACAACACACCACCTGGCCACATGCATACAGTTGCGGCTCTCTAGACTCCAGTCTCCACCTGGGTCCCATCTGGATCGCACCTGGATCCCACCTGGATCCCACCTGATCCCACCTGGGTCCCATCGGGATCGCACCTGGCGACTCCTGGCGAGTACGGGCAGGTGTCGCAGCGTGGAGGGCATGAGGGGCGCAGCAACAAGGAAGAGCGGAAATAGCTCCATGAGGAAGTGGTAGAAGTTGTCTCCGACTCGGTACGCCCAGTTGAACACAGGCGTGGACAGCTCATGCACCACGTGGCCCACATCGTATGTCACCTGGTGATAGATAGCCAAGGGAATGCACAGCACAGCACCGCACAGCACAGCACCGCACAGCACAGCACCGCACAGCACAGAACCGCACAGCACAGCATTGCACAGCACAGCACAGCACAGCACAGCACAGCGCAGCACAGCGCAGCACCGCACAGCAAAGCACAGCACAGCACAGCAAAGCACAGCACAGCACAGCACAGCACAGCACCGCACAGCACAGCGCAGCGCAGCGCAGCACCGCACAGCACAGCACAGCACAGCACAGCACAGCACAGCACAGCACAGCACAGCACCGCACAGCACAGCACAGCACAGCACAGCACGATGGCCACACAAGAGTTGGCAGCACGTTGTGGCGCCCACAAATCCTGGCAGGTCGTAACATCCATGTGGCTCGCGTCGTACATGGGTTTTAGGGTTTGACCGAAAACACACACACTTCCCCACGCTTCCACCTCCCTTTCTCCCCCCCCCCCACCTCCCCACCCCCCCCCCCCCCCCCCCTTCCCCCCTTTTCCCCTCTTCATGCTAACCCCCTCTCACCGTTCCTGGGAAGCCCGTGCATCCGCTTCGTAAGAAAAGGTGCGTGCGGTTGAGAACAATCCCGATGTCCATCACATACACGTCCTCCAGACGCATCATCTGCAGCGCGGACGCCCCGTGTTTCTTAAAGTCCCCCTTGTGCGAGCACGACTCGTCAAACGGCACCATATGAGTCCTTTTGTCCTGCCCTGCGCTGTCTCCTTTAAGGGGGCAGTTTATAGGAGGGACTATCTCATCCGCGGGTCCATCCACGAGGTGGGGGTTCCAACAAGCCTGCACGTTGGGGAAGCGGGCGGTGCATGAGCCGAAGGAGGGGCAGGGAGGGCCGTGGCACCGCAGCTGCGGCAGGGCCCATTCTACTAAGTCAATTACGACACCGCCCACTGACGTGCTTGACACGCCTGTACGGTTGGCGCGTGAACTGTACCCCGAATTGAAACCTGGAACGTCACGGGAACCGACGCTGGAATCGTCACCTGAAGCGTCACCGGAGACGGCTAGCTGGTTTGGATAGCTGGTCAAGTTGCGGAGGACACATTTATAGAACGACACGTTCTCGTAATACCCGAGGAGCACGCCGGGCAGGCGAGACGTGTTGATAGGAAAGCCGAGGGGACGAGTCAGAAGGTCGACTCGCTCTGGGTGGGTCCTGCCGTGGCAGGGAGAATGGATGGAAGACAGAGCAGGAAAGAACACATTGAGCAGGCGAGATGTGTTGATAGGAAAGCCCAGGGGACGAGTCAGAATGTCGACTCGCTATGGGTGGGTTCTGGCGTGGCAGGGAGCGAGAGGAGGCGAAGAGTGGATGGAAAGAGTTTGAGGGGAGAGAGAGGGAGAGAAGACCGACCTGAAAAAAAATCGCCTTGCGAAAGGGTCTAGGACAGATAGGGCCAAACCGACCTGAAAAGCGGCTTCGACAAGTGTTGACTTACTGACCTGAAAAAACCTAATAAGAGTGTGCTCACTGACCTGAATCGTTGCGGCAGGTAATAGTTGAGCTGGCCTTCAAACTCGCCCACCCTGCCCACCAGACGCGACCTCGGAGATTGCTGGCCGTTGATCGCTGCTGGGTTGAAGGAATGGGAAGAACGGGAAGGAAGGGGAAGACGGGGAAGGAAGGGAAAGGACAGGGAAGGAAGGGGACGAAAGGGAAGGAACGGAAAGGACAGGGAATGAATGGGAAGAAAGGGAAGGAAGCGGAAGGATAGGGAAGGAAGGGGAAGAAAGGGAAGGAAGGGGAAGGGAAGGAAAGGAAAGGGATGGACAGGGAGGAAGAGGAATAGAATGGGCCACAGTACAGGGAAAGAATGAGCGCCGCTGATTACTTGTCCCCGTGGTTGGTGGATGAATTGACGGGAAATCATCAAGAACTTGACGACAAGGTGGACGGCAGACTGATGCACGGCAGATTCGACGGAGCAGAGCCTAGTACGGAGATGCACGGCGAATTCGTTACCTCCATGCACGGTGGATTCGACCGCGAATCCGCCGGATGATGCATTGACGGAAACCGTCAAGATGACGGCAACCACCCACAATAGCAAGCGACTCCCACTGGCAATGGCGCGTGCCACCGTCATGAAGTCCGTCAAGCGATAGACAGTAAAAACGGCTGCTTACTAAGAAAGCAGTCTGGCGAGAGCGCAAGACAATACAAGGGGTCGAGCACTTAATTTGAAGGCTTCAGCGGGCCGCGGTGCACAGGACGCGGCACAGGAGGCGGGGGAGCTCACCTGACGATTGGACTGGCGATGGGATTTTGGATGGGACTGGGGATGGGACCGCTCGCGCACATGTGCGGCTGTGTGAATTTGCGAGATTTCGCAACAGAAGCTCAAAATGTTCGTCGGAGGTAATCCGAGCCGTCCTGACCACTGCACAGTCGGCGAAAAAGCTGTAACTATCGCCTTCGCGGCTGCTAGGTAGGCAGAGCATTGATGCTGGCGATCGTCGCAAACTTAGCACTTGAACTAACGTGTGTTAAATTCCAGATTTCCGGTGTCTCGCGTTGCTCCAGAGCGATTCGGTGTGACTGGAGTCACCCGTCGCTGGAAGTGAGTTTGTCCGCAAGCCACGATATCACCGTCAGGTCAACTGCCAGGTGATGGCCGGCGTCCCGCGACATCCACCTGACCACGAAGAGAACAAGACCCCGTAGGACTGCATTACGCAATCGAAATGGGGTCAACCCTAAACAGGGAGAAAATAGGAAATAGAATCACTCCTCACTTCTTACATGACGTAACCTACACTTGGAAGAACCCTGAGTTAGTAGTAAGTCGCATGATGAATGTTTGGACTTGCTTCTGCGATGCTGCAAGCGCCTGCAGTGATACGGATGTTCCCGTAATAAGCCTGCGCTAAGAAGTGTCGTTTTCAGGAACAGGATTTTTTTCCTCTAATTCCTCTAGAAATACCCTTTTCTACAGTCACCTTCTTTCGCGGGAATTTTTGCTTCTTGAAATTGGATGTCGCGGAGAGTGTTGAAATTGGAGGGAACCTTATTGTTCCCCCAATTTCAAATCCAGGGCACCACCACAAGGATGCGCCTCGGTGCCCACGTTTTGATATTAGCGAGAATCAGGTGTAGAGGTAGTGCTGTTGCGAGGTCGTCATTAGCGCCGGCCCTTGCAGCATCGCGGAAAGGAAAGTCATTTGCTGGGGTTTGTACGACTAGCTCAGGGTACTTTGCAAGTCAGGTCTAAAGCTTTTCCGTGTAGGTTACGTCATGTAAGAGTGACAAAATGGCAAAAAAATATCTGCGGCGCGGCGCAGCTTGCTTTGATCATCGCGGCATAGCAGCCATAAACGGGACGAGTAACCCACACACCCTCGCGTTTTTAGGGTTGAACCCACTTGATTGCGTACGCAGTACGACGCCGGGTCTATTCTCTCGTGGTCAGGTGGACATCGCTGGGCGCTGGCCCGTCAGGTGATCACCTGACAACTACTATGTGGGCTTGGGGACAAACCAAATCACATCATCCAGCGCCAAGGTCACTCCAGTCACCCGAATCGCCCTCGCCGCGAGCCACGCCAGCCAACGGAATCTGGACGGCAAACGCCTGCTAGATTCACAAGCAAACCTTGTGACCGTGCTGCGTATGCCCGCAACTGGTTGTTGTGGCTGTGAGAGGCGTTTTGCGGCGGCGAAGGGATACAGCCTGGTTTTTCTCGCCGACTTCGCCACGTACTAGTAGTATCTCGGGACGACTCGGAAAAACTCCAACGAGCACTTCGAACATCTGTTCGCGAATCTCGCTAATGTTGTGTGCGACCGCGCTCCCCAGTCCCCATCGCCCAATCGCCAGGTGAGCTCCCTCGTCTCCTTGTGCGTCTGTGCACCGCCCGCTGAAGCCTGCACCAGTACTAGTTGCAGCATGATAAGATGTCAAGCCAACCCAGAAGCGGCAAGGCTTGTGCTAGTCTGCTCTCTGCGTGCTCTGTCCATTTCCTGTGAGCCTCGCTTTTGCACTGAACACCTGTCAGAGGCTCGCGAACCAGGCTGCTACTCATAGCAAACCGCCGGTTCCACTACTCTCAGTATCTGACGGAATCTTATGATGGTGACACGCGCCATCATGGCTAGTGGTCGCCGGCTGTTGCCGGTGGTTGTTGCCGTCTTTCTGACGGTTCTTGTCAAGGCCGCACCCGTCAAATCCACGGTTGAATCCGCCGGGAATGCTGGTGAGGAAAGTAGGCCACCACGCTCCACCACATTCCACCACGATCCACCACACCGCTCCTTTTTCAGTCGACTCTAGAGCCACCACGTCTTCTTCTTGACGATTCACGTCAATCCACCCACCCACCGTGAACCAGCTATGTTGGTGTTGCTTTTGAGAATTCTCATAAGCAACAACCACCGTGGTGAAAGGTAGCCAGAGAAGCTGCAGCGCTCCTTCTTGTTTGCTCCTCCTTCCACTTCCCCTTCCTTCCCCTTCCTTACCCTCCTTATCCCGATTTTCTCCTTACCCTTACCCCTCCTTTCCCTACTTTCTCCTTCCCGTTCTCCTTCCTTTCCCTTCCATAAACTGTAATGATTACTCCTGGCAGAGATCAACGGCCAGGATTCTACGAGCCGTCATCTGGTGGGCAGGGTGGGCGAGTTCGAAGGCGAGCTCAATTATTACCTGCCAGCGCATTTGAGGTCAGTCAACGGTACTTGTCAGTCAATGGTACTTGTCAGTCAACGGTACTTGTCAGTCAACGGTACTTGTCAGTCAACGGTACTTGTCAGTCAACGATACTTGCCAGTCAACGGTACTTGCCAGTCAATGGTACTTGCCAGTCAACGGTAATTGCTCGAGCGGTTTCAATCACTTGGCCTTTCTTGGAAAGCCCACAGACCCACGCACACGCCCTCACCCACACGCACACGCATACACCCACACCCGCACGCACACGCACACACACACGCACACACACACGCACACACACACACGCACACACACACACACACACGCACACACCCACACGGACACACGCACACAAACACACACAACTCCACACACACACACACACACACACACACACACACACACACACACACACACACACACACACACACACACACACACACACCCACACCGCCGTGACAAGATGGCTTCTGGGTCGGCTCAAAAGTAGTCGCTCTCTTCATCCATTCCTCGCCCCTCCCTCCCGCCAACCACGCCAGGCATCACCCAGAGCGATTCAAACTTGTACTCTTGCCGGTAGGGTGCCGTCTCGACGCTTCTCGCCTGCCCAACATCTTACCTCTTTTCCCCTCTCTCTTTCCACCTGTTATTCACACCCACCCCCCTCCCTTCCCCCTCCCTCCCTCCCTCCCTCCCTCCCTACCTCCCTCCCTCCCTCCCTCCCTCCCTCCCTCCCTCCCTCCCTCCCTCCCTCCCTCCCTCCCTCCCTCCCTCCCTCCCTCCCCCCTCCATCCCTCCCTCTCCTCCCTACCATCCCACGCCAGGCATCACCCGGAGCGAGTCAACCTTGTGTTTCGCCCGCTGGGGTGCCCTCTAGACGCCTCCCGCTTGTCGATTGTCTTCATGGGCTTCTTCGAAAGCCTCCCACTCCGCAAGCCGTGGCCCTCCAACTTAACCGACACTCCAATTGGACCTGGAAGCGACATTTCATGTGTCACTTCAGGTGCCATCTTAGGTGGCGGTTCAAGTGACGGTTCGAGTAGCAGCTCCAATGGCATTTCAGAGAGCAACTCAAGTGGCAATGCAAGAAATTATATCGGAAACGTTACAAGTGCTTCAACGGACAGTGCTCCAGCAGAGAGTGCTTCAGCAGAGAGTGCTCCAGCCGAGAGTGCTTTAGCAGAGAGTGCTTTGAAGGAGAGTGGTTCAAAGGAGAGTGCTTCAAAGGAGAGTGCTTTGAAGGAGAGTGCTTTAAAGGAGAGTGCTGGAGCAGAGAGTGTCCCAGGCGAGTCAGACTGGGTGAAGAAGCTCGGGTGCCACGGCCCTCCCTGCCCCTCCTTCGGCTCATGCACCACCCGCTTCCCCAACGTGCAGGCCTGCTGGAACCCCCACCTCGTGGACGAACCCGAGACTGAAATCATCCCCCCTATAAACTGCCCCCTTAAAAATGATAGCACTGCGTTGGACAAGTGGAGGAAGGGGACGGGGCGGGCGCCGTTTGACGAGACGTGCTCCCACAGGAAGGATTTCAACGCGCGTGGGGCGAGTGCGCTGCAGGTGATGCGGCTGGAGGACGTGTTTGTGACTCACAACGGGTCCAACCTCAACCGCACGCACTCGTTCGTGAGGAACGGGTGCTGGCGCTTCCCCGGAATGGTGAGAGCTTTTTAGTCGACTTAAAATCGTCTCAAACAACAGGATGAATCTCAACCGCACGCACTCGTTCGTCAGGAACGGGTACTGGTGCTTCCCTGGAATGGTGAGAGAGAGGTGTGTGTGTGGAGGGAGGGATGTAGAGGGGAGAGGGTTGTGTGGAGGGAGGGTTTGCATCGAGGGAGGGTTTGCATTGAGGGAGGGTTTGCAGAAAGTGAGGGTTGTTCCTGTGCGATGGGTGCTCCTGTTCTTGTGCGATGGGTGCTCCTGTTCTTGTGCGATGGGTGCTCCTGTTCTTGTGCGATGGGTGCTCCTGTTCTTGTGCGATGGGTGCTCCTGTTCTTGTGCGATGGGTGCTCCTGTTCTTGTGCGATGGGTGCTCCTGTTCTTGTGCGATGGGTGCTCCTGTTCTTGTGCGATGGGTGCTCCTGTTCTGCAGTGCGACATAGAGTGCGCTAGCAAATGGCACATGACCGTATTGCGGTGGGTGCTTCTGTCTGCAACTCGATGCAGTGCTAAATCTGGCATAACGTTGCATCTGGCATAACGTTGCATGTGGCAGCGTTGCATGTGTCATTTTGCCATGTGTGCACTCAACTCCATTTCAAGTTTGAGGCGAACCAACCACTTGGCCCTCAGTGCCCGGTGGTTTGTAAGTCGACTCAAAATCACCATGTTATGTGCCATGCATGCATTTCCTTCCCTTCCACCAGACCAAGTGACTTTTGAGTCGACTCAAAAGTCACCCCGCAGTGTCTGGTGGTTTGTGAGTCGACTCAAATTCACCATGTCATGTACCATGCACTTCCTTCCCTTTCACCAGGCCAAGTACGAGGCGAGACACATGGTGCGGTGCACGAGCTGCTAGTCGTGTTTGAATCAACTGGGCATTCCACCCACCAACCAGCCAAGAAATTTCACCACCCACTTGTGTTTTGCTCTGCACTGCACTCCCTTCCCTTCCCTTCCCTTCCCTTTCACCACCAGACCAAGTATGAGGCGGGGCACATGGTGCACGAGGTGCCAGCGGTGTTCAACTGGGCGCACCAACCCGGCAACAACTTCTATCACTTCCTTATCGAGCTCGTTCCTCTCTTCCTCGTCTCCGCGCCTCTCATGGCGTCCACGCTGCGAAACGTGCCTGTGCTCTTGGGGCATAAACAGGTGGGTGTCGAGTCCAGTCCAGTCCAGTCCAGTCAAGCAGCGCAAGGCATGCATGACTTTCAATTTCAAAATAAATCACATAACGTGATTCAAGCATCTGCTTCAATCAACCGTGCCTGTCACCCACAGGTGCGTTGGTATGGGCTGCTGGTCGTTCCACGAATTGGCATTCTTTTGCCCGTGGCATTCCGTTGCTTCCCATGCCATTCCCTGTCCATGCCTCTCCTCCCTGCAGGTGCGTTGGTACGAGCAGGTGGGTGCTTCCCTCGTTGGCATCCCAACAGATCAGATTCGCCTGCTGCCCACATTCGACCAAGATCTCTTTCACGCCGATGTGGTGTACCAGGTAGGCTATGCATGTATGGCATGGCATGGCATGGCATGGCATGGCATGGCATGGCATGGCATGGGATGACACAGCATGCAGACGTGGTGTACCAGGTAAGCCATTCATGGCATGGCATGGCATGGCACGGCATGCAGAGGTGGTGTCCCATGTAGGATCAATTATCACGCGTCATGCCATGCACTGCCTTGCCATGCCCTGCCCTGCCCTGCCGTGCCCTGCCATGCTCGCCTTTCCCTGCCATGTTATGCCATGCTCATGCTATGCCATGCCATTTCATGCCATGGCATCTCATCCCGTGCCATGCCATTCCCTGCTGTATCCCACCATGCCATATCACATCACACCTTGTCATGACTTTCGACCATCCCATCTTTCTCTCACACTTACCCCACTCTCACACTTCCCCCACTCTCACACTTACCCCACTCTCACACTTCCCCCACTCTCACACTTACCCCACTCTCACACTTACCCCACTCTCACACTTCCCCCACTCTCACACTTCCCCCACTCTCACTCTTCCCCCACTTTCACCCCCTCTCGCCCTCCCCCACCTCCCCACTCCCCACTCCCCCACCTCCCCGCCTCCCCACCTCCCCGGCCCCCCATCCCCCAGCCCATATACCAAGACTGCGACCGCCCCAGCCGGTCGCTCTGGCAGATGATGCGGCGCCGCCATCTGCTGCACCCCTCCGGCATCCCTCTCTTCAACCCCGACTGGACCTACCGCAGCCACCGCCCTCTCTCCCTTGCTGAAGCGCGCTCCTTTCCCTCCGACTGGGTGGTCGTGCTGGCGAAGCGCCCGGAGGGGCGGCGACGGTCGATGGAGAATTTCAAGGAGGTGGAGGCGGAGGTGGTGCGGCGGTTTGGGAGTGAGAGAGTGGTGGTTTTTGACGGCTCGCTGCCGCTTCTGCAAGGTGAGGGTGTGCTGCGGTCTGGGTGTGTGAGTTTTGGGATGTTGGATGGGTCATTTGATTTTGCAAGGTGAGGAGGAGTGTGCGAGGAATTCACTGGTGACGGGTTTAAGTTTGAAGCGGCCACAAGGGAAGCGACGGGTGCTGGTGGATTTTTTAGAGGCAGAGAGGTGGTTCGGCGGTTTTTGGCACGATAGAGAGTGGTGATGTTCAATGGGTCGCTGCCGACTGAGCAAGGTGGGTTGAGTTGGGTAGAGGGCCGTTTCTCACAGAGAGCATCGCTTGTCATTCTCTTTCTAGTTTGCATTGGAGCATTGCAGCCGTGCATATCTATCTGTCCGTAAGTGCTCTTCCCTCTTGTCCTCTGTTCCATGTCCTGGGATTTCACCCTACCGAAACCCACATCGCCATTTACGAGACGTCGACCTTTGTGCTACAATCCTCCCTGCCCGAAATTCTCCGTGCCTAGAAACTGCCGTGCCTAGAATCCTACATGCCTAATCCACAAGTGCCCCGACACTCTCTCCCAGCTTCTGTGCACCCTTCTTCTCAGCCTGTGCACTCCTGTCTCGAGCACGTCTCTACATAGCGAGCCACGGAGCTTCCCTCGCCAACATAAATTTCACCCCTGATGCCTATCCTCTTTCCCTTCCAACACCTCCCCCCCCCCCCCCCCCCCCCTTCCCCCCTCTTCCAACTCCCCCCCCTCCCCCTCTTCGAACCCCTCACCCCTTCCTCGCCCTCCTAGCCCGAGCACTCCTGTCACGGGCACGTTTCTACATAGCAGCCCACGGAGCGGCCCTCACCAACATGATCTTCATGCCGGAGCAAAGCTCGGTGCTCGAGATTCGCCCTGAGGAGTGCGGTATTACTGTCTTCAACGCACTCGCCTCGGCCTGCTCCCTGCGCTACCACCTCCTGTTGACCAAGGGTGACTGGGACTCCCCTATTGTGGCGAATGTGACGAGCGTGGCTCAGGTGACTGATTCTGTCCATGCACGAATGCGCAAGGAGGATGGTGGATATGTGGGGTTGCGGTGACCACATAAGCTCAAGCAAAATACATGGTTTTTTTGTGTTGTTTATACAGCGGGTCGGGGGTTATGTGAGTTGCAGGGCAAGGTGGTTTGGCTCTTTCAAAGGAGGTTGATGACTTCGGAGCGCACAGGAGTAGTTAGGGAATTTCCGATGCATCGATGCGGGGTTGGAAGAAGGTATGATGACGTGGCGGCCCAGCTAGCCTAAGGGCAACCAGCTTGTACCGAGAGAAGACCGCGGGTCGCGGCCACTGCATCACAACAACCAGGCCCTCAGAATTCAGACTTTTTTCTCTGATTTGGCCAATAAAACTCTGATATTTCATAATTTTTTTTCCAGTGTATGTCAGATTACTATAGCTTATACATGTTGTAGGCTGTAGTGGGGTAGCACATAAGGGGTACAACCCAATTAGGGTTGGTACTTGTACTGTTTTCATTTCATAGTTGATCATTCCTGTTCCTTACTTTCACATGGTATAGAGCGGGTTCCCTGTGGGAACTTCGCCTAGGGCCCACCGAAGCGCGCCCCGAGGCGCGCGATCGTTTTTTTTGCGACCCCCCGAGTCGCCCTTCCCCACGCGGCCCCGCTGCCCTTCACGCAGCCCCGCCGCCCTTCCTAGCGGTCCCGCCCACCCTTCGAGCGGCCCCGCCTCTCCTTCGCGGCCCCGCCGTCTAGTCGCGGCCCCACCACCTCCTCGCGGCCCCACTACGACGCGGCCCCGCCGCCTGCTCGGACGCGGCCCCGCCGCCTGCTCCGACACGGCCCCGCCGCCCGCTACGAAGCGGCCCCGCCGCCTGCTCAGACGCGGCCACGCCGCCTGCTCAACCGCGGCCCCGCCGCCCGCTACGACGCGGCCTCCGCCGCCTGCTCAGCCGCGGCCCCGCCGCCCTCTACGGCGCGGCCTCCGCCGCCTGCTCAGCCGCGGCCTCGCCGCCCGCTACTACGCGGCCCCGCCGCCGGCTCAGTCGCGGGTGCTCCCAGCGGCCCGCCGCTGCACCTCTGCCGGCTCCGCCGTCTCCTGTCCCGGCCCCGCCGTCCCCTATCCCGGCCCCGCCGCTGCTCCCTGACGGCCCGCCGCTACGCCCTGACGGCCCGCCGCTGCACCTGTCCCGCCTCCGCCGCTGCACCCTGACGGCCCCGCCGTCCCCTGTCCCGGCCCCGCCGCTGCACCCTGACGGCCCCGCCGTCCCTTGTCCCGGCCCCGCCACTACACTGCAGCCGAGCCGCCCAGCAGCAGCCGGACCGCCCAGCAGCAGCCGAGCCGCCCAGCAGCAGCCGAGCCGCCCAGCAGCAGCCGAGCCGCCCAGCAGCAGCCGAGCCGCCCAGCAGCAGCCGAGCCGCCCAGCAGCAGCCGAGCTGCCGAGCAGCAGCCGAGCCGCCCGGTACCCGAGCCGCCCGAGCCGCCCGATCCGCCCGAGCCGCCCGAGCCGCCCGAGCCGCCCCACCAGCCCGAGCCGCCTTCTGCTAACCTACCCGACTCTCCTAGCCCGGTGAGACTTTCAGCTGCTGCCATGGCCACCCCCAATGTTCTTATTTTTGACGTTGAGGGGAGGGCCATTGACTTTGCCGTCTGGATCGAAGACCTGCAGCTGTACTTACTGTGTGATGCGATAGATGAGGTCTCTCTCTTTGACTTTGTCTCTGGCGCTGTCCCTGCCCCGCCTGCTGATGCTGACTCTGCCGTTCGCTCCAAGTGGGCGACCCGCGATGCTGCTGCACGTCTTGCTGTGCGTCGCCACCTCCCTTCCTCTGAGCGTGCCCACTTTAGTCAGTGCAAGACCGCTCAGGCCTTGTACGACGCTGTAGTTGCACGCTACTCCTCCCCTTCCTCCGCTACCCTTAGCCGCCTCATGCTACCGTTTCTCTTCCCTGACCTCGCTTCCTTTCCCACTGTTGCTGACCTCGTTACCCACCTCCGCGCTAGTGACACCCGCTACCGCGCTGCCCTTCCTGCTGAGTTCCGCGCTGCGAACCCTCCTCCCATGTACATCACTCTCTACTTTCTCGTCACCCGTCTCCCTGAGTCCCTTCGTGTCGTTAGGGACCAGTTTCTCTCTGTCTGTCCCACCACTCTCACTGTCGACCTCCTTGAGGAGTCCCTGCTAGCGGCTGAGAAGAGTATAGTCGCTGTAGGGGCCTCTCGGGGTGACCCTCGCACCCCCATCTTTGAGGGGTGTGGTCCTTCCCCCCTGCTGCCCTCTGTCGCCTCTGCCGCTGCGGCCGACCTCGCTGGTTTTGAGTCGGTCGGCGCGGCGTCTGCCCCCAGCGGCAGACGCCGCTCTGGCAAGGGCAAGGGGGGCAAGGGAGCGGGTGGAGCTAGAGGGGGCGGTGGAGGAGGCGGTGGGGGTGGAGGGGGGAGTGGGGGTGGCGGTGGGGGTGGTGGCGGGAGTGGAGGTACTGGTGGCGGCGGTGGAGGCGGAGGTGGCGGCGGAGGTGGTAGCGGAGGAGGCGGTGGGAGCGGTGGGGGCGACGGTCCTGGTGGGGGAGGTGGCGGTGGAGACGGGGGTGGCGGTGGAGGCGGGGGTGGCGGTGGAGGCGGGGGTCGGAGTGGCTCGTCCCAGCGGAGCAGCTCTGGGGGTGGTCAGCGCCAGCAGCAGCAGCAGCAGCAGCCGCAGCAGCAGCCGCAGCAGCAGCAGCGCTCTCGCACCGTCCCCGGCCCTCAGCAGCTCCGTGAGTGGTACTTGCAGCGTCAGCGCGGTGGTGCGCTTGGTCCCTGCCCCTACGTTCTTCGCACTGGTGACCGTGCAGGGGAGAGGTGTGGAGGCGCCCACACAGCCCGTCGCTGCTTTGGCCGCCTGACCGACGTCTGGCGTCAGCAGTTTCCGGAGGCCGCTGAGATCCCCCGCTGGGGAGAGCTGTCTAGGGCTGGTGTAGCTATTTATGATCTTGACTTTGATGCTATTCTCTCTGCTATGTATGCTGTGACTGGTAGTGATGAGGATGACTGTTACCGGTGTTTCCCGCCCGACCCGGGCATTGGTACTGCCGCGTCAGGTACTAGTGAGGCTGCTGCTCTAGGTGCCAGTGCGTCTGTGCTCTCAGGTACTGGTGAGTCCGCCCTCTCAGGTACTGTGTCGGCTTCGGCCTCTCACACCTTCACCCTTGACTCTGGGGCGTCTCGCTCCTTCTTTAGGGACCGCACCACTCTCACGCCGCTGAGTCGGCCTGTTGCGGTGTCCCTGGCTGACCCCTCTGGGGGGCCTGTCCTGTCTCGCTTCTCCACTGTCCTCCCGTGTCCGGCGGCCCCCTCTGGCACCCTGACTGGTCTCTACCTCCCCTCGTTCTCGACGAACTTGGTGAGTGGTGCTGACCTCCAGGATGCGGGTGTCCACCAGTTCACCCCTGCTCGTCAGCGGGTGACCCACTGCACGGAGGCGGATACAGGTCGCCACCTGGCTACGTTTACACGTCGGCCAGGGTCGAGCCTGTACACACTGACCACTGCTTCTCCTCCAGGTACTGCGTCTGGTAGGGTCCCTTCGTCTGGTCAGGTGTTTGCTGCAGCGTCCAGGTCTGGTCCTGAGTCTGCCCCCTGTTCGTGTCGTCGTCTGTCTCACGAGACCCTCCTCTGGCACCACCGCCTTGGCCACCCCTCTCTGCCTCGGCTCAGAGGCATGGCCTCGCGAGTCCTTGTCTCTGGTCTTCCCCGGTCCCTCCCTCCCCTTCCTCCGGGCCCTGGCCCTGCCTGTGTCCCCTGTGTCGAGGGGCGCCAGCGTGCTGCCCCTCACTCCTCCCAGTTTCCTCCGACAGAGGCCCCGTTGCAGACGCTTCACATGGACGTGTGGGGCCCAGCCCGCGTCCGTGGACAGGGTCAGGAGCGCTACTTCCTGCTGGTGGTTGACGACTACTCGCGTTACACCACAGTCTTCCCCTTGCGCAGCAAGGGTGAGGTCACTGAGGTGTTGATCGACTGGATCCGCGCAGCTCGTCTTCAGCTTCGGAGGAGCTTTGGCTCTGACTTCCCTGTTTTGCGTCTGCACTCGGACAGAGGCGGAGAGTTCTCCTCTGCCCTCCTGAGTGCCTACTGTCGTGTGCGAGGCATCCGTCAGACCTTCACGCTTCCGGACTCACCACAGCAGAATGGGATTGCTGAGCGCCGCATTGGCATGGTCATGGACGTCGCTCGTACGTCCATGATGCATGCGGCAGCTCCCCATTTTCTGTGGCCGTTTGCGGTCAGGTACGCTGCGCACCAGATCAACCTCCACCCCAGGGTCTCTCGACCGGAGACCTCCCCAGCTCTGCTGTGGACGGGGAAGGTTGGCGATGCGTCGGCGTTCCGGGTCTGGGGATCTCGGGCGTTTGTTCGCGACCTGTCTGCGGACAAGCTGTCCCCTCGTGCTTCTCCCTGCGTCTTCCTGGGGTTCCCCCCCGACGCCCCTGGGTGGCAGTTTTACCACCCCACCTCTCGACGTGTTCTGACCTCCCAGGACGTCACGTTCGACGAGTCGGTACCCTACTACCGCCTCTTCCCCTACCGCACTCCGTCCCTCCCCCCACCCCCGCTCTTCTTGGTACCAGGTCCCCCCCCGGTAGTCCCCCTCCCCCCTCAGGGTCCTGCCCCTTCAGGTGTGTCCCAGGTAGACGCGGTTGAGCCTGTCGAGGTCACTGGTGACTCTGGTGCTGCTGCGGGAGCTGAGCCTGGGGGTGCGGAGCCTGGGGGTGCGGAGTCTGGGGGTGCTGTGCCTGGGGGTGCTGAGCCTGGAGGTGTCGAGCCTTGGGGTGCTGAGCCTGGGGGTGCTGTTCCTGGGGGTGCTGAGCCTGGGGGTGCTGTACCTGGGGGTGCTGAGCCTGGAGGTGCTGAGCCTGGGGGTGCTGTGCCTGGGGGTGCTTCGTCTCGCCGGGAGCCACTCTCCCCACAGGAGCTGCATGAGTGGTTAGCCAGGCGCTGGAGGCGTGCTGCTGGTGCGGGTGGTTCTTCGGCTGCAGAGGGTACTGCTGCCGCGCGTCCCGCCGGTGCTCGTACTGTGGGTGCTGGAGCTGCTGGGTCTGAGAGTTCTCCTGGAGCTGGTCCTGCTGAGGGTGTTGGCGCTGAGCCTGCCGTTGGCGGTCCGACTGACAGTGCTCCTGGTGCTGCGGCTGGGGGTTCTGGAGCTTCTGGTGGTGCTGCTGGAGGTGCTGCTGGAGTGGGTGCTCCTGCCGGGGCTGCTGGTGCTGTTCCTGCTGTTTCTAGCGTCGCCGCGCGGCCCTGACCGTACTTCGTTCCGCTCCTGCAGCAGGTTCTTGGTCTTACACCTCCTCCTCCTCCCTTAGAGGGTCCGCAGCCTGTCCGGTCACAGCCACAGCTACAGCCTGCCTCCCCTTTGCCTGCTCCTTCTCCCTACACTGGTCCGACAGGAGGTCTTACTGAGCGTCGTGAGCCTGCGTCTCGTCCTGCGTCGCCTGTTCGTACTGAGCGCGCTGGTGGTCGCGGGTCGCGTCAGCGTCCTCCTCTTGTCCCTGGCACGCACCGGATGTCACTGCGTCCGTCCACTGCTCCTCTGCGTGCCCCTTTACCTTCTCCTCCTGCTTCCTCTCTTCCTGCTCTTGCCGACCCGGAGTCGGACTCTCTTCGTGCTGCCAGTCCTACTGTCACGCGTCTCCTTGCTACTGCTGTCACTGACCCTTCCTTCGAGTCGTCTGCTGCGTCTGCCCTTGTCACTGAGCTTGTCGACTTTGCTGCGCGCTGTCGTCTAGACTACGCTGCTCGTCTTGTCACTGAGTCTGAGTCCGCCTGTCCTCCGTCCGTCGGGGGTGAGTGTGCCCTTGGCACGGACGTCCTTGAGGACAGGCAGGAGGAGTTCCAGTGTCTAGCCGCTGCTTCACCTCGTCTCGCGTCTGTACTGCTAGCCCCTGAGGGAGACCCGGATGCACCAGACATCCCAACTCCGCGCTCTTACGCGGAGGCGGTAGAGGGTCCCTACTCCTCTCAGTGGCAGGCAGCTATGGATGCAGAGATGGCTTCCTGGAAGTCCACAGGCACCTACGTTGACGCTGTTCCCCCTCCTGGGGCGAACATCGTCAGTGGCATGTGGATTTTCAGGGTGAAGCGGCCGCCGGGTTCTCCGCCTGTCTTCAAGGCGCGTTACGTGGCTCGTGGCTTCAGTCAGCGGCAGGGGGTTGACTACTTTCAGACCTTCTCCCCCACCCCGAAGATGACCACTCTTCGGGTTCTGCTGCACGTTGCTGCTCACCGTGACTACGAGCTGCACTCTCTCGACTTCAGCACAGCTTTCTTGCAGGGCAGCCTGCACGAGGAGATCTGGCTGCGTCGCCCACCTGGCTTCACTGGGTCTTTCCCTCCTGGTACCCAGTGGAGTCTCCGGCGTCCAGTCTACGGTCTCCGCCAGGCGCCACGTGAGTGGCACGACACACTGAGGACTACGCTCGCGGCACTTGGGTTTGCTCCTTCTACTGCCGACCCGTCGCTGTTTCTGCGCACCGACACCTCTCTGCCGCCGTTCTACATCCTCGTGTACGTCGACGACTTGGTCTTTGCCACAGCTGACACTGCTCGACTCGCCTACGTGAAGTCCGAGCTGCAGAAGAGACACACGTGCATTGACCTGGGTGAACTGCGTAGCTACCTTGGCTTGCAGATCACCCGGGACAGAGCACGCCGCACCATTACCCTGACTCAGTCACACATGGTGCAGCAGGTCCTTCAGCGCTTCGGCTTCACGTACTCCTCGCCTCAGGCCACTCCTCTGCCTACTCGCCACTCGCTCTCAGCTCTGCCTTCGGATGAGTCCGTAGAGTCGAGTGGCCCGTTTGCAGAGCTTGTTGGCTGCCTCATGTACCTGATGACCTGCACACGACCTGACCTCGCATACCCTCTTAGCATTCTCGCACGCTTTGTTGCTCCTGGGAGACACCGACCAGAGCACATGGCTGCAGCGAAGAGGGTGTTGCGTTACTTGTGTAGTACGTCGGGCATGGGGCTAGTGCTTGGAGGGCGCAGTCCAGTGGTCCTCACTGGGCACGCAGACGCTTCTTGGGCTGACGACCAGACTACGCAGCGGTCGTCACAGGGTTACACCTTCAGCCTTGGTTCCGGCTCTGTCTCGTGGCGGGCTACCCGCTCGTCTTCTGTTCTCGGCTCCAGTTGTGAGGCTGAGATCTACGCTGGGGCTATGGCTGCGCAGGAGTTACGCTGGCTCACCTACCTGCTGACCGACCTTGGAGAGCAGCCTCGTTCTCCTCCAGTCCTGTACGTAGACAACAAGGCCATGCTGGCCTTGTGTCGAGAGCAGCGACTGGAGCACAGAACGAAGCACATTGCTCTCCGCTACTTTCTTGCTCGTGAGCTACAGCAGCGTGGACAGTTGCGACTTGCGTACGTGGCCTCTGAGGCCAACACTGCTGATGTCTTCACCAAGGCACTTGCTCCTTGTGATCATCAGCGTTGTTGCACGCAGTTGGGTCTTGTGCCTGTCTTGCCTCACTTGCTCTCCTCTTGACCTTGCTTGTACCTTCGCCTATATATACTCTTGCTCTTGCTTGCTTGACTCTTGTATATCTCTATATATGATCTTGCATGTGAACTGGCCGTCTGGCCTTTGAACTTGTGCTCGGAATGCGTGGTGACTTTGTGATCCACCCTGAGCTTTGCTTTGCTTTGCTTGACTGGTCTTGTGACCCCTTGTTCTCCCCCACTTTGCCTATGGGGGTGTGTCAGATTACTATAGCTTATACATGTTGTAGGCTGTAGTGGGGTAGCACATAAGGGGTACAACCCAATTAGGGTTGGTACTTGTACTGTTTTCATTTCATAGTTGATCATTCCTGTTCCTTACTTTCACAGTGTACTCTGTAAATTTCAGGCTTTTAAAAGTTTCAGACGTTTTTTAAGGCTAACTCTGAAATTTCAGAGTTTTGCGGGAGTGTACTCTGACCATTCAGAGTACAAACACGATCTTGACTGGTGATTCGGACTTCACGGACCACAGCAGATTTGCATTGTCAACGCAAAATCGCCTTGACACAGCAAATCCGCGCCTTACAGCACAAAATTTCGCCCAATCACAGCAAAATCGCCCTGACACCACAGAATCATAGATATGCGCCGTCAGAGCACAACAACTTCGTCCAATCACAAAACAATTCCACCTGACATTGCAGATTCGCTCTTTCACACCACAAGATTCGCACTGAACTAACACAAAAGTTCGCCCTGTCAGAGCATGTTCTCCCGGAAATCCCCTTATTCTTGGACGTTTCGGTATTAGATGAATGAAACATTGAATACATTTCTGATGAAACATTGAATACATTGTTTTCGAGTGTCCAGACTTTTATTTTAAGACACTCTGAAATTTCAGCCTTTTTTTTATGCCAACTCTGAGAGTTTCAGACTAAAACGGTGTACCGTCTCCCCCCGGATATAAGCGCCACCCTAGGATAAGCGCCTGGCGCTTCTAATTGGCATATGGCGCTTATATCCCCTCCTCGATTATAAGCGCACCCCTTGAAAAAACTTGTTTTATTATAAGCGCACGTAAACTTTAAAATTTGAAATGTGTTCAAAAAGCTGTAACGATTTTTACTTTAGCAGGCGGATATGTTGCAGATTCGGTTCCCTTCACATTCGGACCCTGCACTGGATGCGGGTCCAGTCAGCAGGACCTATCAGGAGCTGGATGTGAGTCAGATTGGGTGTATCTCCCAGCGCGCGCGAGAATTTCACAGACGATCCCATGTAACTTCGACTCGATTGAAAAGGCAAGCACGAGACCTACAGTTTGGTGTTAAAAGATATAAAAAATATGTATGTCATTTTATAAATGCCGGCGCTTATAAATTTACTCGATTATAAGCCCACCCCCATGAAAAAACCTGTTTTATTATTGCCCCCCATGGGGGTATATCCGGGGGGATACGGTACTAGTCAGACAAATCAGACAGGCCAAAAACAAATCTGAGGGCCTGATCACAACAAGAACGCGCGTCTCAACTTACACATTTATATGTTTGTATCTGTACTCTATAGGCTAGCTAGGGTTGAATTGCAACCATAGTGGTTATGAAACATTTCTTACACCCCCTTGTATGGTCTTGCTAATAATTCATTCTTCGATTCTATCGTACCATGGTATCACAGCAATTTTAGGACCTACGGTATGCTTCCGCCTCGCCTTCCCTAGTTAGCCCTAGCGCCTCGCCTAGCCGCCCTGTCGCGCCCCTCTCGCGACCTCTTGCACCCCGCCCCAGCGCCCTGACGGGCAACGAGTGACTATCCGTGATAGTGCTATGCGTCAGAATCCCAACCACTAGACCATTGGGATAAAAGTGCTTGTTTGTGTAGCGGGTAAGTGCGCCAATAACCCCCCAGGCCAACGTGCCTGTAACCCTTCTCTGGGATCAATCGGGGATCACCAATGGACCTCTGACACCCCGACGCACTGGGATGCCCGAGGTGCACACACTGGGATTCGAACCCAAGACCTTCGCTCTGATACCATGTCAGAATCCCAACCACTAGACCATTGGGATAAAAAGGCTTGTTTGTGTAGCGGGTAAGTGCGCCCATAACCCCTCAGGCCAACGTGCCTGTAACCAGGCCTCTGGATAGGTTTGGAAGCACTCTTAGTCGAAAGGGCAGGCTGCCAAAGCTGGTCTTTCAGTAAGGGTGGGTCAGCCATGTCAGTCTTGTGTATCAGTGTTGGCTGCATTGTTACTCGTGCTCGTCAGTGTACTGTGGACCTCGGTTAGTTGTACCATATTTTTTTTAACCAACGCTTAATGTTTGACATGACGTGCAAAGAACAATAAAATATATGACTAGAACTAGAACAACAACAGGACCTACATATGGGATGGTCTAGCATGGTCTGGTTCCAGCAGAATACTCCTAGCAGGGAGCAGAGCAGCAAAATCAATACAAGAACTCATGGGCAGGACGGCGCTTCTTGCTAGCATTGAACACGGCTACCACATTCACCCAGTTCAGACCATCACTGGGCAGGAGCGCTGCAGACATCAGATCGCCCAGTTTGGCGTCGCCCAAGCAGGTCCGCTTCCACGTCTTGATACGGTTCTGGCGACTGAAGCCCCGCTCGCACTCCACCGTGCTGAGGGGGAGCACAGCTACGGCCTACCACAACTGCACAAGGTTCGGGTACGCTCCCACGTAGTCAGTTGACTGGAGCATGAGCGAGAGCGGCTTGTGGAATCTCATGTTCCCGTGGTTGGTATCCATGGTGTGGAGAAACAACGGTAGCTCCCTCTCGCACGCCTTGAAGCACACACCTGCCAGGATGGGAGAGCAGAGCAGTGAGAGGGGCGATCGGGGCGTATAGGAGGTGTTTAACAGCACACCAAGGTACACACACACACACACACACACACACACACACACAGCAGACAGCACATTGCAGGCACAACCAGGTGGCGTACCAAAGAGGCGGTGGTGAAACATGTGGTCTAGCATGCCCAACCACTCGCGGCACTTCTTCATCCGCTGCGCGTTGTCGTCGGGATAGCACGATGGCCGGAAAAGCTTGGAGCCGGCCAGGTTCATGAGGTTTTCTAGGCGGAACTCCAGTCGCGCAACGCAGACCCTCGCAAACTCCTAGCACACCACCTTGCAGGAATAGTAGTCCCCGCCAGTCTTATGGCCTGGGATCTTGCGCTCGTGAAGCACGAACTCGTGCTCTGCAGCTTCGCTGTTCTGGTCCACGCCTTGGATGGTGACTTTGCGGTGCTGGGGGTTGCCGTGTTTCTTCAGGAACGCGCAGAGCAGGTGTACTGGTTGGTTTCGCAGATGTACTCCTGAAGGTGCTCGAATCGCCGGTGCCAGTTGCTCGACCTAGAAAGCTGCTCCGCCACGTTGCGCACCGCCTGGTCTATAATGTTGAACTCCGTCACCTTCTCAGCGGCATCCTTCGCGGCCAACGCCTCCCTGCTCAAGGTAGAACGGAGGAAACGAGCGATTGAAGTGAGTGGGCAGTACATGATCAACACACACCTGCCATAAAGCCAGTAACAATGACGGACTTACCGATGTGCGATGCAGTGGCACGACACGAGATAGGGATTCCGCTGCCGGAGTCGTGCCACAACACTATTGCTGGTGCCCGTCATTACTCTGGCGCCGTTGGTGCTGATTCCATCCAACAATCTTGGACAAGTCACCTAAACCCACCCTTATAGTAAGGGCCATAAGGGTGTTTTACCCTGATATCGAGAGGCCTGCACCCTAGGGTAGATCTAAAAATACAGGAAAAAAAGGGGGGTGTCTTCTCATAGGAAAAAGCTACATAGTACCCGGATGCATATATATGGTATATTTTAGTGTAAGAGTTTTTTTTTACCGTCATCGCCCGGAAAGAATACAGTGTTGAATAGTATACAGGGGTTGTCTATTATTCGGGTGTCTCTTATAAACAGGCTAACCTCATTATAAGACACCTATTTGTATGTACGAGTTAAGCTAGTGTAGGGGTTAGGGGCAATTGTATAGCGAGAAGATATGTTCTAAACGGTTCTTTGTCCATTTATAAGACTTATAAGACACCCTAAACCGTCCCAAATACAAGATAACCCAAGCATTTTAAGTAGTGTACGAGATAAGACATATATGTCTTATATCCGGGCGATGACGGTACTCATTAACAAATATAATAAAGAATGTGTAAGAAAAGGGGGGTGATATAAAAGATCGTACAAAAAGGGGGGTATAGTAGAAACGAGGTCGCCCATAGCACCCACCCACCCCGCACAAGCTACCCGGGGGTGCTCAATCATGGGTGGGTGTTTTGTCCGGGAGAATACGGCATTTCTTTTGATGGCTGCTATGGCACCTGGTCACTGCAACATCATATGACTCCACCATCCTCCTTGCGCAATCGTGCGTAGACATAATCAATCACCCGAGCCACGCTCGTCACATTACCCACAATGGGGGAGAACCAATCGCCCTTGATGAGCACGAGGTGGTAGCGCAGGGAGCAGGCCGAGGCGAGCGCGTTGAAGACAGTAACTAAACAGCCCTTTGGCCGAATCTCGAGCACTGAAGTTTGCTCCGGCCTGAAGATCATGTTGGTGAGGGCCGCTCCGTGAGCTGCTATGTAGAAGCGTGCTCGTGAAAGGAGTGCACGGGCAGAGAGGGGGAGGCACAAAGGAAGAGGATGGAATCGGAAATGGCAAGGATGAATGGAAGGAATTAGGGATGAAAAGCATGCTGGTGATTCAGTTTATGTTGGTGATTCCGTTTATGATGGTGATTCCGTTTATGCTGGTGATTTCGTTTATGCTGGTGAGTTCGGGTCCACAACTCGCTATGCAAAATCTCACTTAAAGGAAGAGCCCACAAGCTGCGAGAGAGAGTTGGGGAAGAGGGAAGAGAAGTGTAATTTGCATGTAAGATTCTAGGCACAGAGGATCAAGGCACGGAGGAATTTGATATTCTCGACCCACCTTGCAAAATCAGCAACGATCCGTTAAACACCACCACTCTCTCGTGCCCAAACCGCCGCACCACCTCCGCCTCCACCTCCCGGAAATTCACCATCGACCGTCGCCGCCCCTCCGGGCGGCTCGCCAGCACGACCACCCAGTCAGAGGGGAAGGAGCGCGCTTCAGCAAGGGAGAGAGGGCGGTGGCTGCGGTAGGTCCAGTCGGGGTTGAAGAGAGGGATGCCGGAGGGGTGCAGCAGATGGTGTGAAAGAACGAGGGATAGATGAACTAGCAAGCAGGTAGGTACAAGTAGGAAAACCTAAAAGTGTTGTACCCCATATTGTCTACCCCTCTACAGCCTACACAGACTATAGCATATGAGTTTGATATACCCCCATAGGCAAAGTGGGGGAGAACAAGGGGTCACAAGACCAGTCAAGCAAAACAAAGCAAGCTCAGGGTGGATCACAACGTCACCACACATTCCGAGCACAAGTCCAAGGCCACAAGGCCAGTTCACATGCAAGATCATACATAAAGGTAAACAAGCAAGTGCAAGTATACAAAGATCATAGTACAAGGTCAAGAAGTGAGCAAGTGAGGCCAAGTAGGCACAAGACCTAGCATCGTACAGAAGCACTGAGGATCACAAGGCGGAAGTGCCTTGGTAAAGATATCAGCAGTGTTGGCCTCAGAGGCCACGTAATCAAGGCGCAGCTGACCACGCTGCTGCAGCTCACGAGCAAGGAAGTAGCGAAGAGCAATGTATTTCGTTCTGTGCTCCAGTCTGTGCTCCCGACACAAGGCCAGCATGGCCTTGTTGTCTACGTACAGAACTGGAGGAGAACGAGGCGGCTCTCCTAGGTCAGTCAGCAGGTAGGTGAGCCAGCGTAACTCCTGTGCAGCCATGGCCCCCGCATAGATCTCAGCCTCACAGCTGGAGCCGAGAACAGAAGACGAGCGGGTAGACCGCCACGAAACAGAGCCGGAACCAAGGCTGAAGGTGTAACCCTGTGACGACCGCTGCGTAGCCTGGTCGTCAGCCCAAGAAGCATCTGCGTGACCTGTGAGGACCACTGAACGTCGCCCTCCAAGCACTAGCCCCATGCCCGACGTACTGCACAAGTAGCGCAACACCCTCTTCGCTGCAGCCATGTGCTCTGGTCCGTGTCTCCCAGGAGCAATATAGCGTGCGAAGATGCTAAGAGGGTATGCAAGGTGAGGTCGTGTGCAGGTCATCAGGTACATGAGGCAGCCAACAAGCTATGGGTACGGGCCACTCAGCTCTACGGACTCATCCGAAGGCAGAGCTGAGAGCGAGTGGCGAGTAGACAGAGGAGTGGCCTGAGGCGAGGGGTACGTGAAGTCGAAGCGTTGAAGGACCTGCTGCACCATGTGTGACTGAGTCAGGGTAATGGTGCGCTGTGCTCTGTTCCGGGTGATCTGCAAGCCAAGGTAGCTGCGCAGTTCACCCAGGTCTGTGCACGTGTGTCTCTTCTGCAGCTCGGACTTCACGTGGGCGAGTCCAGCAGTGTCAGCTGTGGCAAAGACCAAGTCGTCGACTTACACAAGGATGTAGAACGGCGGCAAAGAGGTCTCAGTGCGCAGAAATAGCGACGGGTCGGCAGTAGAAGGAGCAAAGCCAAGAGCCGCAAGTGTAGTCCTCAGTGTGTCGTTCCACTCACGGGGTGCCTGGCGGAGACCGTGGACTGGCCGCCGGAGGCTCCACTGGGTACCAGGGGGAAACGACCCAGTGAAGCCAGGTGGGCGGCGTAGCCAGATCTCGTCGTGCAGGCTGCCCTGCAGGAATGCTGTGCTGAAGTCAAGAGAGTGAAGTTCGTAGTCGCGCTGAGCGGCTACGTGCAGCAGCACCCAAAGAGTGGTCATCTTCGGGGTGGGAGAGAAGGTATGAAAGTAGTCAACTCCCTGCCGCTGACTGAAGCCACGAGCCACGTAACGCGCCTTGAAGACAGGCAGAGAACCCGTCGGCCGCTTCACCCTGGGGATCCACATGCCAATGACAATGTTCGCCCTAGGTGGGGGAACCTCGCCAACGTAGGTGCCTGTGGACTTCCAGGAAGCCATCTCTGCGTCCATGGCTGACTGCCACTGAGAGGATTAGGGACCCTTGATCGCCTCAGCGTACGATCGAGGAGTCAGGATGTCTGGTGCATCCGGATCTCCCTCAGGGGCAATCAGCATGGACACGAGGTGAGGCAAAGCAGCAGCAAAACACTGGAACTCCTGCCAGTCCTCAAGGACGTCCGTGCTAAGAGCACACTCACCCCCGACGGACGGAGGACAGACAGACTCAGACTCAGCAACGAGACTAGCGGCGTAGTCGAGACAACAGCGAGCAACAAAGTGAACAAGCTCAGCAACTAAGGCAGACGTAGCAGTGGACTCAAAGGAAGGGTCAGTGACAACTGTAGCCAGGAGACGCGTGACAGTAGGACTGGCAGCACGAAGAGAGTCAGACTCCGGGTCAGCAAGAACAGGAAGAGAGGACTCTGGAGGAGACGCTAACGGGACACAAAGAGGAGTAGTGGAAGGACGCAGTGCCATCTGGTGTGTTCCTGGGACCGCAGGAGGACGCGGACGCGGAGCAAGACTACTAGTGCGAGCAGCACGAACAGGCGACGCAGGACGAGACGTAGGCTCACGACGCTCAGCAAGACCTCCAGTAGGACCAGTGTAGGGAGAAGGAGCAGGTAGGGGGGAGGCAGGCTGTGGACACTCTAAGGGAGGAGCAGGACTAGTGGAGGGCGGGAGACCAAGAACCTGCTCAAGGAGCGGAACGAAGTACGGCCGCGGCCGCGCATCGCCTCCAGAACCAGCAGGGACAGCACCAGCACCCCCAGTGGCAGCACCAGCGCCAGCAGCACGTCCAACTCCAATAGCGCCAACTCCAGCACCCTCAGAAGCACCAGCGCCAGCAACACCACCAGCGCCTACACCCCCAGCAGCTCCAGCTCCAGCAGCTCCAGCAGCACCAACTCCAGCAGCTCCAGCAGCTCTAGCAGCACCAGCTGCAGCAGCTCCAGTAGCACCAACAGCAGGACCACTTCTAGCAGCCTCAGCAGCACCCCCAGTCCCAGCAGCTCCAGTACCGCCAGTACGAGCACCTCCAGGACCAGTGGCTCCAGTAACTCCAGTGCCGACCCCAGGGTCAGCAGTAACAGCCGCACCTCCAGCTCCAGCAGCACGGCTCCAGCGCCGGGCAAACCACTCGCGCAGCTCCTGTGGAGAGGGTAGCTCCCGCCTCGACGAAGCATCCGAAGGGGCCCCAAACCCAGCACCACCAGAGGCTACACGAGCAGACCCAGCACCTCCAGGCTCCGCACCCCCAGGCTCAGTACCCCCAGGCTCCGTACCCCCAGGCTCAGCACCCCAAGGCCCAGCACCCCGAGGCTCCTCACCCCCAGGCTCCGTAGCCCCAGGCTCAGCACCCCTTGACTCAGCACCCCCAGGCTCAGCACCCCTAGCAGCACCAGAGTCAACAGCTACCTCGACAGGCTCGACTGCGTCTACCTGGGACACACCTGACGGGGCAGGACCTTGAGGGGGGAGGGGGTCTACCGGGGGGGGGACCTGGCGCAAGGAAGAGCGGCGGCAGGGGGAGGGGCGTAGTGCGGTAGGGGAAGAGATGGTAGTAAGGCACCGACTCGTCAAAGGTGACGTCCTGGGAGGACAGAACACGGCGCGAGGTGGGGTGGTAAAACTGCCAACCAGGCGCGTCAGGGGGGAAGCCAAGGAAGACGCAGGGAACAGCACAGGGGGACAGCTTGTCCGCAGACAAGTCGCGGACAAACGCCCGAGATCCCCAGACACGAAACGCAGACGCATCGCCAACCTTCCCGGTCCACCGCAAGGTGGGGGAGGTCTCTGGCAAGGAGACCCGGGGCTAGACCCGGGGGAGATCAGAGACAAGGATAAGGGAGGCCATGCCTCGGAGACGAGGCAGGGAGGGGTGACCAAGGCGGTGGTGCTAGAGGAGAGTCTGGTTGGACAGGAGACGACACGAGCAGGGAGTAGACTTAGGACCAGACCTGGACGCTGCAGCAAACACCTGACCCGACGCATCTACCTGACCAGACTCAGCAACCGGAGGAGACCCAGTAGACAGTGTGTACAGGCTCGACCCCGGCTGACGGGTAAACGTGGCCAAGTGTCGGCCCGTCGGAGCAGACGTACAGTGGGTCACCCGCTGACTCGCAGGAGTGAACTGGTCAACCCCCCGATCCTGTAGATCAGCACCACTCACCAAGTTTGTAGAGAACGAGGGGAGGTAGAGACCTGATAGGGCGCCAGAGGGGGCTGCCGGACACGGCAAGACAGTGGAGAAGTGGGCAAGGACAGGACCCCCAGAGGGGTCCACCAGGGAGACCGCAACTAGCCGACTAAGCTACGTAAGCGTGGTGCGGTCTCGAAAGAAGGAGCGGGAAGCACCCGAGTCAAGGGTGAAGGTGTGTAAGGCCTGAGCTGACGTGGTACCTGAGAGAGCAGAATCACCAGCACTTGGGGCAGCAGACGCACTAGCACCTAGAGCAGCAGCCTCACCAGCACCTAGAGCAGCAGCCTCAATGCCCGGGTCAGGCAGAACACACAGGTAACAGTCACCCTCATCACTAGTAGGCAATGCATACATGGCAGTGAGGATAGCATCATAGTCAAAAGTATAGGTATCTACCCGCAGCCTAAGCAGCTCCACCCAGTCGGGGAGCTCAGCCACGTCGCCAAACCCCGTACGCCAGGCGTCGCTCAGACGGGCGAAGCAGCGGGACTGTGTGTGACCAAACGTCCCGCAAGGCTGACCAGTCTGAGCATCTGTGCGAATGACGTACGGACAGCGAGCAGTACCCCGTGACCTGCCTCGCTGAGCGTATCACTCACAAAGCTGCTGGGGCGAAAGGACCGCGCACGAACAACGCTGCAGCTGCACCTGGCCACTACAAGCAGCTGCCGAACTACTTACTCCAGGACGACTCCCACTACGGCCACCCTAACAACCCCAAGTAGTGTACCACTCACGAAGCTGCTGGGGCGTAATGGACTCACACGGACGTCGCTGGAGCTGCATCTGGCCACTGCCAGGAGCAGCAGGAGCAGTGGTAGCCGCAGTAGCAGCAGCAGTAGCAGCAGCAGTAGCAATAGCAGTAGTCGCAGCACGGCCACCCCTATAACCCCAACAAGCGTACCACTTACGAAGCTGTTGGGGGGTGAGGGACTCACGCGGATGGCGCTGGAGCTGCATCTGGCCACGCCAGGAGCAGCAGTAGCAGTAGAAAGAGCAGTAGCAGCAAGAGCAGCAGTAACAGTAGTACGGGCAGGGCAGTGCTCACCACTGGCGAGAAGGGCAGGCGTACGACGACCGCAACGGCGAGGCCGCTACCACTGTAGGGCGAGGGCTCCGTGGCAGCTGCAGGGGCGGCTGCTCCAGGGGCGGCAGTTGTAGGGGCGGCTGCTCCAGGGGCGGCTGCTGCAGGGGCGGCTGCTGCAGGGGCGGCTGCTGCAGGGGCGGCTGCTCCAGGGGCGGCTCCTCCAGGGGCGGCTGCTGCAGGGGCGGCTGCTCCGGGGGCGGCTGCTGTAGGGGTGGCTGCTCTAGGGGCGGCTGCTGCAGTGGCGGCTGCTCCAGGGGCGGCTACTGCAGAGGCGGCTGCTCCAGGGGCGGCTGCTGCAGGGGTGGCTGCTCCAGGGGCGGCTGCTGCAGGGGCGGCTCCTCCAGGGGCGGCTGCTGCAGGGGCGGATGCTCGAGGGGCAGCTACTGCAGGGGTGGCTGCTCCAGGGGCGGCTGCTGCAGTGGCGGCTGCTCCTGGGGCGGCTGCTTCAGGGGCGGCTGCTCCAGGGGTGGCTGCTGCAGGGGAGGCTGCTCTAGGGGCGTCTGCTGCAGTGGCAGTTGCTCTAGGGGCGGTTGCTGCAGGGGCGGCTGCTCTAGGGGCGGCTGCTGCAGTGGCGGCTGTTCCAGGGGCGGCTGCTGCAGTGGCGGCTGCTCCAGGGGCGGCTGCTGCAGTGGCGGCTGCTCCAGGGGCTGCTGCTGCAGGGGCGGCTGCTCCAGGGGCGGCTGCTGCAGGGGTGGCTGCTCCAAGGGCAGCTGCTGCAGTGGCGGCTGCTCCAGGGGCGGCTGCTTCAGGGGCGGCTGCTCCAGGGGCGGCTGCTGCAGTGGCGGCTGCTCCAGGGGCAGCTGCTGCTGTGGCGGCTGCTCCAGGGCGCGGGTTAGGGCAGGGCGCCGCGGCGGGCAGGGGTGATGCCACGCGGGTCCCGCAAGGGCGTCGCGATGCACACGAGCCGCGCCTCGCGGGTCCCGCAGGGGCGTCGCGACGAGGCAGGGGCGATGCGGCGGGGCCGCGATTGGCGACGGGGCGGGGCCGCGTGTGGCGACGGGGCGAGGCGGCGACTGGCGACGGTGCGGGGCCGCGACTGGGCGGGGCCGCTACGGGCAGCGGGGCGGGGTCGTGAAGGGGCCGCGAGGGGGCCGCAAAGGGGCCGTGAAGGGGCCGCGAAGGGGCCGCAAAGGGGCCGCGAGGGGGCCGTGAAGGTGCCGCGATGGGGCTGTGAAGGGGCCGCGAAGGGGCCGTGAAGGGGCCGCGAAGGGGCCGCGAAGGTGCCGTGAAGGGGCCGTGAAGGGGCCGCGAAGGGGCCGTGAGGGGGCCGCGAAGGGGCCACGAGGGGCCTGAAGGGGCCGCGAAGGGCCGTGAGAGGGGCCATGAGAGGCTGTGAGAGGGGCCGCTATGGGGCCGTAGGGGAGCGCGACGGGCCACTAAGGGCAGGGGACGCGACGGGAGGGTAGGCACACGGGGCGCGACTCGGGCAGGGGCGAAGCGCGCTCCGGGCAGGAAAAAAAAATCGATATTCGGTAGGCCCTAGGAAACGTTCCCACTAGGGAGCCTGCTCTATACCATGTGAAAGAACGAGGGATGGATGAACTAGCAAGCAGGTGGGTACAAGTAGGAAAACCTAAAAGTGTTGTACCCCATATTGTCTACCCCAGTACAACCTACACAGACTAAAGCATATGAGTTTGACAGATGGCGGCGCCACAGCAATTTCCACAGGGGTCTGCTAGGGCGGTCGCAGTCTTGGTATATGGGCTGGGGGATGGGGGAGGGGGAGTGGGGGAGGGAGTAGGGGGGAGGTGGGGGGAAGGGAAGGGTAAGAGGGGGACTATGGTGGTCGGACAATGTCTGATGGCATGGTGAGCGAGAGCACGGAATGGCATGGCATGGTATGAGATGGCATGGCATGGCATGATATTGGATGGCAGGGCATGGCTTGCAACGGCGCAAGCATGCGAGGATACTGTCTACATGGGACACCACGTCTGCATGCCATGCGTGCATGCTTTATGTGGGAAACCACATCTGCATGCCATGCATGACATGCCATGCGTGACTGGCCTAACAAGTATACCACATTTGCATACCATACCATGCCATGCATGCCACGCCATGCTATGCAATAGTGCATAGCCCACCTGGTACACCACATCAGCGTGAAAGATATCGTTGCCGAATGTGGGCAGCAGGCGAATCTGATCTGTTGGGATGCCAATGAGGGGAGCACCCACCTGCTTGTATGAAAGCACCTGCAGGGAGGGGCATGAGCATGGCAAGCCAATGAGGTACAACCTAGCTGCTCAACCCGTAGGGAGGACGGGCATGGACAGGGGTGGTAAAAAAATATATCAGGTCTATTTCCTTTTACTAGCTAAAAAACAACGTGGCATGAGAGGCACGGGTATGACGGCGATGACGCGGATTTAAAAGGCGCCTGCATGCGAATCTGATCTACCTGGATGCCAATGAGGCGCCTCATTGGCATTGCCTAGGGCTGCCTAGGCGCCTGGGGTGAAACCTGACCCCACCTAGGCAGCCCTAGCAAGATTGGGCAGGCGTTGCAGCAGCGTGGACATTCAAAGAATGATCAGAAACACGGGTGCTTGGATAATTCTTCGAGATCTCTCTAAAAGGTAGGATATCCGGCAGCCGGCTGGATGCCGGTCGTCATCCTTCCAAGCCTTCGAGCGTGCTTTGAGCACCTCGTCTCTTTTAAGAAGTAGAAGAGAAGCCCGTCCATCTTTCTCCGGCACCTCGCATCCGGGGCACGGGTGAAACCCGAGTCTTTTTTGCGAGCAGGACACAAGCACGCGCTTTCCCCACCTAGGAGGCCGACGCAGCGCGAGCGCTGCACCTGCCGACCCGGGGTTTGGACTGCGATTGGCCCGCAGCCCAAGAAGGGCTGCGATTGACCCCGCAGCCCAAGAAGGCATGCAGGTGGCGCTGCTTGACCCGACCCGGCTCGACTGAAAACCCACCTGTCCACGCCTCAAGAGTGTCAGAATGATGTAATTGTCTAGCCTGTAGTGGGGTACTCTATAGCGAGTACAACCCAATTAGGGTTTCCTATATGTATCTCAACTGCTGCTAGTGCAAACCTCTCTTTCTGCTTCTAAACTTTTCTTCTTACTTGTGACATGCTATCAGAGCCTGTCCTTCCTTGGCCTGTGGGCCCACCAACCTGCTTCTGCTACTACTCGATCTGTCGCACGCCCCGTGGCGATCTGTCGCACGCCCCGGCCCCGCTCGACCTGTGCGCCCACCGCGTCGACCCTTGCATCGCCTCAGGGGACCCGCGCGCCACCCCCGTCGACCCTCGCGTCGCCCCCGGGGACCCGCGCGCCACCCCTGGAGCCGTACGCAACCCCCCCACTGCCTCGTCACGGCGCCCTGGGGAGCCGCGCGCGGCCCCTCGCTGCCCCGTGGTGGCGCCCTGGGGGCCGCGCGCCACCCCTGGAGCCGTGCGTGACCCCCCTTGCTGCCCTGTGGTGGCGCCCTGGGGGCCGCGCGCTGTCCCCCTCGCCGTCCCCCGCGCTCTTACCCTGTGCCACCGGTTTTAGGGTTTGGGGGTGGGGAGTGTGGGGGTGGCGGTTGTGGGGGTGCCGTGTCAGAATATTATTATCTAGTCTGTAGTGGGGTGCTCTATAGCGAGTACAACTCTGTTAGGGTTTGCTATATGTATCCCAAATACTGCTAGTGAAACTCCTCCTTTCTTCATTCCTCGTTCTTTTCACATGCTATCAGAGCAGGTCGACCCTCCTGGGTCGTTCTTGTGTATGGGCCCACCACCTCACTGCTTCCGCTGCCACCGCTACTCTGTCTGTTGCACGCCCCGTGGCGTGCGACGGATTTTTCTTCCCGCCGCGCGCTCGGAGCGTGCGGCGGTTTTCGGCCCGCCGTGCTCCCCGAGGCGCGTGGCGGTTTTCTGCCCGCCGTGCGCCCCGGGGCGTGCGGCGGTTCTCTGCCCGCCGTACGCCCCGAGGCGCGCGGCGGCTTTCTGCCCAGTCGGTCCGCGCATTGCCCCCGGGGGGCGCTTCGACGGGCGACGGGGACCAGCCCGTCGTCCCCGGTCACCCGTCCCGGCCAGCGCGGGCTGCGCTAGCCCCGAGCGCGGCCTGTACGGGCTGCGCCCGGCCCGCGCGCGGCCCGTACGGGCTGCGCCAGGCCCGCGCACGGCTCGGGCTGCCTGCGCGCGGTTTGTCTGGCTGTCCTAGGCCCGTGGACGGCCCGTTCTTCTCTGCCCCTGAGCTGCCCGCTGTCCCCCGTGCTTCTGACGGCGCCCCACCCCTACTGCTGCCCGTTCTCCTGAATTAGGGTTTGGGGGTGGGGGGTATGGGGGTGCAGTTTCTGTGCGCCGTCCCCTGCTCCTCCTCCTCCTCCGTCTCCCAGTGCTGCAGCTGCCGCTGAGGGGGGTGGATGTGCTGTGTTGGAGCCGTCGGAGTGGTACGAGGGGGTGACATGGGAGTGGAGTTAGGGGTGAAGCAGTTAGGGTGTGTGTCAAGGGTGTGGGTCAGTTGGAGGAGGTTGTGTGGAGGTAGCTGTCGTGTCGCCTGCAGCGCCTGTAGTCCGTCGCCCTTGCTTCGGTAGCCAGTGAGCCTGTTGCACCAGACGCCGGTGGGTCCGTTGCTCCTGCTGCTCGTCTTAGCCGCGGAGCCAGTCACTCCAGTAGTCCGTCGCCCTTGCTTCGGTAGCCACTGAGTCAGCCGCTCCTGTGCCCGTGCCTTTGCAGCTTCAGTCGTTGCCTCCCATCTCTCCTTCCACAGTTCCTCCTCCTCCTCACTTGCCCGCTGTTATTACCTCTAGCTTTGCTTATTATTGTGAACTCCTGCTCATTGTGCTGATTACACCCCACTTTGGCTATGGGGGTGTGTCAGAATGTTATTATCTAGCCTGTAGTGGGGTGCTTTATAGCGAGTACAACCTTGTTAGGGTTTGCTATATGTATCCCAACTACTGCTAGTAAAACTCCTCCTTTCTTCATTCCTCGTTCTTTTCACATGCCGGTTGTGTGCGCCGTCCCCTACTCCTCCTCCTCCTCCGTCTCCCGCTGCTGCAGCTGCCGCTCAGGGGGGTGGGTGTGTGGGAGCCGAAGGAGTGGTGCTATGGGGGTGACGTGGGAGTGGAGCTAGGGGTGCAGCAGGGGGTGTGTGCTAGGGGCGTGGGGCAGTTGGCGGAGGTTGAGCGGAGGTCGCAGTCGTGTCGCCAGCAGCACCAGTAGTCCGGAGGCTACAATCTCCGGTAGTCGCCACTCGCTTGTGGGTCAGTTGCTCTAGTCAGGAGGCTACAATCTCCGCGGAGCCAGTTATTCATGTAGTCCGGGCCATTGCTTTGGTAGCCACTGAGCCAGCAACTCCTGTGTGTCTGCAGCTTCCGCCGTCGCCTTCCATCTCCTCTCCTCTCACAGTCCCTCCTCCTCCTCACATGCCCTCTGTGACTACCTCTAGCTTTACTTGGGCTTGTGAACTATTTTATGACTGCTTGTTGTGTTGATTACACCCCACTTTGGCTATGGGGGTGTGTCAAAATCATGTAATTGTCTAGCCTGCAGTGGGGTACTCTATAGCGAGTACAACCCAATTAGGGTTTCCTATATGTATCTCAACAACTGCTAGTGCAAACCTCTCTTTCTGCTTCTAAACTTTTCTTCGTACTTGTGACAAAGAGCACAGGCACGTGTCGCAGAGTGGAGGCCATGAGAGGCGCAGAGACGAGGAAGAGAGGAACGAGCTCCACGAGAAAGTGGTAGAAGTTGGTCCCGGGTTGGTGCGCCTAGTTGAACACGGTTGGCACATGGTGCACCATGTGATTCGCCTCATACTTAACCTGGTGTGGCGATAGGGAACTGGAGGGAGTGCAGTGAGCGCTAGGCTTTACACAACACAGGTATGTGGTCGAGGTTGTTTCCGGGTTGGTGCGCCCAGTTGAACACGGCTGGGACCTCGTGCAGAATGTGATTCAACTCACACTTAGACAGGTGAAAGGGAAGGGAAGGGAGCGCATAACACGCGCAATCTGCATGAGCACACTCTATCTCATCACAACAGCACCCATCGCACATGCACAACCCTTCCTCCATGAAATCCCTCCCTCTCAGCACGCAACCCTCTCTCCTCCACATCATGCCTTCTCACATCACATCCCTCCCTCCCTCCCTCCCTCCACACACAGCAGCTCTCACCGTTCTAGGGAAGCGCCCACACCCGTTCCTCACGAACACGTGCGTGCGGTTGAGAATGGACCCGTTGTGCGTCATAAACACATCCTCCAGCCGCATCACCTGCAGCGCGCTCGCCACACGCGGGTTGAAATCTCTCCGGCTCGAGCACGTCTTGTCAAACGGGGCCGACCCCGCTCCCTTCCTCCACTTCTCCAACGCGATGCTATCATTTTTATAAGGGCAGTTCATAGGAGGGGCGATTTCAGTCTCGGGTTCGTCCACGAGGTGGGGGTTCCAGCAGGCCTGCACGTTGGGGAAGCGGGCGGTGCATGAGCCAAAGGAGGGGCAGGGAGGGCCGTGGCACCCGAGCTTCTTCACCCAGTCTGACTCGCCTAGGACACTCTCTGCTGCAGCACTTTCCATTGAAGCACTGTCTGCTGCAGCACTTGTAACGTTTCCGATACCATTTCTTAGATAGCCACTTGAGCTGCTCTCTGCACTGCCATTGGAACTATCACTTGAACCGCCACCTGAGATGTCACGTGAGGTGACACAAGAGGCTTCACTCGGCTTGATTGGAGTGCCATTGAAGCTGGCGGGGGAAGGCTTGGCGTGGAGGTGTTTGAAGAAGCCCATGAAGACGTTGGAGAGGCGGGAGGCGTCGAGAGGGCAGCCCAATGGGCGAACGACAAGGTTGACTCGCTCCCGGTGATTCCTGACGTGGAATGGTAGGGACGAGAGGGGGGAAGGGTGGGGGGGAGTGGGTGGGGAGGGGTGAAGAACGGAAGGAAAGAGAGTGGGAGAGAGGGGTGTTGGGCAGGCGAGAAGCGTCCAAAGAGCACCTCAGGATGGCGAGCGGCACGCTTGACTCGCTCCGTATGATTGCTGGCGTGGTTGGGCGGGAGGGGAGACGAAGAATGGACAAAGAGAGCGATTGCTTCTAAGCCAACCAAAAAGAAATTTTGTCACGGGGGTGTGGGTGTGTGTGTCGGCGTGTGGTGTGTATCGGGTGTGAATGTGGGGTGTGTGTGTGTGGATGTGTGTGTGCGTATGTAGTGCTTGTGAGTGTGTGCGTGTGTAGTGCTTGTGAGTGTGTGCGTGTGTAGTGCTTGTTAGTGTGTGCGTGTGTAGTGCTTGTAAGTGTGTGCGTGTGTAGTGCTTGTGAGTGTGTGCGTGTGTAGTGCTTGTGAGTGTGTGCGTGTGTAGTGCTTGTGAGTGTGTGCGTGTGTAGTGCTTGTGAGTGTGTGCGTGGTTTTACCCTAAATTCCAAAACAAAAGGCTGCAACTTTACACCTTGGCGTGTATGCATGCGCGCGCGCGGGTGTGTGTGAGTGGGTGGGTGTGTGTAGGTATGTGGGTGTTCCTAGTGATAAAATGCTCCAGCAAGCAGCACTTAACTAACTGAAACCGCTCTTGCAAGCACCGTCAACTGACCTTAAACGCGTTGGCAGGTAATTGTTGAGCTCGCCTTCAAACTCCCCCACCCGGCCCACCAGATGCCGGCTTGGAAAAACCTGGACGTTGATTGCTGCTGGGAGTAATCATCACGGTTGATGGAAGGAAAAGGAAAGGGACGGAAGGGGAAGGAAGGAAGGGGAGGGAAGGGCAAGGAAGGGGAAGGATGGGAGGGAGGGTAAGGAAGGGGAAGGAAGGAAGGGGAGGGAAGGGCAAGGAAGGGGAAGGATGGGAGGGAGGGTAAGGAAGGGGAAGGAAGGGGAAGGAAGTCGAAGGAAGGGAAAGGAAGGGAAGGAGGGGAAGGAAAGGGAAGCGGAGGGAGAAAATCAACCATGGGTACTGTAGAGAGAACGGGAGGGAGCACAGCAGCTTTATTGGAAGTTTTCACCATGGTTCAAGGTGGTTGCATTGAAAGAATCACCAAGAAAAAAATGCGGTGACTTCAAGTCGAAAATCGTCAAGAAGACTGAAGACGGAAGGGTGGAGTGTGTCGGCCTACCCTCGTCACCACCATTCACGGTGGATTTGACCGTGAATTTGAGAGGTGCAGCCTTGACGAAAACCATCAGGAAGACGGCAACGACCACCGGCAACAGCCGGTGACCAGCAAGGGCGTGTGCCATCGTGATAGCTCTTGATTCCGTCAAAATGTGAGAGCAGCGGAACGGTTTGCTATTAAAAGGAGTCTGGTGAGAGCCCGTGAGTATTCAGTGCAAAAGTGAGGCTCACGGGGAATGAGACAACACCCAAGAGAAGAGTGGGAGTGCAAGCCGCTTCTGGGTTGACGTGACATTTATAGTACTGCGAGTAGTAGGTAGTGAAGGCTTCAGCGGCCGGTGCACGGACGCACAAGGAGGCGAGGGAGCTCACCTGGCGATTGGACTGGCGATGGGATTGGGGACTGGCGATGAACTGGCGATGACTGGGGGGAGTGCTCGCACGCAACATAATTTAGCAAGATTCACGAGCAGAGGCTCAAAATCATGTTCGTTTGGAGCCTTTTCCAAGTCGTCCCGGACATACCAGTACATCCTGACCGACTTAATCGGCAAAACGGGCTGTATCGCCTTTGCCGCTGCATGATCATGCCCTCTTACGACGACACTAGGCGGCAAACTACGCAGCATACCCCTGACAACATTTTCTCTTGAATCTAGCCCACTGCGTGGCTCCCGGCCAGGGGGTTTCGGAGTGACTCGAGTCACCTCCGGCGCTGAGGTGAGTTTGTCCCCAAGCCACATATCGTCAGGTGATCGATCACTTGATGGCCAGCACCCACCGATATCCACCTGACCAACAAGACCCGCATACGCAATGGGATGGGGTCAAAACCTAGATACGCGAGGTCGTGTTTTAGGTTATTCGTCGCTTTTTGGCTGCTTTGGCGTGGTGCGCCGCGCCGCAGGACATTTTTGCATTTTTGTCACTTCTTGACGTAGGCCACACGGAAAAGCTTTCGAACCTGAGCTACTAGAACAAACCCCAGAGAGAATGTGGTTACAATCCCGGCAAGATGTCTGCAGTTGCCTTTTCCGCGATGCTGCAAGCAGGCCAGACGAACCCTGGGACCAAAACTTAAAATCCGGGCCAGGATGTGCCCTTTACTCAGGCAAAAACATTGGGAGGAGGGGGAGGGGATTTTAAAGGCAAAAACATGGAGGCGGTGGGGGGGGCTCCAAACAGTCGTTTTGGGTCGTTTTGTCGAACACGGTCTGTCCGGAAAAAAAATGTGTGTGTGTGTGTTTGTGTGTGTGCGTGCGTGCGTTCGTGCGTGCGTTCGTGCGTGCGTGCGTGCGTGTGTGTGTGTGTGTGTGTGGGTGTGGGTGTTGTCAACATGAGTGGTGGTAGGCCCCGTCCTCGCTTGTGCAGAGCCGACTTTGTGGTCGGTGTAACGGGTGCAGCCGACCTGCAGCAGTGGGCAAGCTGGTCGACGAGGCTGGTCGACCTGCACAGGGGCCACTGTAAGGGCGCCGACTTCGGAGGGCACCGACATGGTGACGCCGACTTGGGGCAGCCGACTTGGGTGATCGGCTGACAGGTGTGCTGGTCGACCTGGAGTTGGTCGACCAGGGGAGTGGTCGACTTGGAGTTGGTCGACCAGAGGTGGTAGTCGACCTGGGTGGTCGATAGGCCCGAGAAGATGCACCTGGTTGACGTGGTTGCCTGGTCGACCAGGTTACCTGGGCGACGGGGTCAGCGAGGTGCGCGACATGTGGTCGACATGGTAGATTGGTGAAGATGCCTTGCGATTCGGTGGCATGTGGTTGACATGGCCCCACAGGTGTAACCGTCGACATGTGGTCGACCTGGCACCTGCGCTATGTGTGTGGCGATGCACGCTGTGCTACACTGTCACCTGGCACTTGCGAAGTTGGTGCGCGCACATGCGCATATGGTGGCCTGATGTTGTTGTGCTGGGACGCCAGCCTTGTAGGTCGACTGAGGACACCTGAGGACGCCTGAGGTCGCTCAGCTGGCAAGTCGCCCTTGTGTTGTGCTGGTGGTCGACTTTGCTGTGGGCTAGACTATTGGCTTCTGATGTAGTTCTTCTTGTCAATCTTAGTGGAACTCTTGCCAATTACCCCCTTGAACCAGCAAGTAGTGTGCGCACTAAGGAAACAATGGACGAACGCAGAGACCACTCACGCCTCATGCCTAGCCCGTAGTCTAGCTCCCGTTGCAATAGTTATCTCCGCATGGTGCGGTGAGCGTGGACGGCACCGCGACTTACTTTCAGTCTAATCGACTTAGTGCCACATACCTATTGCGTTCGTGGGCCAGCAGCTGTGCGATTGTCACCATGGTTGGCGTAGGTAATACAGGTGTTGCTGACACCTTTGAGGCATGGCTGGAGGACGCGAGGAAACGCCACCATGATGGGGAATACGAACAGACCCTCCCCTTGGCGGTCATCGAGGTGGGAATCCGTATGGTGTGGGCGGAGGAGCACCCTCCCCAACCTTCCTCTCCTCGACTGGTGAACGAAGGCAACGTCTACGTGGGCGTCAACGTCGGTGGTGACCAAGTCGGCAGCAGTGCGGGAGGCACGACGTTGAGGCAGAGAGGAGTGATACACGCCGGTGAAGTCGGCGCCGTTCAGGCTCAAGGACTACAGTCGTCGGCGGCTGCAAGCTCCTCGCAGGGCGACGTCGGAGGACGTCGAAGTAATTTGCCGCCGATGTCGGCGACCCACGTGACTGCAGTAGGGATAGCGCCGAGCTACGGCTACTTCAAGTTTACGCCGGACATGATCTCGGTCACCCCCCTGCTGGTCGGCCGTCCTGACATACTCACGTAGAAGGAAGCCATCGAGCCCCAGCTGGAGATGGCCGGGTTGATAGGCTTCGCCAACGGCACCGTTGTAACGCCGTCGGAGAACTACCCCGACCTGCGTGCGGAGTTTCACGTTATGCAATTGCTGACCTTCACGGTCATCTCGCGTTGCTGCTTGCCGGGCGTGCAGGTCGCCCTGAAGCCGTGCAGGGACTACGTGAACGCCGGCCACCAGGCATGACACTTCATCAAGTCGATGTACCAGGTCACCGACGACCTGTACATCGGCCAGCTCGAAGAGCAGCTGTCGCATCTACGGATGGGCGAACAAGAGACGGCGACCGACTACTGCAACCGGGCTCGACGACTTCTCGCCACCATGAGGATGGCCGGAGTGCAGTACTCGACGGCGTCGTACGTCACGCACGTCATTAAGGGGCTCACGAGCAACTACAACGAGCTCGCGGGCAACACCCAACGACGACCCCCTTACCTCGTACATCCTGCAGGATGAGGCGATGAAGGAAGCTGAGCGACCCTTGGAGCTCTTGCCGCAGGTGAACTACGCCGCCTCGGCGAAACAAGGTGGTCGACCGAGACAGCGCGGGCAGTCTGGCAGCGGTGGAAGTAGTAGCTAGAAGCCGGCGAAGGACGCCGACAAGAAGAAGTCGGCCCCGGATGGCAGTCGAGGAGGAGGCGGTCGACGCCGGGAATGCTGGATCTGCCACAGCCCCGACCACCTCTCCTTCGAGTGCCCTGACCGCAGTGACTCTGACGACGACAACACCAAGGGAGGCCGCGGGAGGTCGGTCGGGCGTCGTCCTCGTCGAGAGAGTAAGCCACGCAAGGAGAAGCAGTCGACCAAGTCGTCGACCTCTGTGAAGGACGCTGACTCCTTTGCTGGTGGCAAGGGGCGAGACGACAAGGAGGCGTCGTGCTCGCTGGTCAGCGTCGTGGAGCCGACCGTCTCGCTGGCGCCTGAAGCTGGCGAGGATTTCCAGGTGGTCACGGCAGCTGTACAGGCAAACCCGGCGGTGGTATTGCTTGACAGCGGCTGCTCGGACCACCTAATGGGGGCGAAGGATGCCTTCGTCGACTTGGAGCCGAGCGGCG
The DNA here is from genome assembly GCA_948144175.1 of Closterium sp. NIES-65. Taxonomy (NCBI): domain Eukaryota; kingdom Viridiplantae; phylum Streptophyta; class Zygnematophyceae; order Desmidiales; family Closteriaceae; genus Closterium; species Closterium sp. NIES-65. The sequence continues at coordinate 716,218 of CANXME010000936.1, forward strand.
ACGTCAAACACGTCCAAGGTCGGGGCACTGTCGTCCTGCGCGGAGCAGCTGGGAAGCAGGTGCTCATCCCCGACGTGCTGTACGTCCCGGGCGTGGGTGCAAACCTACTGTCCGCCGGCCAGCTGAAGGAGAGCGGCATGAAGATGATGGAGGACGGCGATGGGATGCTGCTCATCTTGGCGGTAGGGGACGTACTCGGTCGGGTGACGTACACCGGGCGGATTCTCTGCACCGACCTGCGCCCATGCACGGCAAAGTCGACGTCGCCCATGACGGAGGTGGTGGCTCTTCGGGCAATCGTCTCGGCGACAAAGTCCACGCCGAACCGGCTCCATGCAAGGCTCGCCCATGTCGGCATGGACACTATCCGGAGCTCGGCGAAGCACGAGGTCACCACTAAGCTGGACCTCAAGTCGGCGTCCGGCGCTGACTCGCCGTGTGTCTCGTGCGTTGGCGGGAAGCTGGCGCGGCACACCTTCCCCGACCAGGGCTCCGACGCCGACGACGTGCTGGCCGTCGTGCACATCGACCTGCGCGGGCCGTTTCGCGTGGCTGCCAAGGACGGCAGCCTGTACTTCTTGCTGCTGAAGGACCTCAGGACCCGCTACATGTGGGTGAGGCCGGTCGCCAAGAAGTCGGACGTGCTGCAGGAGTTCGTGCAGTGGCTGGCTCTGGCTGAGCGGCAGACGAAGAAGTCGTTGTTAATGCTGCTTCTGACTTGGGAGGGGATTTTCTCGTGAAACAGTTCACCGACTTTGTCGACGGCAAGGGGATCGTCCACCACCTGACCTGGCCGTACACCCCGCAGCAGAACGGCATGGTAAAGCGGGAGATGCGGACGGTGGTGGAGTCGGTGCGGACGATGCTGCTGCACATGGGCATGCAGCACCATTGGTGGCACCTTGCTCTGCGGCAGACCGTCTGGGAATGCAACTGCCTTGAGAGGTCGATGCTGCCGCCGGGGACAGCGCCGTACCAGCTGCTCACCTGGAAGAAGCCCGACTTGTCGATGGCACGCGTGTGGGGATGCATGGCGCAGTTCCTGGTCCGCGAGCAGTAGCGTGGTGGGAAGCTGAAGCCGAAGGCCAGGTGGGGCCTTCATTTCGGCGCGTCGGAGGAGAGCAAAGGCTAGGAGCTCCTGAATGTCGCCGACAGCCGGGTGGTCACTACGTCTGACGTGGTTTTCTGCGAGTCGATGTCGCTAGAGGTGTGGAAGTCGGAGCTTGGGCCGACGTCGAGGCGGACGCAGGTCAACCCGCCGACGGACACCTCAACGGCGATGCTACCTCTGCTCGCTGAGGTCGGTGAGCTTGCTGATGAGGGCGCCGGGGTCGTTCGTCCTCCTTTCCCTCTCTCTGCCCCTCCTGCCCCTCCCCTTGTCGCCGATATACGTAGGCTGCCTACGGTGTCGGCCTACGACGATGAGGGGAGAAGTGGGGCGTCGCCTGTGGCGCCGACCAAGACCATTGCTAGAGGTCGACATCACGCCAAGCAAGTCAGCGTGGGAGCCTTGTCGACGCCGACAAGGGAGCAGCATGCAGAGAAGGTGCAACCGACTTTGGTCGAGCCGGCAAAGGAGGCACCAGCAGGGAAGCCGCCAACAGGGGAGCAGCCAGCAATGCAGCCGACCAAGGAGTAGTCGGTGACAGGGAAGTCGGCAGGGGAGCCGACACTAAAATGGCAGCATAACGGTGAGGGCAGTGAAATCGATGACGATGGAGAGGATGCCGAGGAGTCCACCGACAGCGACATGGTGGAGGTCCAGACTGGACCACGGCAGTCAGGTCGAACTCGGAGGCCACCTGACTTCTGCGTACCGGCTGCCTTCACCACGACGTACGACGAGGTCGACGACGACCTGCTGTACGACAACGCCGAGGAGGATGAGGAACTGCTGGAGCTCGACCCTGACATGCACGCCGACCCCGAGCACCGCTGGGACATCGCCACGATGACGGTGAAGGAGGCGCTGGCGAGCTGGAAGGGCAAGGCGGTGAAGGCCGCCATGGAGGAGGAAACCCGCAGCCTCATCGGCATGGGGAGCTGGTCGAACGCCCGCCTGGGGTAAACATCATGAAGAACCGGTGGGTGCTGACGACGAAGTACCGCATCGATGACACCGTCGAGCGCGAGAAGGCGAGGCTGGTCGTGAAGGGCTTCGACTACGATGAGACGTACGTGCCTGTGAGAAGCTACGTCACGCTGATGATCTTCCTCAGCATCCTCGCCATCCTCGACCTCAACCTAATGCAGCTCGACATGAAGAACGCTTTCCTGTAGAGCAAGCTCGACCAGGTGCTGTACATGTCCCAGCTGGACTACTTCAACGACGAGACCGGTCGGGTTTGTAAGCTGCTGAAGAGCCTCTACGGGCTGAAGCAGTCGCCGCTGCTATGGTACAAGGCTCTCCACGACGTGCTGTTGGGCGCTGGCTGGAAGAAGAGCCAGGTCAACCAGGCGCTGTAATTCAAGGTCGACGCCGACAAGGTGAATTGCTGGGTGCTGGTCTACGTCAACGACTTGCTCGTCGCCAGCAGCAGTACGGCCATGCTGAAGGAGCTGAAGGAACTGTTGGAGGCCGCCTTCGAGCTGCGCGAGATCTTGCCGGTGCAGAAGTATCTCGGCCTGGTGATCGTGTGCGACAGGCCGGCGAGGAAGCTGTGGCTGGACCAGCAGGGCTACACCGACAAGCTGCGCAGGTGGTTCATCAACGAGGAGCAGACCAGGCGCACCCCGAAGGCGCCGGTCTCGGTCGACGCCTACGCCAAGCTGACGCTCGATGATGAGGAGGTATAGCAGCGTCAAGACGAAGAGTACCGGTTGAAGGTCGGCTCACTGCATTTCGCGGTGACGACGACAAGGCCGGACATCTCCTTCGCCTTCAGCAAGCTGGGGAGCAGCCTCACGACAAGGAGCGACCAGCACTGGCGCGAGGTCGACCGCTGCCTCGCCTACCTCACCAACAAGCGTGACACCGCCCTGGAGTTCGACGGAGGACCTGATTCGCTGAAGTTGGTCGGCTATGTGGACGCCGACGACGTCGGCAACAAGCAGAACCAAACGAGCACGGGCGGCTACGTGTTCGTTTAGAAGGGGCCGCAGTTTCCTAGTCGAGCCAGTGCATCAAGTGCGTAACCCTGTCGTCGACCGAGTCGGAGTACGTGGCGGCCACCGAAGCCGGCAAGGAGGGACGCCGTCTCCGCTTCCTCCTCGCAGAGTTCCAGCAGCTGGACGCCGACCGTCCTTCGGGTGGACATCAAGTCGGTAATCACCATCGTCGAGGATATGGGGTTGGCAGGCAACCTCAAGCATATGGAGCGGCGAGAGGCTTGGCTGCAGCACATGGTGAAGCGCGGGAAATTCATGCTAAGGTACATCCCGACCACAGAGCAGCCGACCGACTTCCTGACAAAGGCGCTGCACTACCCGGCCTTCAACCGGTGCTCCGTTGCAATCGGCCAAGTGCGTTTGGCCGACGTGTGCGACGGCGACAACGACGTGCAGCAGTAGGGTGCCATGCCCTCTTGCATGGCCGGTGCGGTGGTTGACGTGCTGTCTGTTGGGTGCATGCCAACGGGCTATTCTCGGAGTTGTACTGCCGTATGTGGGCTGGGGGCCCAAACGTGAACGCAGTAGGGGAGTGTCAACGGGAGTGGTGGTAGCCTCGTCCTCGTTTGGGCGGAGCCAACTTCGTGGTCGGGTGTAAGGGGTGCAGCCGACCTGCAGTAGTGGGCGAGATGGTCAACGAGGCTGGTCGACCTGCACGGGGGCCACTACAAGGGCGTCGACTTCGAAGGGCGCCAACTTGGTGTCGCCGACTTGGGTGACCGGCTGACAGGTGTGCTGGTCAACCTGGGGTTGGTCGACCAGGGGAGTGGTTGACTTGGATTTGGTCGACCAGAGGTGGTAGTCGACCTGGGCGGTCGACAGGCTCGAGAAGATGCACCTGGTCGACGTGGTTGCCCGATCGACCAGGTTACCTGGGCGACGGGGTTAGCAAGGTGCACGACAATCGTCCAGGTAGATTGGTGAAGACGACTTGCGGTTCGGTGGCATGTGGTCGACATGGCCTCACAGGTGCAACTGTCGACATGTGGTCGACCTGGCACCTGCGATATGTGTGTGGCGATGCACGTTGTGCTACACCGTCACCTGGCACCTGCGAAGTTGGTGCGCGCACATGTGGATATGGTGGCCTGATGTTGGTGTGCTGCCACGCCAGCATTGCAGGTCGACCGAGGACACCTGAGGACGCCTGAGGTCGCCCAGCTGGCAAGTCGCCCTTGTGCTGTGCTGGTGGTCCACATTGCTGTGGGCTAGACTTCTAGGCTTCTGATAATGTTCTTGTCAATCTTGTTGCTATCATTGTTGTAAACCTTTCTTAGTGGAACTCTTGCCAATTTCCCCCGTGAACGAGCAAGTAGTGTGCGCACTAAGGAAACAAATTAACGAACGCAGAGATCACTAACGCCCCGTGCCAAGCCCGTTGTAATAGTTTTCTCCGCATGTGTGTGTGTGTGTGTGTGTGTGTGGTGTGTGTGTGTGTGTATGTGCGTGTATGTGTGTGTGTATGTATATGCGTGTGTGTGTGTGTGCACGCGCGCGCGTGCGTGCGTGTGCATACGTGCGTGCGTGTGTGCGTATACAAAGACTCACAGAGACAGCTGTAGAGCGGTCTAATCACTAACGACATTTCTCGAATGATGACAAACAGGGCTGTCGCTAGCCTTCTGCGCAGAACTTACCGCACTTAAGTGCCTAGATTCAACACGTATTTGCCAGGGTTCAACTTGGCAATACGTATTTGGCCCTTTAAGCGTCACGGATGAGGACAACTTCAACACTTTGATCCCGCGCTATGTGGTCGCTTGCACTTGAACTTCAACTCATAAGATACCTAAGTTTTAAGTTTCACTCAACCTACTCGCTACAAAAAAAAATGGCATAAACTAAATGCCACAGAAATTCACATCAATCTGTTACTAGAGAATCACCTAGTTTCTACTGCTAATAGTACTACATACACTCAAAACAACTCTTCTCGGTGGCACCTCCGAGGGTCCTTGGGTGCCTGACCGAAGTCAGCCCCTATCCAAGGATCCGAGTTTATTGAAAGTGAAGTTCAATGGTGTAGAGATCTAGTAGTGGAAGCCCTTGTCACGTCGCATGCAGAGAGCCCTTTGATAGCTAAACGTTAACTTGATAGCAATGCGGGGAGAGTGCTAGATAGGCAGAGTAAAATTTCATTATTCATAGCATATATTTTCTAGGCTGTTTCTACTGCTAGCTAAGTAGCACCTTCTTAACAGTTCCTAATAATTAACAAGGCATGAACAAATTTGTGTTTCCCTTGCTTTATTTTCATAACTCAGTTAGGCTGCAATCCGTAGACGAATGTTTTCACACGCTTTTTTTTTAACGGTGTTGATCTGCGATGATTTTGTGCCGTTCGCAAAACAGCTCCGGTTGACCAATTTATTTTGTTTGAGTCAGTTTGTTGTTTTGATTGAACGTGCTGACTTTTCCCAATCCCCTCGCTTGACCTCTGGTGGCACGAGCAGCTGCGCCATGCGCTTTCATCGTTCGAGACATAAACATCCACTTTTGAGCTGATGTGTCACAGGGTGTTGCGAGCACAGCTCCGAGCTGCTAACGCGTGTGTTGTCCTGCTCGCGCCCCGTGCTTAGTGAAGCATTGCGTCAGAAGGGGCATCAGAGGGACCTGGAAGGGCGCCGACTTGAAGGGCGTCGACTTCGGGAGGTCGACTTGGGAGGTCGGCCTGTAAGGGTGTCGACTTGGTGTTGCCAACCTAGGGAAGCTGGCTGGGTGAAGCCAGCGAGCAACAGGTCTGTTCGACTAGGAGTGGTCGACCTGGGGGAGTGGCCGACTTCATGAAATTGGCAGAAGGTGGTTGTTGACCTGAGTGATCGACGGGCACGAGGGGTAGCACTTGGTCGGCGCGGTTGCCAGGTCGACCAAGTTACCCAGGCGACAGGGATCAGCGGAGGTGCGCGACACTCGCCTAGACGGTTCTGGCGAAGTCGACCTCGTTGGTGGTATCCGGAGGTCGACGTCACGGATCAGGTGCAGTTGTGGGCATGTGGTCGGCTTGGCGTCTGCACTGTGCACGTGATGGGGGACAACACGCCAATCACCTGTGAGCACCTGCGAAGTGGGTGCGCTGTTGTCATGCGGGTGCAACAATGTGCAGCCGCCTTGCTGCAGCGTTGGCACGCTGTCGACTTGCAGTGTTGGCAGATCGCCACTTTGCACTGCTGGAGCGCTGCCGACCTTGTCATGCTGGAACGCGGTTGATTGTGCTGCGCTGGCAGTCGACCAGCTTGCATGCTAGGCAGACTTTCTTCCTAATGTAGTCAACTTTGCCAATGTTGCTGCTACCATTGTTGTGAACCTTTGCTAGTGGAACCCTTGCAAATACAATTCTCCCAGTGAATGTGCGTGTAAGAGAACACAAGCAAACGCTAAGGAATGATGCAATCACCCCTACAGCCGTGCCTTCCCCGTGGTCTAGCTCCAGTTGCAGTAGCTATCTCCGCATGGTATAGTGAGCGTGACGGCCCCGTAGATACCTTCAGAGTACTAGCAGACTTTGCACCTACTATATCGTTCGTAGGCCGACAGCTCGTGCGACAATGACGCCCGTCCCGGTGGTTCCCGGTAGAAGATAGTCTGGAGTCATGATTACCTAATGCGAGGAGACGCCACGAGGCTGGCGAGTTTGGACGGTCCTCCTCTTGGAAGTCGTCGAGCTGGGCATCGACCGGTACGCAATGAAGTCGGCGTCGATGAGGATGTCGTCGATGGTGATCAAGTCGGAAGTACTGCGGGAGGCACGTCGAGGCCACGATGAGTGATCAGGAAAACCGCCGGCGGTGAAGTCGGCGGCATTCAGGGGCGAGAGTTGTAGTCGTCGGCAGCTGCAGGCACCTCACAAGGGGACGTTGGTGGACGTCAAAGCAGTGTGATGCCGGCGTCGGCACAACCTCATCACGTAATAGGAGTCCATCGAGCACAAGGTGGAGATGGCCGGCTTGATGTGCTTCGCCGACGGCTCGGTGGAGACGCCGCCGGGAAATAACGCCGAGTTGCGTGCAGGGTTTCGTGCTGTTCAATTACTGACCTTTACGGTCATCTCGCGGTGCTGCTCTCCTGTTGTGCAGATGGCTCTGAAGTCGTGCCTGACTGGACGCTAACCACCAAGCGTGGCAGTTCATCACGTCGACCTACCAGGTGACCGACGACCTGTACATCGGCCAGCTGGAGGAGTAGCTGACGCACCTGAGGATGGGCAAGCATGAGATGATGACTGACTATGGCAATTGAGCTCAACAGCTCCTCGCCAACATGCGGATGGCCGTCGTTGACTACTCGATGGCGTCGTACATCACACACGTCGTCAATGGGCTCCCGAGCCAGTTCTGTCAAAACTATATTGTAGGTTGTAATGGGGCACTCCTTATGGGGTACAGTAGAGTTAGGGTTTCGTACTTGTACTCCTCATGCTGCTCAATGAACTCATTCCTCGTTCTAATTCTCACATGGTATCAGAGCAAAATCGTTCCTAGGGCCCACCGAACGTTCCGCCCTGCCCTAACTGATTTTTTTTTAGCTGCCCCTGCAGCCGCGCTGCCCTTGCAGCCCGCGTGCTCCCCCTGCTACCGTGCTGCCCCTGCAGCCGGGCCTGCCCTTGCAGCCGGGCTTGCCCCTGCAGCCGTGCCTGCCCCTGCAGCCGTGCCTGCCTCTGCAGCCCGTGGGAGCTGCCTCTGCAGCCCGCGCGCCGCCCTCCCGAGCAGCTGTGCCTGCCCCTACAGACGTGCCTGCCCCTGCAGCCGTGCTTGCCCCTGCAGCCCGTGGGCGCTGCCTCTGCAGCCCATGGGTGCTGCCTCTGCACCCGTGCCTGCCCCTGCAGCCCGTGGGTGCTGCCCCTGCAGCCGTGCCTGCCTCTGCAGCCTGTGGGAGCTGCCCTTGCGGGACCCGCGCGGCGTCCCCCCCACTGCTCGTCGCGGCGCCCCCTGGGCGCCGTCCCTGCTCGTCGCGGCGCCCCCGAGGCGTTGCCCCTGCTCGTCGCGGCGCCCCCGGGGCGTCGTCCCTGCTCGTCGCGACGCCCCCGGGGCGTCGCCCCTGCTCGTCGCGGCGCCCCCTGGGCGCCGTCCCTGCTCGTCGCGACGCCCCCGGGGCGTCGCCCCTGCTCAACGCGGCGCCCCCTGGGCGCCATTCCTGCTCGTCGCAGCGCCCCCGGGGCGTCGCCCCTGCTCGTCGCGGCGCCCCTTGGGCGCCTTCCCTGCTCGTTGCGGCGCCCCCGGGGCGCCTTCCCTACTCGTCGCGGCGCCCCCGGGGCGTCGCCCCTGCTCGTCGCGGCGCCCCCTGGGCGCCGTCCCTGCTCGTCGCGGTGCACCCTGGGCGCCGTCTCTACTCGTCGCGGCGCCCCCGAGGCGTCGCCCTGCTCGTCGCGGCGCCCTCTGCAGCAGCTACCTCGGAGCCCCGCCCTGCAGCAACTGCCGCGGAGCCTCCTGCCGCCGTCGCGGCCCCGCCCTGCTGCAGCTACCGCGGAGCCGCCTGCAGCACTCGCGGCCCCGCCCTGTAGCAGCTGCCGCGGAGCCCCCTGCCGCTGTCGCGGCCCCGCCCTGCAGCTGTCCCGGCCCCACCGTCGCCGCTGTCGTGCGCCTACCCTGCTTGCCCGGCGAGCGACTGCCCTTCCCGCCACTGGTGTGTCAAGTTACAAAAGTGTCAGAGGTCCACTGGTGATCCCCGATTGATCCTAGGGAAGGGTTACAGGCACGTTGGCCTGGGGGGTTATGGGCGCACTTACCCGCTACACAAACAAGCCCTTTTATCCCAGTGGTCTAGTGACTGGGATTCTGACATGGTATAGAGCTAGGTTCACCCTAGCGAGATTTTCCCCTTAGGAAAAATCACTCGACTATCATGGGCCCACCTAGTCGCGCCCCGTCCTAGACTGCCCGTAGCGCGCTTACCTTAGGACCCGTCGCCCGTAGACCCCCCTCCCCCCCGTCGCCATTCGCCCGTCGCCCGTTTCCCCCCGTCAATCGCGGCCGTTTTCCTTTTTTTCCTCCGTCGCCCGTCACCCGTCGCGGCTGTTCCTTAACGGGCCCCGCGGCCTTTCGTTAGCGGGCCCCGCTGCCCTTTGTTAGCGGGCCCCGCGGCCCTTCGTTCGTGGGCCAAGAGGCCCCTTTGCTAGCGTGCCCCGCGGCCCTGTCGTTAGTCGCACGCACGCACAGAAGCAATCGCGCGCACCAGTGACCCGTCCCCCCACCCGTTTCCCACCGTCGTAACCGCCGCCCCACCCGTTAGATGCGGCCCCACCCGCTGCCCCACCCGTTCCAGCCAGAGCTGCGGCCCCACCCGTTCCAGACACCTCACCCAGAATCAGCCGCCCTGCCCGGTACTCTCCACCCCGCAGAACCGCACAACACCGCACTGAATTGCACAGAACCGCATAGAACCGCACCCGCTGCCTCACCTGTACCAGTCAGAGCTGCCCCCCCCCCCCCCTCCCCACGACCTGAATCCTCTGCCTCAAGGGCTGAATCCCGCCACCAGCAGCACCAGTAGCAGCAGGTTAGGCTGCCCCAGCGCTCGAGCAGCAGCTTAGGCTACTGCTAGTGCACCAGCAGCAGCTTAGGCTGCCCCCAGCGGAACCAGCAGCAAGATAGCCTACCGCCAGCAGCAGTCTAGGCCCACCTGCCAGCACCACCCCCGTTTCTAGCTACTCACACGGCCAGTACTCGAGTTCTACAGCAGCAGGGCCAGCCGCAGCACTCCCTGCAGTGGGGACCTGCGGGTCCAAAGTGTGGAGCCCTCAGCAGTGGCTCAGCTAGCAGTGGGCGAGACGTCGGCCCCTGCGGGTACCAGGCCCTGACAGGCCCTGGTGCTGGCACTACCTGCTGGAGTCCTGATCACTCTGCGTCCAGCTGCTACCGTCGACTCCACGACCTTCACCGTGAGCGTTTTGGTCCTCACGCTATTACACCGCACTGGCCCTCGCGACTTTGCCAGCGCACTGCTGCACTAGTTGAGTCTCACCTACCTGGTCTAGGACCTTTCCTGGCTGCACGAGTAGAGACCTGTGTTTCCAGTCTTGGTGCGTGTGTTGTTTCCAGTCCAAGCGCCTCTGAGGGTCTTTGTGTAGGAGCTGCAGCTACCACTAGTCTAGCACTAGCCTTTGTAGCTGGTTCGGGTGCGACCCCACAGACTGCACAGCTTTCCTTCACCCTTGACTCTGGAGCGTCTAGCTGTTTCTTTTGCGACTGTACTGACCTCACGCCACTGCGTCCAGTCACTGTCGCCTTGGCTGACCCCTTTGTGGGACGTGTAGTTGCGCGCAGCACCACCACTCTTCCGTGTCCGGCGGCTCCCTCAGGTTTTCTTACAGGTTACTACACCCCCTCGTTCTCTAGGAACCTGGTGGGTGTCAGTCACCTCCACCACCTAGGTGTAGTCACCACTTTCCCACTGGACGAGCCTGTTGCCTCCTGCACAGTCGGTACCACTGGGGCCCCTCTAGCCACTTTTCAAAGAGAGCCGGGCTAAGTACACAGTGGGTCCCACCACACTCGGTCGGGCCAGGTCAGGTCAGGTCAGGTAGCTGCTGTGTCGTGCGAGTGTCGCTCCCTCACCCACCCGTCTGTCCTCTGGCACCACCGTCTAGGTCACTCGTCGTTCCCACGTCTCAGTAGGATGGCACGTTACCGTCTGGTCTCAGGTCTCCCAGAGTCGCTTGCCCTGCTTCCTCGCTCGCCTGCGCCGCTGTGCACTCATTGCGTCGAGGGTCGGCAGCGCGCTGCCCCTCACTCCTCCTCGTTCCCCCCCACCACGGCTCCCTTCCAGACCCTGCACTTGGACGTCTGGGGCCCCTCCCCGGTCCTTGGACCACGTCAGGAGCGCTACTTCCTGATTGTGGTGGACGACTACTCCTGCTACACCACGGTTTTCCCCTTGCGACGGAAGGCCGACGTGCCTACCATCCTCGAGCCGTGGCTACTAGCGTAGGGTGGTGCCCAGGGCCTGTGTGGGCTTTGCCTACACTCGGACCGTGGTGGTGAGTTTTCTTCCACTCGTTTGGAGACGTTCTGTCAGGGTCGGGGAGTCATTCAGTTGTACACGCTACCAGCCTCGCCGCAGCAGAACGGGGTAGCCGAGCGTCGCATCGGCCTGGTCATGGAGGTTGACCGGACCTCCATGTGCCATGCCGGTGCCCCTCAGTTCTTGTGGCCTCAGGCGGTCCGCTACGCCGCGCACCAGCTGAACCTGTGGCCCAGTGACGCACGGCCACGGGTGACGCCGGTCTCTCTCTGGTCAATTTTACAGGGTGTAGCAGCTGACTTCCGCGTCTGGGGTTGTCTAGCTCACGTTCGCGCCCCTGGCGCGAACAAGTTGTCTCCGCGCACTCGTGCCTGCGCCTTTCTTGGCTTTCCTTTGGACGCCTCCGGCTGGGTGTTCTACGACCCGGTCACCTGCAGGTTCTTTGCTTCTCAGGACGTCAAATTCGACGAGTGTGTCTGTTACTGCAGGATTCACCCCCACCGAGGTACTGAGGTCTTTTCCCCCTGCTGTTCCTCACCTTAGAGCCTCCCCCAGTCACCCCGATAGCCCCCTTCCCCTTCGTGTCTTGCCCTGTCAGGTGTGTCGCACGTCACTCCGCAGTCGTCCCCCCCGCAGCGTCCAATCCCTGTCATGTCTGGGGTTGCGGGAGGTGCAGTTGCGGAGGGTGAGGATACTGGGGCTGCAGGAGCTGGTGGTGTCGGTTTTGGGGGTGCAGGGGTTGTGGGAGTGGAGGTCACTCTTGTGGAGGACACGGCAGCCTCGAGTCGGTGGCCTCGCCCCGCCTCACCCCCTGGCTTCCTATCCGTCCCGCAGTTTCCTCCTCGTCCTTCTCTGCCGCCGGTTGCTGCGGAGCCTGGGGGTGTTCCTACGGGATGTACTGGAGGCCCCGGAGGTGTCGGTGTTGGAGGTGCTGGTTTTGGGGGTGCTAGAGCTTGAGGCACTGGCACTATGGCACCTACACTGCGCACTGTACATTTCCTGACCCGTGAGCAGCGTCTCCTTCGGCTGGAGAGGGAGGAGCGCGAGCGGTTTAAGAGGGCACAGCAGCAGCAGTAGCAGCAGCAGGAGAGGGTAGAGGGGGAGTCACAGCCGCAGCACGAGAGTGTAGAGGAGGAGTCACGGCCGCACCAGGAGAGGGTAGAGCAGGAGTCCCGCCCGCAGCAGGAGGTGCAGTTACAAACACACCACGAGAGAGTAGAGGAGCAGTCCCAGCTGCACCAGGAGAGGGTAGAGCAGGAGTCCTACCCGGCACCGTCGCAGCAGACGCCAGAGGAGGCGGAGCAGCAGCGACTGCGACTACGCGACCTCCCCGACCCAGCACCTGCACGCTTTGTTTGTGGTCCCCTATCATCCCCGCCTTTTCCCCCTCTTGAGTCCCTTTCCTCGTCCCAGTGGACTCGTCGTTCTCCCCTCAGTCGTGCTATGTCCCCAGAGCGTCGTCGGTCCCATTACCGTGCAGACGGTCCGTTCCACCTTGTTCTTCGCTCGCGTGTTCCACCTCCTCCTGTCCTTCCACAGCCCCCTAAGTCGTCCCTCACTGTGCTTCACGACCCGTTGTCCGACTACCTCCGTGCCTCCCGTCCTGTCGTCTCCCGTGTTTTGTCCGCTTTGGTCACTCACCCGACTGCACCTCTGTTATCTGTCTCAGCTCTTGTTACCACTGTCGCTGGCTTTGCCTCTTCCCACCGCCTTGACTACGCCGCTCACGTGGTGAGTGGCCCTGCTCGTTCTCCGTTCTCTGGGGGTGCTCCTGTCTTTCCCCTGGAGATCCTCGAGGACAGCCAGTTTGAGCTTGGTTTCCTTGCGGCCGCTCTTCCTCATCTCTGCGCCATGCTATTTACCCCTTAGGGGGATCCAGACGCCTTTGACATCCCGATCTCTCGCACTCACGCTGAGGCGATCTCGGGACCCTGGGCTTCGTACTGGATAGCAGCTGAGGAGGCAAAGATGGCATCTTTTAGGTCCACAGGCACTTACGTCGATGCAGTCCCACCACCTGGGACGAACGTCGTCAGTGGCCGATGGCTCTACAAGGTGAAGCGCCCGCCTGGATCACCACCTTTGTTCAAGGCGCGCTATGTGGCGAGAGGCTTCAGTCAGCGAGAGGGGGTGGACTTCTTCCAGACCTTCGCTCCCACGCCAAAGATGAGTACCCTTTGGGTGTTGCTGCATATTGCAGCCCAGCGGGACTATGAGTTGCACTCCTTGGACTTTTCCACCGCGTTCCTTCAGGGGAGCCTGCACAAGCAGATCTGGCTGCGTCGCTCGCCTGGCTTCACTGGCTCTTTCCCACCTGGGACCCAGTGGCAGCTGCGTCGACCAGTCTACGGCCTGCGTCAGACTCCACGTGAGTGGCACGACACACTTCACTTGACCCTTGTAGCTCTTGACTTCTTTCCGTCGTCTGCTGACCCGTCACTGTTCGTTCGCCGTGGCTCGACCCCGTTCTTTGTCCTGGTCTACGTCGACGACCTGGTGTTCGCCACTCCCGACCGTCGCGCGCTGGCCTCCGTGAAGGAGGAACTGCTGAGGAGACACACTTGCACTGACCTTGGTGAGCTGCAGCACTACCTTGGCCTGCAGATCACCAGGGACAGGGCAGCTCGCACCATTACGCTGACTCAATCGCATATGGTCGAGCAGATCCTCAAGCGGTTTCGCTTCCCGTTCTCCAAGGTACAGCTCACCCTTCTTGGTGTGGATCATGGGCTCACGGCTCCACCTTCGGACAAGCCATTTGAGTCCAGCGGTCCATATCCTGAGCTGGTGGGTTGTCTCATGTACCTGATGACCTGCACTCGCCCAGACCTAGCTTACCCTCTTAGCGTCCTTGTGCGCTTTGTTGCGCCTAGGAGACACCGACCTTCCCACTTGTACGCGGCTAAGAGGGTGGCGAAGTATGTGGCGAGTACATCAGGCATGGGACTTGTCCTTGGAGGGAAGGAGCCAGTTACACTCACAGGTTACTCAGACTCGTCATGGGCCGACGACGTGGAGACGCGTCGATCTACACAGGGGTAATCCTTTACCCTCGGGGCAGGTGCTGTTTCGTGGCGGTCGACTCGGGCGTCGTCTGTCGCCGGTTCCAGCTGTGAGGCCGAGGTGTACGCCGCGGCCATGGCCGCTCAGGAGCTTCGCTGGCTGTCTTTCCTTCTCACCGACCTTGGTGAGCGGCCTCGCTCTCCCCCAGTCTTGTTGGCTGACAACAGGTCTGCTGTCCTGTTGTGTGAGGAGCCCCGACTGGTTGGGAAGGCGAAACACATCCAGCTTTGTTACTTCCTTCTGCGTGAGTTGTAGCAGCGTGGCCAGGCACGTGTGCTCCGTGTGGTCTCTGAGGCCAACACTGCAGATATCTTCACCAAGGCGTTGCCGCCTTGTGACCACCAGCGTTTCTGCACCCAACTTGGCCTTGTGCCTGCCCGTCCTCACTTGCTTACGTAGAGATGCCTTGTCATGTATGTCTTGTACTCTTGCATCTATATATATTTGCTATATACCTGCATGTGGACTGGCCTTGTGGCCCCTTGCTTGTTCTCGGAGTGTGTGGTGACTTAGAGCTCCACCCTGAGATTTGTCTTGTTCTTGTGGACTGGTCTTGTGACCGTTGCTTGCTCTTGTTGTTTCTACAGGACTGCCTTCACCTAGACTATGGGGGTGTATCAAACTATATTTCTATAGCTTGTATAGTTCTAGTCTAGGTGTTCTCCCTTGTGTTATTTTTGTACTTGCACTAGGGTTAGGTTTTCATATATCTTGTTTGTACTTTCTGTTTTTTAGTTAACTTTTACATTGTGACATGGTATCAGAGCGAAGGTCTCGGGTTCGAATCCCGGTGTGTACACCTCGGGCATCCCAGTGCGGGGGGGTGTCAGAGGTCCACTGGTGATCCCAGATTGATCCTAGGGAAGGGTTACAGGCACGTTGGCCTGGGGGGTTATGGGCGCACTTATGTCAGATTTATATGACATAGCTACTGTAGGCTATAGTGGGGTAGCACATATGGGGTACAGCTTTCTGGCGTTTGTACTTGTACCCAACTTTCCCTTAGTCATTTCATTCTCGTTCTCTTTTCTCATGGTATCGAGCAGGTTCCCTAGTGGGAACTGTTCCTAGGGCCCACCAACTTTTTTTTTTCCTGCCCGGGGCGTGTTTCGCCCCTGCCCGAAGCGCGCTTAGGGTCGCGCCTTCCCTATCGGCCCCGTCGCGTTGCCCTTAGCGGCCCGTCGCGCCGCCCTTAGCGGTTCCGTCGCGCCACCCTTTGCGGCCGCGTCGCGCTGCCCCTTCGTGGCCCCGTCGCGCTGCCCCTTTTGTGGCCCCGTCGTACCGCCCTCAGCGGCCCGTCGCCGCCCTCCCCCTGTGGCCCGTCGCCGCCCTTTAACCTGCGGCCCAGTCGCCGCCCTTACAGCGGCCCCGTCGCTGCCCTTGCAGCGACCCCGTCGCCGCCCTCCCCTTACGGCCCGTTGCTGCCCTCCCCTTACGGCCCGTCGCCGCCCTTACAGCGGCCCCGTCGCCGCCCTTACAGCGACCCCGTCGCCGCCCTTACAGCGGCCCCGTCGCCGCCCTCCCCTTACGGCCCGTCGCCGCCCTTTCAGCGGCCCCGCCGCCTTCTTCAGCGGCCCCGTCGCCACCCCTGCAGCGGCCTCGACGCCGCCCCTTCAGCGGCCCTCTCGCCGCCTCCTCTGCGGCCCCGTCGCCGCTCACTTCAGCGGCCCCGCCGCCCATCGCGGCCCCGCCTTCCTTAGCGGCACAGCCGCCCAGCAGCCAAGCCGTCGAGCAGCCAAGCCGCCCAGCAGGCGAGCCGCCGAGCCGCCCAGCAGCCGAGCCGCCGAGCCGCCCAGCAGGCGAGCCGCCGAGCCGCCCACCAGCCAACCGCCGAGCCGCCGAGCCGCCCAGCAGCCGAGCCGCCGAGCAGCCAAGCCGCCCGAGCCAAGCCGCCGAGCCGTCCAGTCACCGAGCCGCCGAGTCGCCAAGTTGCCGAGCCGCCGAGTCGCCGAGCCGCCCGAGCCACCTTGTCCGGTAAGATCAGCGCCTCTGTCACTGCACTGCCCTTACCCTACTGTTCGCGCTGCTAGTCTACTGCTGTCATGGCTACCCCTAGTGTCCTCGCTTTTGACGCTGAGGGTCAGGCCATTGACTTTGACGTCTGGGTAGATGACCTGCAGCTTTTCCTACAGTGCGGTAGGGCAGACGGTCTCTCCCTCTTTGACCTCACCTCTGGTGCCTCTCCTGCCCCTGCTGCTGATGCTGACGCAACTGTTCGCTCACAATGGGCCACACGCGATGCTGTTGCACGTCTTGGTGTGCGTCACCACCTGCCTACCTCTGAGCATGCGCACTTTAGTCAGTACAAGAGTGCTCAGACCTTGTACGACGCTGTAGTTGCATGCTACTCCTCCCCTGCCATTGCTGCACTGAGCCGCCTCATGCTACCGTACCTCTTCCCTGACCTTGCTGCCTTTCCCACAGTCGCTGACCTCATTACGCACCTCCGCACTAGAGACACTCGCTACCGCGCTGTGCTTCCTGCTGAGTTCTGCGCCAAGAACCCCCCCCCCTCATGTACATCACCCTCTACTACATAGTCACCCGGCTCCCTGACTCCCTTCGCGTAGTCACGGACCACTTCCTCTCACTTTGCCCCACCACTCTCACCGTTGACCTCCTCAAGAAGGCCCTCCTAGCAGTAGAGAAGAGCATAGTAGCTGTAGGAGCCTCTCGTGGTGACCCTCGCACCCCCATCTTTGAGGGGTGTTCCCCCTCCCCCCTTTTGCCCTCTGTTGCCTCTGCTGCTGCGACCGACCTCGTTGGGCTTGAGTCGGTCGGTGCGGCGTCTACCCCTAGCGGGAGACGCCGCCCTGGCAAGGGCAAGGGGAGCAAGGGCGCTAGCGGGGGAGGTGGAGGAGGCGGTGGAGGTGGGGGAGGGGGTGGGGGTGGCGGTGGAGGTGGGGGAGGGGGTGGGGGTGGCGGTGGGGGTGGTGGGGGGGGTGGAGGTGTCGGTGGCGGCAGTGGAGGCGGAGGCGGCGGCGGCGGTGGCGGTGGGAGCGGAGGTGGCGGAGGTGGCGGCGGTGGAGGAGGCGGTGGCGGTGGAGGTGGAGCTGGTCGGGGTGGCGCTGCGCAGAGGGCCGGCTCCGGTGGTGGTCAGCGCCAGCAGCAACAGCAGCAGCAGCGCACTCGTGACACCCCCCCCCCCCCCCTCAGCACCTCCGTGAGTGGTACGCTGCACGCCTGCAGGGTGGGGGTACTCGTCCGTGCACCTACGTCCTTCGCACCAGCGACCATGCAGGTGAGCAGTCCACCCAGCGCTGCTTTAGCCGCCTGACGGACGCTTGGTGTCACCAGTTCCCGAAGGCCACTGAGATCCCCCGCTGGGGCGAGCTTTCTAGGGCGGGAGAAGCTGTCTTTGACCTAGACTTTGATGCTATTCTTGCTGCCATGTATGCTGTGACTATTAGTGATGAGGGTGACTGTTACCGGTGTTTTCCGCCCGACCCGGGCATTGAGGCTGCCGCTCTAGATACAGGTGAGGCTGCTGCTCTAGGTGCTAGCGAGGCTGCTGCTCTAGGTGCTCGTGCGTCTGCTCCCTCAGGTGCTGGTGAGTCTGCTCTCTCAGGTACTGCGTCGGCTTCGGCCTCCCACACCTTCACCCTTGACTCGGGGGCTTCTCGCTCCTTCTTTCGAGACTGCACCACACTCACGCCGCTTGGCCGGCCAGTTGCAGTCTCTCTGGCAGACCCCTCTGGGGGTCCTGTCCTTGCTCACTACTCCACTGTCCTCCCGTGTTCAGCGGCCCCCTCTGGCACCCTGTCTGGTCTTTACCTCCCCTCGTATCTACGAACTTGGTGAGTGGTGCTGACCTACAGGATGCGGGGGTTCACCAGTTCACTCCTGCGAGTCAGCGGGTGACCCACTGCACGGACGCTCGAACAGGCCGACACCTGGCCACGTTTACACGTCGGCCGGGGTCGAGCCTGTACACACTTACCACTGCGTCTCCTCCAGTCACTGCGTCTGTTCAGGTAGCTGCGTCAAGTCAGGTGTTTGCTGCAGCGTCCAGGTCTGGTCCTGAGTCTGCCCCCTGCTCGTGTCGCAACCTATCTCACGAGACTCTCCTCTGGCACCACCGCCTTGGTCACCCCTCCCTGCTTCGTCTCCGAGGCATGGCCTCCCGTGCCCTTGTCTCTGGTCTTCCCCGGTCCCTCCCTCCCCTTCCTCCTGGGCCTGGCCCTACCTGCGTCCCCTGTGTCGAGGGGCAGCAGCGGGCTGCCCCTCACTCCTCCTAGTTTCCTCCGTCAGAGGCCCCGCTGCAGACGCTTCACATGGACGTGTGGGGCCCGGCCCGCTTCCGTGGACAGGGTGCTACTTCCTGCTGGTGGTTGACGACTACTCACGTTCCACCACAGTCTTCCCCTTGCGCAGCAAGGGTGATGTCACTGAGGTGTTGATCGACTGGATCCGCGCAGCTCGTCTCCAGCTCAGGCAGAGCTTCGGCTCGGACTTTCCTGTTCTGCGTCTGCATTTGACAGAGGCGGAGAGTTCTCCTCTGGCCTTCTACGAGCCTACTGTCGTGCACGAGGAATCCGCCAAACCTTCACACTTCCGGACTCTCCACAGCAAAATGGGATTGCTGAGCGCCGCATTGGCATGGTTATGGATGTCGCTCGTACGTCCATGATGCATGCGGCTGCCCCCCATTTTCTGTGGCCGTTTGCGGTTTGGTACGCGGCGCATCAGATCAACCTTCACCCAAGGGTCTCCATGCCGGAGACCTCCCCAGATTTGCTGTGGACGGGGAAGGTTGGCGATGCGTCTGCGTTCCGTGCCTGGGGATCTAGGTGGTTTGTCCGCGACTTGTCTGCGGACAAACTGTCCCCTCGCGCTGCTCCTTGTAAGGCAGCCTGCACGAGGAGATCTGGCTGGGTCGCCCACCTGGCTTCACTGGGTCTTTTCCTCCTGGCACCCAGTGGAGCCTCCGGCGGCTAGTCTACGGTCTCCGCCAGGCGCCCCGTGAGTGGCACGACACACTGAGGACTACACTTGTGGCTCTTGGGTTTGCTCCTTCTACAGCCGACCCGTCGCTGTTTCTGCGCACCGACACCTCTTTGCCGCCGTTCTACATCCTCGTGTACGTCGACGACTTGGTCTTTGCCACAGCTGACACTGCTGGACTCGCCGACGTGAAGTCCGAGCTGCAGAAGAGACACACGTGCACAGACCTGGGTGAACTGCGCAGCTACCTTGGCTTGCAGATCACCCGGGACAGAGCACGCCGCACCATTACCCTGACTCAGTCACACATGGTGCAGCAGGTCCTTCAGCGCTTCGGCTTCACGTACTCCTCGCCTCAGGCCACTCCTCTGCCTACTCGCCACTCGCTCTCAGCTCTGCCTTCGGATGAGTCCGTAGAGTCGAGTGGCCCGTACCCAGAGCTTGTTGGCTGCCTCATGTACCTGATGACCTGCACACGACCTGACCTTGCATACCCTCTTAGCATTCTCGCACGCTATGTTGCTCCTGGGAGGCACAGACTGGAGCACGTGGCTGCAGCGAAGAGGGTGTTGTGCTACTTGTGCAGTACGTCGGGCATGGGGCTTGTGCTTGGAGGGCAGAGTCCAGTGGTCCTCACTGGGCATGCAGACGCTTCTTGGGCTGACGACCAGGCTACGCAGCGGTCGTCACAGGGTTACACCTTCAGCCTTGGTTCCGGTTCTGTTTCGTGGCGGGCTACTCGCTCGTCTTCTTTTCTTGGCTCCAGTTGTGAGGCTGAGATCTACGCCGGGGCCATGGCTGCATAGGAGCTTCGCTGGCTCACCTACCTGCTGACTAACCTCGGAGAGCCGCCTCGTTCTCCTCTAGTGCTGTACGTAGACAACAAGGCCATGCTTGCCTTGTGTTGAGAGCAGAGATTGGAGCACAGAACAAAGCACATAGCTCTCCGCTACTTCCTTGCTCGTGAGCTACAGCAGCGTGGTCAGCTGCGCCTTGGGTACGTGGCCTCTGAGGCCAACACTGCTGATATCTTCACCAAGGCACTTGCGCCTTGTGATCATCAGCGCTTCTGTACTCAGCTGGGTCTTGTGCCTACCTTGCCTCACTTGCTCACCCCTTGACCTTGTTTGTACCGTTGCATATATATATATATACACCTGCTCTTGCTTGTCTAGCCTTATATATATATGTAATCCTGCATGTGAACTGGCCTTGTGGCCTTGAAGTTGTGCTCGGAATGTGTGGTGACTTTGTGATCCACCCTGAGCTTGCTTTGCTTTGCTTGACTGGTCTTGTGACCCCTTGTTCTCCCCCACTTTGCCTATGGGGGTGTGTCAGATCTATACGACATAGCTACTGTAGGCTATAGTGGGGTAGCACATATGGGGTACAGCTTTTTGGGGTTTGTACTTGTACATAACTTTCCCTGAGTCATTTCATTCTCGTTCTCTTTTCTCAACTTACCCGCTACACAAACAAGCCCTTTTATCCCAGTGGTCTAGTGCTTGGGATTCTGACAAAAAGTATAAGTGTTGACTAAGTAAAGTGAAAACAAGCAAGATATAGCAAGCATAACCCTAACCCTAGGAAAACATAAAGTACACATAGACTAACACAAATAAGCAATAACAAACATAGCTTGACACACCCCCATAGTCTAGGTGACGGTAGTCCTGTGGAAAGCAACACACAGCAAGGGTCACAGGACCAGTTCGCAAAAAACACAACAAATCTCGGGGTGGATCTCAAGATCACCGCACAGTTCGACAACAAGCGAGGGACTACAAGGCGAGTCCACATGGAAGGATATAGCAAATATAGAAGATGCAAGAGTACACGACAAGCATCTCTACAGAAGCACAGGGCCACAAGGCCAGTCTAGATGCATATATATATATAGCAAATATAAAGAGAGTCCAGAGTACAAAGCAAAGCATCTCTACGGAAGCAAGTGAGGGCCTGTAGACACAAGGCCAAGCTGGGTGTAGAAACGCTGGTGGTCACAAGGCGGCAACGCCTTGGTGAAGATATCTGTAGTGTTGGTCTCAGAGACCACACGTACCACGCGTGCCTGGCCACGCTGCTGCAACTCACCCAGAAGGAAGTAACGAAGCTGGATGTGTTTCGTCTTCCCAACCAGTCGAGGCTCCTCACACAACAGGACAGTAGACCTGTTGTCAGCGAACAAGACTGGGGGAGAGCGAGGCCGCTCACCAAGGTCGGTGAGAAGGAAAGACAGCCAGCAAAGCTCCTGAGCGGCCATGGCTGCAGCGTACACCTTTGCCTCAGTGCTGGAACCGGCGACAGACGACGCCCGAGTCGACCGCCACGAAACAGCACCTGCTCCGAGGCTAAAGGAGTACCCCTGTGTAGACCGGCGCGTCTCCACGTCGTCGGCCCACGACGAGTTTGAGTAACCTGTGAGTGTAATTGGATGCTTCCCTCCAAGGACAAGTCCCATGCCTGATGTACTCGCCACGTACTTTGCCACCCTCTTAGCCGCGTACCAATGGGAAGGTCGGTGTCTCCCAGGCGCAACAAAACGCGCAAGGACGCTAAGAAGGTAAGCTAGGTCTGGGCGAGTGCAGGTCATCAGGTACATGAGACAACCCACCAGCTCAGGATATGGACCGCTGGACTCAAATGGCTTGTCCAAAGGTGGAGCCATGAGCCCATGATCCACACCAAGAGGGGTGAGCTGTACCTTGGAGAACGGGAAGTGAAACCGCGCGAGGATCTGCTCGACCATATGCGACAGAGTCAGCGTAATGGTGCGAGCTGCCCTGTTCCTGGTGATCTGCAGGCCAAGGTAGTGCTGCAGCTCACCAAGGTCAGTGCAAGTGTGTCTCCTCTGCAGTTCCTCCTTCACGGAGGCCAGCGCACGTCGGTCAAGAGTGGGGAACACCAGGTCGTCGACGTAGACCAGGACAAAGAACGGGGTCGAGCCACGGCGGACGAACAGTGACGGGTCAGCAGACGACGGAAAGAAGTCAAGAGCTGCAAGGGTCGAGCGACGTGTGTCGTGCCACTCACGTGGAGCCTGACGCAGGCCGTAGACTGGTCAACGCAGCTGCCACTGGGTCCCAGGTGGGAAAGAGCCATTGAAGCCAGGCGGGCGACGCAGCCAGATCTGCTCGTGCAGGCTCCCCTAAAGGAACGCGGTGGAAAAGTCCAAGGAGTGCAACTCGTAGTCGCGCTGTGCTGCAATATGCAGCAACGAAGAGTACTCATCTTTGGGGTGGGAGCGAAGGTCTGGAAGAAGTCCACCCCCTCTTGCTGACTAAAGCCTCTCGCCACATAGCGCGCCTTGAACACAGGTGGTGATCCAGGCAGCCGCTTCACCTTGTAGAGCCATCGGCCACTGACGACGTTCGTCCCAGGTGGTGGGACTGCGTCGACGTAAGTGCCTGTGGACCTATAAGATGCCATCTCTGCCTCCTCAGCTGCTATCCAGTATGAAGCCCAAGGTCCCGAGACCGCCTCGGCATGTGTGCGAGGTATCGGGATGTCAAAGGCGTCTGTATCTCCCTCAGGGGCAAGTAGCATGGCGCAGAGATGAGGAACAGCGGCCGCAAGGAAACCAAGCTCGGACTGCCTGTCCTCGAGGGCCTCTAAGGGAAAGAGAGGAGCACCCCAAGAGAACGGAGAATGAGCAGGGCCACTCACCACGTGAGCGGCGTAGTCAAGGCGGTGGGAAGAGGCAAAGCCAGCGACAGTGGTAACAAGAGCTCAGACAGACGACAGGGGTGCAGTTGGGTGAGTGACCAACGCGGACAAAACACGGGAGACGACAAGACGGGAGGCACGGAGGTAGTCGGACAACGGGTCGTGAAGCACAATGAGGGACGACTCAGGGGGCTGTGGAAGGACAGGTGGAGGTGGAACATGAGAGCGAAGAACAAGGTGGAACGGACCGTCTGCACGGTAACGGGACCGACGACGCTCTGGGGACACAGCACGACTGAGGGGAGAACGACGAGTCCACTGGGACGAGGAAAGGGACTCAATAGGGGGAACAGGAGGGGACGGTAGGGGACCACGAACAAAGCGTGCAGGTGCGGGGTCGGGGAGGTCTCCTAGTCGCAATCGCTGCTGCTCCGCCTCCTCTAACGTCTGCCGCGACGGTACCGGCCCCTGCTGCTGCACCTGTGGCTCCGCCTCTGCCCTCTCCTACTGCAACTGCAGCTGCACCCACTGCTGCAATTGGGACTCCTGCACTACCCTCTCCTGCTGCGGCCGTGACTCCTCCTCTACTCTCTCCTGCTGGGTCTGGAACTGTACCCGCTGCTGCGGGTGGGACTCCTGCGCTACCCTCTCTTGCTGCAGCCATGACTGCTCCGCTACTCTCTCCTGCTGGGTCTGTAACTGTACCTGCTGCTGCGGGTGGGACTCCTGCTCTACCCTCTCCTGGTGCGGCCGGGACTGCTCCTCTACTCTCTCCTGGTGTGTCTGTAACTGCACCTGCTACTGCGGGCGGGACTCCTGCTCTACCCTCTCCTTGTGTGGCCGTGACTCCTCCTCTACTTTCTCCTGCTGCTGCAGCTGCTGCTGTGTCTTCTCAAACTGCTCACGCTCCTCCCTCTCCAAGTGAAGGAGACGCTGCTCACGGGTCAGGAAACGTACAGTGCGCGGTGTAGGCACCACAGTGCCAGTGCCTCCAGCTCCAGCACCCCTAGAACCAGCACCTCCACCACCGACACCGCCGGGGCCTCCAGTACCTCCCGCAAAAACACCCCCAAGGCTCCGCAGCAACCGGCGACAGAGAAGGACGAGGAGGAAACTGCAGGACAGACGGGAAGCCAGGGGGTGAGGCGGGGCGAGGCCGCCGACTCGAGGCTGCCGTGTCCTCCACAGGAGTGACCTCCACTCCCACAACCCCTGCACCCCCAGAACCGACACCACCAGCTCCTGCAGCCCCAGTACCCTCACCCTCCGCAACTGCACCTCCCGCATCCCAAGACACGACAGGGATTGGACGCTGCGGGGGGGACGACTGCGGAGTGACGTGCGACACACCTAACGGGGCAGGACGCGAAACGGGGGGGGGGGCTATCGAGGCGACTGAGGGAGGCTCAAGGGTGAGGAATAGTGGGGGGGAAAAGACCTCAGTACCTCGCTGGGGGCGACTCCTATAGTAACAAACAGACTCGTCGAGCGTGACGTCCTGAGAAGCGAAGAACCCGCAGGTGACCGGGTCGTAGAACACCCAGCCAGAGGCGTCCAAAGGAAAGCCAAGAAAGACACAGGCACGCGTGCGCGGAGACAACTTGTTCGCGCCAGGGGCGCGAACGTGAGCTAGACAACCCCAGACGCAGAATTCAGCTGCTACACCCTCTAAACCTGACCAGAGAGAGAGCGGCGTCACCCGTGGCCGTGCGTCACTGGGCCACAGGTTCAGCTGGTGCACGGCGTAGCAGACCGCCTGAGGCCACAAGAACTGAGGGGCACCGGCATGGTACATGGAGGTCCGGTCAACCTCCATGACCAGGCCGATGCGACGCTCGGCTACCCCGTTCTGCTGCGGCAAGGCTGGTAGCGTGTACGACTGAATGACTCCTCGACCCTGACAGGACGTCTCCAAACGAGTGGAAGAAAACTCACCACCACGGTCCGAGTGTAGGCAAAGCCCACACAGGCCCTGGGCACCACCCTACGCTAGTAGCCACGGCTCGAGGATGGTAGGCACGTCGGCCTTCCGTCGCAAGGGGAAAACCGTGGTGTAGCGGGAGTAGTCGTCCACCACAATCAGGAAGTAGCGCTCCTGACGTGGTCCAAGGACCGGGGAGGGGCCCCAGACGTCCAAGTGCAGGGTCTGGAAGGGAGCCGTGGTGGGGGGGAACGAGGAGGAGTGAGGGGCAGCGCGCTGCCGACCCTCGACGCAATGAGTGCACAGCGATGCAGGCGAGCGAGGAAGCGGGGCAAGCGACTCTAGGAGACCTGAGACCAGACGGTAACGTGCCATCCTACTAAGACGTGGGAACGACGGGTGACCTAGACGGTGGTGCCAGAGGACAGACGGGTGGGTGAGGGAGCGACAGTTGCACGACACAGCAGCTACCTGACCTGACCTGACCTGGCCTGACCCAGGGCGGTGGGACCCATTGTGTAGTGAGTATAGACCAGAGCCCGGCTCCCTGTGAAAAGTGGCCAGAGGGGCCCCAGTGGTACCAACTGTGCAGGAGGCAACAGACTCGTCCAGTGGGAAAGTGGTGACTACACCTAGGTCGTGGAGGTGACTGACACCCACCAGGTTCCTAGAGAACGAGGGGGTGTAGTAACCTGTAAGAAATCCTGAGGGAGCCGCCGGACACGGAAGAGTGGTGGTGCTGCGAGCAACTACACCTCCCACAAAGGGGTTAGCTAAGGCGTTAGTGACTGGAGTGCGCAGTGGCGTGAGGTCAGTACAGTCGCGAAAGAAACAACTAGACGCTCCAGAGTCTAGGGTGAAGAAAAGCTGTGCAGTCTGTGGGGTCGCACCCGAACCAGCTACAAAAGCTAGTGCTAGACTAGTGGTAGCTGCAGCTCCTACACAAAGCCCTTCAGAGGCGCTTGGACTGGAAACAACACACGCACCAAGACTGGAAACACAGGTCTCTACTCGTGCAGCCAAGAAAGGTCCTAGACCAGGTAGGTGAGACTCAACTAGTGCAGCAGTGCGCTGGCAAAGTCGCGAGGGCCAGTGCGGTGTAATAGCGTGAGGACCAAAACGCTCACGGTGAAGGTCGTCGAGTCGACGGTAGCAGCTAGACGCAGAGTTATTAGGACTCCAGCAGGTAGTGCCAGCACCAGGGCCTGTCAGGGCCCGGTACCCGCAGGGGCCGACGTCTCGCCCACTGCTAGCTGAGCCACTGCTGAGGGCTCCATACTTTGGACCCGCAGGTCCCCACTGCCGAGAGTGCTGCGGCTGGCCCTGCTGCTGTAGGACTCGAGTACAAGCCATGTGAGTAGCTAGAAACGGGGGTGGTGCTGGCAGGTGGGCCTAAACTACCGCTGGCGGTAGGCTATCTTACTACTGGTTCCGCTGGGGGCAGCCTAAGCTGCTGCTGGTGCATTAGCGGTAGTCTAAGCTGCTGCTCAAGCGCTGGGGCAGCCTAAACTGCTGCTACTGGTGCTGCTGGTACAGGTGGGGCACCGGGTGCGATTCTGTACGGTTATGTGCAGTTCAGTGCGGTTCTACGGGGTGGAGAGTACCGGGTGGGGCGGCAAATTCCAGGTGAGGTGACTGGAACGGGTGGGGCAGCAGCTCTGGCTGGAACGGGTGGGGCAGCGGGTGCAATTCTATGCGGTTCTGTGCAGTGGGGAGTACCGGGTGGAGCGGTGTAAGTTGCTGGCTTTGCTAGGGGGTAGTTCAAGTTGCTGTTGGTGCGCTGACGGCGGTGGAAGCTGCTGCTGGTGTGATTGGTGGCAGTCTAAGTTGCTGGTGGTGTTTTTGGCGGTAGACTAGTTTGCTGGCGACGGGTGGGGAAGGTAAGGCGGCGGTGCTGTCCGGTTCTGTACGGTTTTGTGCGGTTCTGCGTGATTCTGCACGGTTCTGTTCAGTTCTGTGCAGTTCTGCACGGTTCTGTGCGGTTCTTTGCAGGGGAGGGGACTGGGTGAGGTGACTGGAACGGGTGGTGTTGCAGATTTGGCTAGGGCGGCGGGCTACAGGTGAGGCAGTGGGAACGGGTGAGGGCGGCAGAACTGGTTGGGGCGGCCTGTTAAGGGTGGGGTGGCAGAACTGGGAAGGGGCGGCTATTCTAGCTGGGGCGGCTTGCTAAGGCAGTGGGGACGAGTGGGGCGTCAAGCTACGGGGAAGGCTGTGGGACGGGTTGCAGGTGGCGCGGCGCGCATGCCGCACGGGCTGCTGTGCGAGCGGACGGGCGAGCAGTTGCGCGTGTTGCTGTGTGTGCCGTCGCACGCGGCTGCGCGTGCGACCGCTCGTACGGGTGAGCGGATTTACGGGCAGCGCGACGGGGCGAAAAGGTAGGGCGCGACGGGGAAAAACAGGCAGGTCGCGACGAGGGGGGGGGGGGGGGGGGGGGGGAGAGTAACGACGCGACGGATCTGACGGGTGAGGCGATGGGAAAATGGGTGGCGCGCGGGGTACGGGGCACTACGAGACATGGATTGACGGGGCGCTACGGGCTAAGGCGCTTCGGGCTAGGGCGCTTTGGGCTAGGGCGCTTTGGGCTAGGGCACGTTACGGGGTGGTGGGCCCATGGGATCGTTTTATTGCTCTATACCATGTCAAGTTACAAAAGTATAAGTGTTGACTAAGAGCGTGTTCCTACGGGCCCGTATTAGGCTGACCTCTGATCAGACTTGGGGCTTCGAGCGATTTCTTTATTAACACAGATTTCATACTCGATCATAAACCTGTAATGCGCGACGAAATGGTCGCGCGAAACCTTTTACACGTGCGTGTTGTTTCGGCGAACCAGTGTCTGGAAATAAATGAAACACGTGTGAAAGGACACTATTTTGTCGAGTATGAAGCATACGAATATTTTGCAGCCCCCATCTGTGACTTGTCAATAGTCAGGAAAGTTCCTTTGCAACATTTCGGAAGTGTTGCGCAGTGCCACGTCACCCACGCGTTTTGCACAGCACATCGCCAAACAACAAACGACGTCATTTAAAAAGCCTACTCAATCCGAAAATTTAGTGTTTCACTCGAGTCTGA
Source organism: Closterium sp. NIES-65 (assembly GCA_948144175.1). Taxonomy (NCBI): domain Eukaryota; kingdom Viridiplantae; phylum Streptophyta; class Zygnematophyceae; order Desmidiales; family Closteriaceae; genus Closterium; species Closterium sp. NIES-65. Next base: position 743,951 of record CANXME010000936.1, read on the forward strand.
CAAGAGGCCAGCCTGACTAGAGGCCGTAGGAACACGCTCTAAGTAAAGTGAAAACAAGCAAGATATAGCAAGCATAACCCTAACCCTAGAAAAACATAAAGTACACCTAAACTAACACAACTAAGTTATAACAAATATAGCTTGACATGGTGAGCACTTGCCCTACCCGCGCTTCCTACGCGCTTGCCTTACTAGCGCGCTGCCGCGCTGGCCTGCCTACCTGCCTGCCGCGCCTGCCTGCCAGCCGAGCCGCGCCGACCAGCTGAGCCGAGCCGCCTTGCGGCGCCGAGCCGCCCAGCCAAGCCGTGTCGTGCTGCTGGGCTGTGCAGCCTTGCTAAATTGAGCCACACTGCCCTGCCCGTGCTGCTACTGCTGTTTCTGCTACTACTGATGCTGCTACTACTACTGCTGCTCCTGGCGGTGGCCAGATGCAGCTCCAGCGACGTCCGCATGAGTCCCTCATGCTCGAGCAGCTTCGTGAGTGGTACGCTAGTTGGGGTTGTAGGGGTGGCCGCGCTGCTACTATTGCTACTACTGTTACTGCTGCTACTGCGGCTACTACTGCTACTAATGCTCTTGGCGGTGGCCAGATGCAGCTCCAGCAACGTCCCCGTGAGTCCCTCACGCCCCAGCAGCTTCGTGAGTGGTACGCTAGTTGGGGTTGTAGGGGTGGCAGTGGTGGGAGTCGCCTTGGAGCGGGTCGTTCGGGAGCTTCTTGTAGTGACCAGGTGCAGCTGCAGCAGCGTCCGCGTGCGGTTCTTTTGCCCCAGCAGCTTCGTGAGTGGTACGCTCAGAGTAGAGGGTCACGGAGTACTGCTCGCTGCCTGTACGTCATTCCCACTAGTGCTCGGGCTGGTCAGCCTTGCAGGACAGTTGGTCACACAGAGTCCCGCTGCTTCGCCAGTCTGAGCGACGCCTGGAGTACGGAGTTTGGCGACGACGCTGAGCTCCCCTCCTAACTGGAGCTGCTTAGGCAGAGGGTAGATATCTTTGCTCTTGGCTATGATGCTATCCTCACTGCCATGTATGCATTGCCTACTAGTGCCGAGGGTGCCTGTTACCTGTGTGTGCCGCCTGACCAAGGTATAGAGTCTGCTGCACTAGGTGCTGGTGCGTCTCCTGCTCCAGGTGCCGGTGAGACTGCTGCTCTAGGCGCTAGTGAGTCCACTGCTCCAGGTGCTGGTGAGTCTGCTCTCTCTGGTACTGCGTCTGCTACAGCCTTGCACACTTTCACCCTTCACTCGGGTGCTTCCCACTCCTTCTTTCGCAACTGCACCACACTCTCACCACTCAGTCGACCAGTGGTAGTCTCTCTTGCTGACCCCTCTGGGGGTCCGGTCCTTGCACACTCCTCCACGGTTCTGCCATGTCCGGCGGTCCCGTTTGGCTCTCTGTCTGGCCTCCACCTCCCCTCGTTCTCCACGAACTTGGTGAGTGGAGCTGACCTTCAGGACGCGTGGGTTGACCAGTTCACTCCTGGAGGTCACCGGGTGACCCACTATTCGTGTACTCAGACGGGTCGGTACCTGGCCACGTTCACCCGACAGCCTGGGTAAAGCCTGTACACCTTGACTACCGTGTCTCCTCCATTTGCTGAGTCTGGTCAGGTAGCTGGTTCTCGAGGCGCTGCGCAGCCACGGCCGTACTACGTTCTGCTCCTTCAACAAGTTCTTGGTCTTCCGCCTTCTACTAGTCCTGCTCCTTCCTTAGAGTGTCCACCGCTTGTCCATTCATAGTCCCAGTTACAGCCTGCCTCCCCACTGCGTGCTCCTTCTCCTTACACTGGTCCGACCAAAGGTCTTGCTGAGCGTCGTGAGCCTGCGTCTCGTCCTGCGTCGCCTGTTCGTGCTGCTCGCACTAGTCGTCGTGGTTCGCGTCAGTGTCCTCCTCCTGTCCCTGGCACGCACCGGATGGCTCTGCGCCCTTCCACTGCTCCACAGCGTGTCACTCTACCGTCTCCTCCTGCGCCCTCTCTTCCTGCCCTTTCAGACCCGGAGTCTGACTCCCTTCAAGCTGCTAGTCCTACTGTCACGCGTCTACTAGCCACTGCTGTCACTGACCCTTCGTTTGAGTCCATTGCTGCGTCTGCCTTAGTTGCTGAGCTTGTCGACTTTGCTGCTCACTGTCGTCTCGACTACGCCGCTAGTCTTGTTGCTGAGTCTGAGTTTGTCTCTCCTCCGTCCGTCGGGGGTGAGTGTGCTCTTGGCACGGACGTCCTTGAGGACATGCAGGAGGACTTTGAGTGCTTTGTAGCCACTCTACCTCATCTCGTGTCCATGCTGATTGCACCTGAGGGAGACCCGGATGCACCAGACATCCCGACCTTGCGCTCTTACGCAGAGGCAATAGAGGGTCCCTACTCCTCTCAGTGGCATTCAGCCATGGACTCGGAGATGGCATCCTGGAAGTCTACATGCACTTACGTCGACGAGGTTCCCCCTCCTAGGGTGAACATCATCAGTGGCATGTGGATTTTCAACGTGAAGCGGCCGCCGGGTTCTCCGCCTGTCTTCAAGGCGCGTTACGTGCTCAAGGCTTCAGTCAGCGACAAGGAGTTGACTTCTTCCAGACCTACTCCCTGACCCCAAAGATGACCACTCTTCGGGTTTTGCTGCACGTCGCTGCTCAGCGTGACTACGAGCTTCACTCTCTTGACTTCAGCACAACCTTCCTACAGGGCAGCCTGCACGAGGAGATCTGGCTGCGCCGCCCACCTGGCTTCACTGGGTCGTTTCCTCCTGGTACCCAGTGGAGCCTCCGGCAGCCATGTCTCTGCCAGGCGCCCCGTGAGTGGCACAACACACTGAGAACTACGCTTGCGGCTCTTGGGTTTGCTCCTTCCACTGCTGACCCGTCGCTGTTTCTCCGCACCGACACTACTCTGCCGCCGTTCTACATCCTCGTGTACGTCGACAACTTTGTCTTTGCTACTGCTGACACTGCTGGACTCGCCCATGTGAAGTCGGAGCTGCAGAAGAGACACACGTGCACAGACCTGGGTGAGCTGCGTAACTATCTTGGCTTGCAGATCACCCCGGACAGAGCACGGTGCACCATTACCTTGACTCAGTCACACATGGTGGAGCAGGTCCTTCAGCGCTTCAACTTCACGTACTCCTCGCCGCAGGCCACTCCTTTGTCTACTCGCCACTCGCTCTCAGCTCTGCCTTCAGATGAGTTCGTAGAGCCGAGTGGCCCGTACCCAGAGCTTGTTGGCTGCCTCATGTACCTGATGACCTGCATTCGACCTGACCTGGCATACCCTCCTAGCATCTTGGCACGCTATGTTGCTCCTGGGAGACACCGACCAAAGCACATGGCTGTAGCGAAGAGGGTGTTGCGCTACCTGTGCAGTACGTCGGGCATGGGGCTCGTGCTTGGAGGACGGGCTCAAGTTGTCCTCACTGGTCACGCAGACGCTTCTTGGGTTGACGACTTTGAGAAGATAACTACTACAACGAGAGCTTAGAGTACTGGCTAGGCACGTGTGCTCGTGTGATGTCTGCGTTCGTTGGTCCTTAGACGTTTTCCTAGTGCTCACACTGGTTGCTAGTTCACGGGGCAATTTGGCAAGAGTTTCACTAGAGAAAGTTGTCAATAATGGTCCAATAAAGTTGGCAATGCAAGACTACATCAGAGCTAGCATTCAGGTTGGTCGACTGCCAGCACAGCATGGTCGACCGCGTTCCAGCACGACTTGGTCGACCACGCTACAGCAGTGCAAAGTCGACAGCTTGCCAACGCTGCAGGTTGACGATGTGCCAGCATTGCTCACGCAGGACAGCAGTGCACCCGCTTTGCAGGTGCGCGCAGATGATTGGCATGCAAAGTCTCGTCACATGCACAGCGCACACACCACGTCAACCTCGAGCTAACGACTGCCTCTGATCCGCCACGACGACCTCGGGATACCACCATGGAGGTCGGTCTCGCCAACTTCGCCTGGGTGACCGTCGCACTCCTTCGCAGAAACTCGTCACCCAGGTATCCTGGTCGACCGGGCAACTATGTCGACCAGCTGCTCCTGTATGTGCTCGTCGACCTCCCAAGTCGACAACCACACCAGGTCGACCTCACCAGGTCGACCACTCCTCCGGTCGACCAGATCCAGGTCGACGTCACTCCTGGTCGACCAGTGCAGTTGTCAGCTACCCAAGTCGGCGTCACCAGGTCGACGCCCCTTCTACGTCGGCGCCGACTTCCAGACTGACCTCTTGAAGTTGGCGACCTCCCAAGTCGGTGACCTTGCAAGTCGGTGACCTTGCAAGTCGGTGACCTTGCAAGTCGGTGACCTTGCAAGTCGGTGACCTTGCAAGTCGGTGACCTTGCAAGTCGGTGACCTTGCAAGTCGGCGCCGACTTCCAGGTCGACGTGCCACATCGCCGACCACCAGTTGAAGTCGGCCGCTGGCTTCCCAAGTCGGCGGTATTGCAGTGGCGCCGTGCAAGTCGACCAACCCCGTCGACCAGCTCGTCCAAGTCAGCGTCGCCCACTGCTGCAAGTCGGCTGTACCTTCCGTACACCCCACCACGAAGTCGGCTCCGCCCAAGCGTGGACGGGGCCAACACACAACTCCCGTTGACACTCCCCTGCCGCGTTCACGCTTGGCCCCCCCAAGTCCACTCGGCAGTACTCCTCGGAGAATAGCTCGTCGACGTGCACCCAACACACAGCACGTCGTCCACCGCACCAGCCATGCAAGAGGGCATGGCACCTACTGCTGCACGTTGTCATCTTCGTCGCCCACGTCGGCCAAGCGCACCTGGCCGATGGCGACGGAGCACCGGTTGAAGGCCGGATAGTGCAGCGCCTTCGTCAGGAAGTCGGCCGGCTGCTCAGTGGTCGGGATGTACCTCAGCGAGAACTTCCTGCGCTTCACCATGTGCTGCAGCCAGGCCTGTCGCCGCTCCATGTGCTTGAGGTTGCCCGTCAACCCCATGCCCTCGACGACTGTGATGGCCGACTTGTTGTCCACCCGAAGGACGGTCGGCTTCCCGGCATCCAGCTGCCGGAACTCTGCAAGGAGGAAGCGAAGTCGGCGTCCTTCCTTGCCGGCCTCGGTGGCTGCCACGTACTCCGACTCAGTCGATGACAACGTCGCACACTTGATGCGCTGGCTCGACCAGGAGACTGCGGCCCCTCCATAGACAAACACGTAGCCACCCGTGCTTGTCCTATTCTGCTTGTCACCGGCGTCGTCGGCGTCCACGTAGCCGACCAGCTCCAGCGACTCAGGTCCACCGCCGAACTCCAGTGCGGTGTCGCGCGTATTGGCGAGGTAGGCGAGGCAGCGGTCGACCTCGCGCCAGTGCTGGTCGCTCCTCACCGTGAGGCCGCTCCCCAGCTTGCTGCAGGCGAAGGCGATGTCCGGCCTCGTCGTCGTTGCCGCGAACTGCAGCGAGCCGACCTTCTGCCGGTACTCCTCTTCTTGCCGCTCCTGTGCCTCCTCGTCATCGAACGTGAGCTCGGCGTAGGCATCGACCGAGACCGGCGTCTTCGGGGTGCGCCCGGTCTGCTCCTCGTCGATGAAGCGCCTACGAAGCTTGTCGGCGTAGCCCTGCTGGTGCAGCCACAGCTTCCCCGCCAACCTGTCGCGGACGATCTCCAGCCCGAGGTACTTCTGCACCGGCGAGATCTCACGCAGCTCGAAGGCGGCTTCTAGAAGTTCCTTCAGCTCCTTCAACATCGCGGCGCTACTGCTGGCGGCAAGTAGGTCGTCGACGTAGACCAGCACCCAGCAGGCCACTCCGTCCTTTCCGTCCTTGAAGTAGAGAGCCTCGTCGACCTGGCTCTTCTTCCACCTGGCGCCGACCAGCACGTCATTGAGCGCCAAGTACCATAGCAGCGGCGACTGCTTTAGCCCGTACAGGCTCTTCAGCAGCTTGCACACCCGGCCGGTCCCGTCGTTGAAGTAGTCCGGCTGGGACATGTAGAGCACCCTGTCGAGCTTGCTCTGCAAGAAGGCGTTCTTCATGTCGAGCTGCATCAGGTTGAGGTTGCGGACGGCGACGATGCTGAGGAAGATCCTCAGCGTGACGTAGCTGCCCACCGGCGCGAACGTCTCGTCGTAGTCGGCGCCGTACACCTGCGTGAAGCCCTTCACAACCAGCCTCGCCTTCTCGCGCTCGACGGTGTCGTCGACGTGGTACTTCGTCGTCAACACCCACCGGTTCTTCATGACGTTCACTCCCGGCGGACGTTCGACCAACTCCCACGTTCCCATGTTGAGGAGGCTGCGAATCTCCTCCTCCATGGCGGCCTTCACCGCCGGGCCCTTCCAGCTCGCCAACGCCTCCTTCACCGTCATCGTCGAGATGTCCCAACGGTGCTCGGGGTCGGCTAGCATGTCGGGGTCGAGCTCTGGAAACTCCTCATCCTCCTCGGCATCGTCGTACAGCAGGTCGTCGGCCTCATCGTCCACGTCGTACACCGTGGTGAAGGCAGCGGGGACGAAGAAGTCAGGCGGTCTCCGAAGTCGGCCTGAACGCCGTGGTCCTGGCTGGACCTCCTCGGCGTCCCCTCCATCGTTGCTGTTGTCGCTGCCCTCGGCGTCCTGCTGCTCCTCAGCCGGCGTCCCAGCCGACTTCTCCCCTATGGTCGGCTCCCCTGCCGACTGCCCGGTCGCCGACTGCTCCTTGGTCGGCGTCACTGCTGCCTGCTCTTTTGTCGGCCGCTGGTCCTCGACCTGCTTCTCGACCTGCTCCTCCCCTGTCGACGTCGACTGCAATCCCACGTCGACCTGCCGCTCGTCACGTCGGCCACCGGCGATGCACTTGGCCGAAGGCGACGTCCCACTACTCCCCTCATCGCCGGAGGCCGACACCGAGTTCAGCCCACGCAGGTCGGCCACGAGGGGAGGGGCAGGGGTCGGAGGGGGAGGGGTAGGGGGGCGGACGTCCTCGACGTCCGTAATAGCAAGCTCACCGACCTCGGCAAGCAGTGGCAGCGTCGCCGACGAGGTGTCAGAGGGCGGGGTGGGCGACGAGCGGCCGGACACCGACCCGTACTCCGTCTTCCACTCGGCCAGCGACAGCTCCTCGTAGAACACCACATCCGACGTGGTGACCACCCGGTCGGCGTCGACGTCGAGGAGCTCCCAGCCCTTGCTCGCCGCCGACACGCCAAGGTGCAGGCCCCACCTGGCCTTCGGCTGCAGCTTCCCACCACGCTGCTGCTCGGTGACTAAGAACTGCGCCATGCAGCCCCACACCCGTGCCAGCAACAAGTCGGGCTTCTTCCCGGTCAGCAGTTGGTACGGCGTCGTCCCCGGCGGCAGCGCCGACCTCTTAAGGCAGTTGCGGACCCAGACGGCCTGCCGGAGAGCGAGGTGCCACCAGTGGTGTTGCACGCCCATGTGCAGCAGCATTGTCCGCACCGACTCCACCACCGTCCTCATCTCCCGCTCCGCCATGCCGTTCTGCTGCGGGGTGTATGGGCAGGTCAGGTCGTGGACGATCCCCTTGCCGTTCACGAAGTCGGTGAACTGCTTCCCGAGGAACTCCCCTCCCCGGTCAGAGCGCAGCATTAACACCGACCTCTTCGTCTGCCGCTCAGCCACTGCCAGCCACTGCACAAACGCCGGCAACGCATCTGACTTCTTGGTGACCGGCTTCACCCACACGTAGCGGGTCTTGCGGTCCTTCAGCAACAAGAAGTACAGGCTGCCATCCTTGGCAGCCACGCGGAAGGGCCCGCACAGGTCGATGTGCACGACGGCCAGCACATCGTCGGCGTCGGAGCCTTGGTCGGGGAAGGTGTGCCGCGCCAGCTTCCCGCCGACGCACGAGACACACGGGGAGTCGGCGCCCGTCGCCGACTTGGGGTCCAGCCCAATGGCGACCTCGTTCTTCGCCGAGCTCCGTATGGTGTCCATGCCGACATGTGCAAGCCGGGCATGCATACGGTCCGGCGTCGACTTCGTCTTCGAGACGATCGCCCGCAGAGCCACAACCTCCGTCGTGGGCGACGTCGACCTCGTTGAGCAGGGACGCAGGTCGGTGCAGAGGACACGCCCGGAGTACGTCGCCCGACCGAGCACCTCTCCCGTTGCCGAGACGAGCACCATCCCATCGCCGTCCTCTTGCAGCTTCACGCCGTGCTCCTTAAGCTGGCCGGATGACAGCAAGTTCGCCCGCACACCCGGGACGTACAACACGTCGGGGATGAGCACCTGCTTCCCGGCCTCCCCTTGCAGGGCGACGGTGCCACTGCCCTGAACGTCCTGCAGCGCCCCATTGAAGCCGCGCACGTGCTTGATGGAGCCACTCGGCTGCAGGTCAACGAAGGCTTCCTTCGTTCTCATCAGGTGGTGGGAGCAACCGCTGTCGAGCAGGACCACCGCCGGGTTCGCCTGCACAGCCGCCGCCACCGCCTGGAAGTCCTCTCCGGCCTCCGGCGCCAGAGAGATGGTCGGCTCCACGACGCCGACCAGCGAGCACGACGCCATTTTGTCGTCTCGCCCCTTGCCGCCTGCAACGGAGTCGGCGTCCTTCGCCGAAGTCGATGCCTTGGTCGACTGTTTCTCCTTGCGCGGATGATTTCCTCCACGACGAGGACGACGGCTGCCAGACCTCCCGCGGCCGCCCTTGTGGTCGTCGTCGGAGTCACTGCGATCGGGACAATCGAAGGAGAGGTGATCGGGGCTGTGGCAGATCCAGCACTCCCGACGTCGACCTCCTCCTCCTCGACCGCCGTCCTTGGTCGACTTCTTCTCGACCTCCTTGGTCGACTTCCAGCTACCGCTCCCGCCGCCACCAGACTGTCCGCGCTGTCCTGGTCGGCCTCCTTGCTTTGCAGGGGCGACGAAGTTGGCCTGCGCCAAGAGCTCCTGCGATCGCTCAGCCTCCTGCATCGCCTCGTCCTGCAGGATGTATGAGGTCAGGTTGTCCTCGTTGAGCATCGCCCTTGTGCTCGGCGCCATAGACAGCCGCTTCAGCAGGTTGTAGCTGCTAGAGAGACCCTGCATGACATGGGTGATGTACGACGCCGTGGAGTACTGCGCGCCGGCCATCCTGATGGTGGCGAGAATTCGCCTGGCTCGGTTGCAGTAGTCGGTCGCACTCTCCTCGTCGCCCATACGCAGGTGTGTCAGCTGTCCCTCCAGCTGGGCGATGAACAGGTCGTCGGTGACCTGGTACGTCGACTCAATGAAGTGCCACGCCCGGTGGCCAGCGTCGAGGTACTCCCGGCACCACTTCAAGGCGATCTGCACGCCCGGCGAGCAGCACCGCGAGATGACCGTGAAGGTCAACAGCTGCACGGCGCGAAACTCCGCACGCAGGTCGGGGTGGTGCTCACTCGGCGTCGCCACGGTCCCTCGGGCGAAGCCGATCAGCCCGGCCATCTCCAGCTGGGGCTTGATGGCTTCCTTCCAGGTGAGAATGTCGGGTCGACCGACCAGCGGAGGGGTGACCGAGATCCTGTCCGGCGTAAACTTGAAGTAGCCGTAGCTCGGTGCAATCCCACCTGCCGTCACCAGGGACGCCGTCATCGGCGACAGCCCACTTCGACGCCCACCGCCGTCACCATGTGAGGAGCCTGCAGCCACCGACGACTGCATCCCTCTCGCCTGAACGCCGCCGGCTTCACCGGCGTGTATCACACCTCGTTGCCTCGACGTGCCTCCCACACTGCTGCCGACCTGACCTTCACCGGCGTTGACGCCCACATCGACGCCGCCGTCGTTGTTCACCGGTCGAGGAGAGGCAGGTCGAGAAGGGGGATGCTCCGCCGCCCACACGGAGCGGAGTCCGGCCTCGACGACTACCCAGGGTATCGCCCCATACTCCTGGGCCTCATGGCGTCTCCTCGCATCCTCCAGCCGTCCCTCCAGGGTGTCCATCACCTCGGCGTCGCCTACGCGCACGCTAGTGACTTCACGGCTGCCGGTCTACGAACACGATCGGTATGTGCTAAGTCGGCTAGACTGAACTACGTCGCGTGTTCGATCCACGCTCACCGCACCATGAGAAGATAACTACTACAACGGGAGCTTAGAGTACTGGCTAGGCACGTGTGCTCGTGTGATGTCTGCGTTCGTTGGTCCTTAGACGTTTTCCTAGTGCTCACACTGGTTGCTAGTTCACGGGGCAATTTGGCAAGAGTTTCACTAGAGAAAGTTGTCAATAATGGTCCAATAAAGTTGGCAATGCAAGACTACATCAGAGCTAGCATTCAGGTTGGTCGACTGCCAGCACAGCATGGTCGACCGCGTTCCAGCACGACTTGGTCGACCACGCTACAGCAGTGCAAAGTCGACAGCTTGCCAACGCTGCAGGTTGACGGTGTGCCAGCATTGCTCACGCAGGACAGCAGTGCACCCGCTTTGCAGGTGCGCGCAGATGATTGGCATGCAAAGTCTCGTCACATGCACAGCGCACACACCACGTCAACCTCGAGCTAGCGACTGCCTCTGATCGGCCACGACGACCTCGGGATACCACCATGGAGGTCGGTCTCGCCAACTTCGCCTGGGTGACCGTCGCACTCCTTCGCAGAAACTCGTCACCCAGGTATCCTGGTCGACCGGGCAACTATGTCGACCAGCTGCTCCTGTATGTGCTCGTCGACCTCCCAAGTCGACAACCACACCAGGTCGACCTCACCAGATCGACCACTCCTCCGGTCGACCAGATCCAGGTCGACGTCACTCCTGGTCGACCAGTGCAGTTGTCAGCTACCCAAGTCGGCGTCACCAGGTCGACGCCCCTTCTACGTCGGCGCCGACTTCCAGACTGACCTCTTGAAGTTGGCGACCTCCCAAGTCGGTGACCTTGCAAGTCGGTGACCTTGCAAGTCGGTGACCTTGCAAGTCGGTGACCTTGCAAGTCGGTGACCTTGCAAGTCGGTGACCTTGCAAGTCGGTGACCTTGCAAGTCGGCGCCGACTTCCAGGTCGACGTGCCACATCGCCGACCACCAGTTGAAGTCGGCCGCTGGCTTCCCAAGTCGGCGGTATTGCAGTGGCGCCGTGCAAGTCGACCAACCCCGTCGACCAGCTCGTCCAAGTCAGCGTCGCCCACTGCTGCAAGTCGGCTGTACCTTCCGTACACCCCACCACGAAGTCGGCTCCGCCCAAGCGTGGACGGGGCCAACACACAACTCCCGTTGACAGACTTGGCTACGCAGCGGTTGTCACAGGGTTACACCTTCAACCTTGGTTCCGGCTCTGTTTTGTGGCGGTCTACCTGCTCGTCTTCTGTTCTCAGCTCCAGTTGTGAGGCTGAGATCTATCCCACAGCCATGGCTGCACAGGAGTTACGCTGGCTCACTTACCTGATGACCGACTTGGGAGAGGCGCTTCGTTCTCCTCCAGTTCTGTACGTCAACAACAAGGCCATGCTGGCCTTGTGTCAGGAGCATAGACTGGAGCACAAAACGAAGCACATTGCTCTGCGCTACTTCCTTGCTCGAGAGTTGCAGCAGCGTGGTCAGCTTTGTCTTGCTTACGTGGCCTCTCGGGCCAACACTGCTGATATCTTCACCAAGGCACTTCAGCCTTGTGATCATCAGCGTTTCTGTACTATCCTAGGTCTTTTGCCTATCGGACCTCACTTGCTTACCTCTTGACTTTGCTTGTACTGTGATCTATATATACCTGCGTGTGCATGCTTACCTTTGTTAGGTTGCGATCACTGTCTTGCTTGTTCACTTTGATTTATAATCCTGCATGTGAACTGGCCTTCTGGCCTTGAACTTGTGCTCAGAATGTGCGGTGACGTTTTGATCCACCCTGAGCTTGACCCTGCCTTGTTCTCTTGCTTGTCCCCCACTTTGCCTATGGGGGTGTGTCAGAACTATATTGTAGGCTGTAGTGGGGCACTCTTTATGGGGTACAGTAGAGTTAGGGTTTCCTACTCGTACTCCTCATGGTGCTCAATGAACTCATTCGTCGTTGTTATTCTCACAGGTTCAACCAGATGTGTCAAGTGCTGGTGATGCTGGACATGCGGGAGTCGCTGAACGAGGACTCGCTGACCTCGTACATCCTCAAGGGAAGGTCACCGTTCAAACCACAAGTCCCCCAATCGACCTTCTACCCAGATCGAGGGTAAAGAATAGGCCACACTGCCACATTATACCTCAGACATGCGAGGCCAAGGTTTTGTTATATGGTTCTTGTACGTTTTTTTCTGACCGCATGTCCACTCACGTGTGCCCCTTTGCACAAAACCATGTCGTATCATGGAAATTGTAGGTTGGGTTCACAAGAACTTTGGTTTTGTTGGCTGTTGAGAAACCCATTTTACCTCAAAGCTCCGTAATCTATTGTGCATGGCATGCGACAACATAATCATTATTTTTTTCTCTTTTTTTACATGCAGCTGTCAAATTTCTTCTAGATATGTTTTTGGTCGAGTTGCAATTTGTCCGTACGCTACCCAGGTATGGAAACAAGGCTCTCACTTATGTTAGTTCGTGGCTTCAACTACCATGGTGCACTTCAACAGAGCCTGGGTTTCTCAACTTTCTCAACCAATCTAGCTCTCATCCTATATGTTCGAGAAGTGAGAACACTCCAATTCCCCCCCCCCCCCCCCCACCTCATTTTGGTGCTTTGTCAAAATTTCTATAGTTGTAAGGGCGTGTCTCCTAGCAGTCAAAATTTTGCCTAAGTTCGAACTTTTAGAGAGGTTGTACACGGTAGGATACAGTTAAGAGACGTTTTTCCACGGTACAAAGCGGTTCAAGATCGAACTTTGACAATTTCTGCCAAAAGAGACACACCCTAAATGGCACAAGAAAGCATGATGGGCACAGTACACAAGGTGGCGTAGAGGCTTGGATGAAGTACATGTCATAATCAATACAGCGGAAATGAGTTCACTAGCAGGCATGGGGAGTACAAAAGGGGAAACCCTAAAAGGGTTGTACTCTCTAATGAGTACCCCACTACAGCCTACACAACAATATATGCATTTTGACACACCCCCATAGGCGAAGTGGGGGATAGCAAACACAACAAACGGTCGCAAGACCAGTCAAGAGAAGAGACAAAGCAAAGCAAGCTCAGGGTGGATCTCAAGATCACCACGCATTCCGAGCACTAGTGTGCGGCCACAAAGTTAGTTCACATGTAGTTTTATTTTAGAGCAAGGAGTACAATAATTAAAACCTAGCAACCAGAAACATGCAGGTATATAAATGAAAGTACGGGACAAGATCAAGAGACAAGCAGTGTTGGCCTGTGTGGCCACGTACGAAGGCGAAGCTGGGAACGCTGCTGCAACATTCGCAGGGCAAAGGAACGAAGTGCAAAGTGTTATGTTCTGCTCGCTAGTTTGACCAAGTAGTGCAGCACCCTCCTAGCAGCCCGCCAATGGGCAGGGTGGTGTCTCCCGGGCGCAACGTAGCGAGTCCGGTTGTTGAGAGGGTACGGCAGGTACTCCAGCTCGAACTGCCTGTCCTCAAGGACGTCACAGCCAAGAACAAGCTCACCCCCAACGGACGGAGGACTCGAAGAGGCAGAAACGAGACCAGCAGGTTAGGCACAGCAGCAAGTAGCGAGAAAGCCAACGAGCTCTGATACCATATCAAAATCAATAAAGGGAAATGAGTTCACTAGCATGCATGGGGAGTACAAAAGGGGAAACCCTAAAATGATTGTACTCTCTAATGAGTACCCCACTACTGCCTACACAACAATCTTTGCATTTTGACAGTATAACGAGGTGCTATACGTGGTCCCATTCTTTTCGTGCACGAAGGAACAACTCATTGAGTGTGAGGTGACCCCTTTTTTTACACCAGAGAGCAGCAACTCCAGCTTCGACGAGGATTGGGTTGTCTCTGAAATTGAGTCTGGAGCAAGAGCAGATGTTCAGAGTGTTCGCAATGTCAGAATAGGAAGCAAGAAAGAGCACAATCTGAGCTGCAGTGGTCAGTGTGGATCTCAAGGACACAGCACAATCCGAGCACAAGCAAGCGGCCACAATGACAGTTTACATGCAGAGTTATAATAGCAAGGCAGTACACTGATCACAACTTAGCAAGAGTAAACAAGCATGTATAAAGATATATATCAGTGTACAACAAGAGCAAGTCAAGCAACCAACAGGTGAGGCAGAGTGGGCAGAAGCCCAAGAGCGGTGCAAAAGCGCTGATGATCACCAGACCCGAGGGCCTTGGTGAAGACATCAGTAGTGTTGGCCCAAGAGGCCACGTAGGAAAGGCGAAGCTGACCACGCCGCTGTAGCTTTCGAGCAAGAAAGTAGCGAAAAGCAATGTGCTTCGTTCTGTGCTCCAGTCTCTGCTCGCGACACAAGGCAAGCATGGCCTTGTTGACATACAGAACTGGAGGAGAACGAGGTCGCTCCCCCAAGTCAGACAGCAGGTAGGTCAGTCAGCGTAGCTCCTGTGCAGCCATAGCCCCAGCGTAGATCTCGGCCTCACAGCTGGAACCAAGCACAGAAGACGAACGAGTAGACCTCCACGAAACAGAACCAGAGCCAAGTCCGAAGGTGTAACCCTGTGACGACCGTTGAGTCACCTGGTCGTCGGCCCAGGAAGCGTCTGAGTGACCTCCAAGCACAAGCGCCATGCCCGATGTACTGCACAAGTAACTCAGAACCCTCTTTGTAGCGTCCCAGTGCACCATACGCCACAGAGAGGCGGATGAACTAAATGAGCTGCTTATTTGAGCCGCCTTACCAGTCATGAGTGGCCAGTAGCATGAGAACCACCAGGAGTAATGCCACAAACCGCAGTACAACCAGTAGCACCAACCAGCCAGGAGGCTGAGAGGGTATGCGCGGTCAGGTCGTGTTGGAGCAGCTCCAGCACTTCCGGTACCTCTAGTACCTCCAGCTCCAGCTCCTCCAGCACCTCCAGCACCAGCAGCACCACCAGCTCCGGCAGCTCCAGTACCTCTAGTACGAGCACCTCCAGGACTAGCACCTCCAGCACCTCCAGCTCCAGCGCCTCCAACACCTCCAGCACCAGCAGCACCACCAGCTCTGGCAGCTCCAGTACCTCTTGTACGAGCACCTCCAGGACCAGCAGCTCCAGCACCTCCAGCACCTCCAGTACCTCCAGCTCCAACGCCTCCAGCACCAGCAGCACCTCCAGCACCAGCGGTACCACCAGCTCCAGTAGCTCCAGCACCTCTAGTACGAGCACTTCCAGGACCAGCAGCTCCAGCACTTCCAGTACCTCTAGTACCTCCAGCTCCAGCGCCTCCAGCATCTCCAGCACCAGCACCACCACCAGATCCAGCAGCTCCAGTACCTCTAGTACGAGCACCTCCAGGACTAGCAGCTCCAGCACCTCCAGCTCCAGCGCCTCCAGCACCTCCTGCACCAGCAGCACCTCCAGCACCAGCAGCACCACCAGCTCAGGCAGCTCCAGCACCTCTAGAGCGAGCACCTCTAGGACCAGCAGCTCCAGCTCTAACACCTCCGACACCAGTAGTACCTCCAGCACCTCCAGCACCAGCAGCTCCAGCAGCTCCAGCACCACCAGCTCCAGCGCCTCTAGCACTAGCAGAACCTCCAGTAGCACCTCCAGCACCAGCAACAACTCCAGTAGCGCCTCCAACACCAGCAGCACCTTTAGTAGCACCTCCTGCACCTCAAGCACCAGCAGCTCCAGCACCAGAGCGGCGTCGCCAAACGACCCACTCATGAAGTTGCTTTGGTGAGGGCGTTTCGAGTCGACTACGCGGTTGCTGCTGTCCAACATCAGGACCTGCAGTAGGAGCACCCACGGCCCCACCACCATTAGGACTCGCACCACCCCCAAAGTCAGCACCCCCAGTCGCAGCACCTCCAGAACCCTCACCCCCAGTGTCACCACCGCCAGCAGCACCAGTGTCCACAGCTACAGGCGGCGAAGACGGTCAAGGCAGAAAACTAGGAGGGGTCTCCCAGCATGGAGAGCGGCGAGTGGCCGCCGTGTCGTCAGCGGCGGGGTCACCCCCCTCAGCGAGGCCAGAGGAGTCAGAAGAGATCTCTAGAGGCTCAACCAAGGAGGGTGGGTCTACCTGAGACACACCTGAGGGAGCAGGACCCTGTGGGGGGGGGGTGTCTACCGGGGGGGGAAATGGTACCAGGAAGAGAGGCGTCAGGGGGACCGAGTGGGACGCGTGTGGGTGTAGCCTGTAGAAACGGACCGACTCGTCAAATGTGACGTCCTGGGAGGCGAAGACGCGACACAAGCGAGGGTGGTAAAACTGCCACGGTGGGGCGTCGGTGGGGAAGCCAAGGAAGGCGCAGCGGAGAGTGCGAGGAGAGAGCTTGCTCGCGGTGGTATCGCGAACAAGGGAGAGCGCGCCCCAGACCCAAAACTCCGACACATCGCCAACCTCTCCCGTCCAACGGAGTGTGGGCGAGGTCTCTGGCAAAGAGACATGGGGCCAGAAGTTGAGTTGGTGCGCGGCGTATCGGACTGCAAACAGCCACAGGAAAGGGGGAGCAGCCGCATGGATCATGGAGGTACGAGCAACCTCCATGATCAAGCCAATGCGACGCTCAGCAATTTCATTTTGCTACGGAGAGGCCGGAAGCATGAACGACTGGCGGATGCCCTCGGCTCGACAGAACTCCGCAAGGAGGCCGCCAGAAAACTCACCGCCCCTGTCAGAGTGCAGACGCAGGACTGGAAGGTCCTGCCGAAACCGTTCGCGCAGCTGGTGACGAGTAGCGGTGATCCAGGGGATCAAAACACCGGTGACATCCTCCTTGCTGCGCAAGGGGAATACCGTGGTGTAGCGCATGTAATCGTCAACAACCAGCAAGAATTAGCGCTCCTGGTTTGTCCCATTGATAGGGCTAGGCCCCACACGTCCATTTGGAGAGTCTGCAGAGGAGCGGTGGTCGGAGGAAACGAGGAGTGAGGAGCGGCACGCTGCCGCCCCTTGACGCAGGGAAGGCACGGCAGGGCAGGCGAGCGCGGGAGGGGGGGCAGGAATCTAGGAAGGCCAGAGATAAGGAGACGGGAGTGCATGCTGCGGAGACGTGGCAGAGAGGGGTGACCGAGTCGGTGGTGCCAGAGAAGAGTCTAGTGGGAGAGTACCCGACATGAGCACGACGCAGCGAACTGACCAGACGCAGACACCCGACTCGACGCAGGCACCTGACCTGACTCAGCCACCTGACCTGACTCAGCCACCTGTGCAGACGCAGTGATCAGTGTGTACAGACTGGACCCAAGCTGGCGCGTGAACGTAGCAAGTTGACGGCCAGTCCGTGAGAACTTACATATCGCCACACGCTGTCCTCCAGGAATGAAGGTGTCAACCCATGCATATTGGAGAACTGCGTTGCTCTACAAGTTCATCGAGAACTTGGGGAGGTGGAGACCTGAGAGAGACCCGGAGGGGACTGCCGGACACGGGAGGACAGTCGAGGCTCGCGCAACTACTGGGCCCCCAATGGGGTCAGCCAGTGAGTCTGGGACAGATGCTGTGAGTGGTGTGACTGTGGTGCAATCACAAAAGAAGCAACGTGACGCGTCTAAGTCAAGTGTGAAAGTTTGCAAGGCCGCAGCTGAGGCAGGACCTGTAGCAGTAGACGCACTAGCACCTAGAGCGTTGACAGACTCACGAGCACCTAGAGCTGCAGCAGACTCACTAGCACCTAGAGCAGCAGCCTCTACACAACCAGGGACACATCGCTGAGAAGCACAGTCGCGAGGCCACTGCAGGGAGAAGGTGCTCTGCGGACGCTGCGGCTGCCGCTGTGCAGTACCCATAAAACCAAAACCTCCACCACCAGGACTGCCTCGCTGAATAACCCACTCACGAAGCTGCTGAGGGGTTGGGTCGTTCGGGAGAGGCAGTGACCGCTGCTGTCCACCCCTATCCGCTGCAACTACCGGGATAGTGGCCATGGCGGTCACTGACGGTCAGTAGCAGGTCCAGCACTCCCAGCAACACCTCCACGAGCAGCAGCATTATCAGTAGTAGCAGCAGGGCGGCTCGGTGGGGCTGGTGAATGAGGCAGGGCGGTGCTGCTCGGGTTGGGTAGGGTGATGGGCAGAGCAGCAGGGCGCGACTCGCAGGCCAGCCTAGGGGCGCGATTCGGGCAGGAAAAATGGCTCGCATAGGGGCGCGATTTGGGCAGGAAAAACGGCTTGCCAAGGGGCGCGTTTCGGGCAGGAAAAACGGCTCGCCTAGGGGCGCGATTCGGGCAGGAAAACGGCCAGCCTAGGGGCGCGATTTGGGCAGGAAAAACGGCCAGCCTAGGGGCGCGATTCGGACAGGAAAAACGGCCTGCCTAGGGGCACGATTCGAGCAGGAAAAACGGCCAACCTAGGGGCGCGATTCGGGCAGGAAAAACGGCCTGCCTAGGGGCGCGATTCGAGCAAGAAAACGGCCAATGGTGTCATGCCACGCGAGCATAAGGCAGCAGTTCGTAAAGTCGGTTCGGTTACCGTTCGAGCCTTGAAGACGTAGCGGCACTCTAGAAACAAATACTCACATGGGGGGAATCATGCACCGCCGCCACACCAACAATCGACAGACGTGTTCATGCCTGAAGCGGACCTCGAGATGGAGCACATTGTCAGTGCCCAAATTCTTCATCAAGAGACGACTGTCGATGCGGGACACATGCAGAGGGGCTGAGAGTCTGATGTGGAAGGGCAAACGATCAAGTGAGAGCTTGTGTGAAGCAAAGCTCTCATCCACACTCGTCTGTCCTCTTCCTCTAATCAGTACTCGTAGGCCAAGCTCTCAGGGGGTGTCCAGCTCGTACATTTACTGTTCGTAAGCCCGCTCAGTTATCACAATTTTTGTTGTAACACTGTATTGAACGTGTCCTGCGGACACAATCAGCTTTCGTTCACAAGACGGCACGCCCCCTGCACGTACCTCGAGTCGTCTCACTCACGTTACTGGAAGCAGCAGGGACGCGAACAAGGGTACAGCACCGTGTCCCCTGTCCACTACAGTAAGTCCCCCTGTATCACTTGCACAATTTTGCCAGTAGCTCGCTACACTCGCCAACACCCCCCCCCCCCCCCCCCCCCCTCCCGCCTACACAAAAATTCGTTAGATATGATTGACGAGGGAAACTGTTACCTCGTTTCGAACGCGATCAGAGCACTATTGATTCGTGTGGCGGAGAACGTGTCCGCGCTCCTTAAATTACAGGTAGGTGGGACTCAACTCACAATGCATTCGTTTTTAGGTAGGGTGATTATTTTTGAACCTCGAGACGTGTGTTGGCACTAAAAAATCCGAAATGAACGATCTGGACACGCCCTCAGCCACACACTCTCTAGCTCGTGCTATTCCCTGCTCTGTCCCCTCCGGGTTGCTTTGCGATTAGGAACAAAAGGGTGGCATCATGATGAACGATGCAAACAAGCTAAAACAGGAATTTCCTTCTACTACCTCCCCGTTCCCTTATTCCAATTTTCCCACGGCTGCCTAGCCTTGGGTAAAATGCAAGGCCTTCCCATGATGTATCGGCCGTGGTTTTCTCTTGGCATAAGCTAGCTACCCTTGGACTGTGTCATCCTACCGCCATCCATGCATTGGAAATTCGCCAACTACTCCTGTGCGCCCGGAATCAACAACCTCCTTGGAAAGAGCCAAGCCAACCTATATCGCCCTGTAACTCAAGTAAATTCCAACCCACTGTACTGAAGGACATGCTGCACCATGTGTGACTGAGTCAGGGTAATGGTGCGGCGTGCTCTGTCCCGGGTGATCTGCAAGCCAAGGTAGCTGCGCAGTTCACCCAGGTCTGTGCACGTATGTCTCTTCTGCAGCTCGGACTTCACGTGGGCGAGTCCAGCAGTGTGAGCAGTGGCAAAGACCAAGTCGTCGACGTACACGAGGATGTAGAACGGCGGCAAAGAAGTGTCGGTGCGTAGAAACAGCGATAGGTCAGCAGTAGAGGGAGCAAACCCAAGAGCCGCAAGCGTAGTCCTCAGTGTGTCGTGCCACTCGCGCGGTGCCTGGCGGAGACCGTAGACTGGCCGTCGGAGGCTCCACTGGGTGCCAGGAGGGAAAGTCCCAGTGAAGCCAGGTGGACGGCGCAGCCAGATCTCCTCGTGCAGGCTGCCCTGCAGAAAAGCTGTGCTGAAGTCAAGAGAGTGAAGCTCGTAGTCACGCTGAGCGGCTATGTGTAGCAGCACCCGAAGAGTGGTCATCTTCGGGGTGGGAGAGAAGGTCTGAAAGTAGTCAACTCCCTGCCGCTGACTGAAGCCACGAGCCACGTACCACGCCTTGAAGACAGGCGGAGAGCCCGGCGGCCGCTTCACCCTGAAGATCCACATGCCACTGACAATGTTCGCCCCAGGTGGGGGAACCGCGTCAACGTAGGTGCCTGTGGACTTCCAGGAAGCCATATCTGCATCCATAGGTGCCTGCCAGTGAGAGGAGTAGGGACCCTCTACGGCCTCCGCGTAAGAGCGCAGAGTCGGGATATCAAGTGCATCCGGGTCCCCCTCAGGGGTAAGCAGTACGGACACGAGATGAGGTGAAGCAGCAGCCAGACACTGGAACTCCTCCTGCTTGTCCTCAAGGACGTCCGTGCCAAGAGCACACTCACCCCCGACGGACGGAGGACAGACAGACGCAGACTCAGCAACGAGACTAGCAGCGTAGTCTAGACGACAGCGAGCAGCAAAGTCGACGAGCTCAGCAACAAGAGCAGACGCAGCAGTGGACTCAAAAGAGGGGTCAGTGACGACAGTAGCAAGGAGACGCGTGACAGGTGGACTGGCAGCACGAAGAGAGTCCGACTCCGTGTCGGCAAGGGCAGGAAGAGAGGACTCAGGAGGAGAAGGCAAAGGGGCACGCAAAGGAGCAGTGGACGGACGCAGAGACATCCGGTGCGTGCCAGGGACAGGAGGAGGACGCTGACGCAAACCGCGACCACTAGCGCGAGCAGCACGAACAGGCGACGCAGGACGAGACGCAGGCTCACGACGCTCAGCAAGACCTCCGGTAGGACCAGTGTAGGGAGAAGGAGCAGGCAGTGGGGAGGCCGGCGGTAACTGTGACTGTGACTGGACGGGCGGTGGACACTCTAAGGGAGGAGGAAGACCAAGAACCTGCTGAAGGAGCGGAACAAAGTACGGCCGAGGCCGCGCAGCGACTCCAGACACAGCAGGGACAGCACCAGCACCCCGAGTGGCAGCACCAGCGCCAACAGCACCTCCAGCTCCAGTACCTTCAGCAGCACCAGCAGCACCCGCAGCAGGACCGCCGCTAAGACTGACAGCAGCAGCCTCAGCGCCAACACCCTCAGCAGCTCCGACTCCAGTCGCACTCGCAGGCCCTGCAGCTCCAGCACTCCCAGGGCTAGCACCTCCGAGACCGGCGACACCAGCACCCTCAGCAGCCGAAGAAGCACCAGCTCCAGCAGTACGCCTCCAGCGCCGCGCAAACCACTCGCGCAGCTCCTGTGGAGAGAGTGGCTCCCGCCGAGACGAAGCACCCAGAGAACCACCAGGCCCAGCACCGCCAGACGCCATACGAGCAGGTCCAGCGGCCGCGGGCTCCGCACCCCCAGGCTCAGCAGCTCCAGACTCAGTACCCCTAGGCTCAGCAGCTCCAAACGCAGCACCCCCAAGCTCAGCAGCTCTAGACGCAGCACCCCCAGGCGAAGGACCCCCAGGCTCAGCACCCCCAGTCGTAGCACCCCCAGGCTCAGTACCCCCAGGCTCAGCACGCACTCGCGCAGCACCCCCAGAGTCAGCACCCCCAGGCTCAGCACCCGCAGCAGTACCAGAGTCACCAGCAACCTCGACCGGCTCGACTGCGTCTACCTGGGACACACCTGAAGGGGCAGGACCCTGAGGGGGGAGGGGGTCTACCTGGGGGGGACCTGGCACAAGGAAGTGCGGCGGCGGGGGGAGGGAAGGAGTGCGGTAGGGGAAGAGACGGTAGTAGGGGACCGACTCGTCAAACGTGACGTCCTGGGAGGACAGAACACGACGAGAGGAGGGGTGGTAGAACTGCCACCCTGGTGCGTCACGGGGGAAGCCAAGGAAGACACAAGGAGCAGCACGAGGGGACAGCTTGTCCGCAGACAAGTCGCGGACAAACGCCCGAGATCCCCAAACACGGAACGCAGACGCATCGCCTACCTTCCCCGTCCACAGCAGAGCTGGGGAGGTCTCCGGCATGGAGACCCTGGGGTGAAGGTTGATCTGATGCGCCGCGTACCGAACCGCAAACGGCCACAGATAATGGGGGGCAGCCGCATGCATCATGGACGTACGAGCGACGTCCATGACCATGCCAATGCGGCGCTCAGCAATCCCATTTTGCTGCGGAGAGTCCGGAAGCGTGAAGGTCTGGCGAATGCCTCGCGCACGGCAGTAGGCTCGCAGAAGGCCAGAGGAGAACTCTCCGCCTCGGTCAGAGTGCAGACGCAGAACAGGAAAGTCTGAGCCGAAGCTCCTCCCGAGCTGAAGACGAGCTGCGCGGATCCAGTCGATCAACACCTCAGTGACATCACCCTTGCTGCGCAAGGGGAAGACTGAGGTGTAACGCGAGTAGTCGTTAACCACCAGCAGGAAGTAGCGCTCGTGACCCTGTCCACGGACGCGGGCCAGGCCCCATACGTCCATGTGAAGCGTCTGCAGCGGGGCCTCTGTCGGGGGAAACTGAGAGAAGTGAGGGGCAGCCCAGAGCCGCCCCTCGACACAGGGAACACAGGAAGGACCAGGCCTTGGAGGAAGGGGAGGGAGGGACTGGGGGAGACCAGAGACAAGGACACGGGAAGCCATGCCTCGGAGACGAGGCAGGGAGGGGTGACCAAGACGGTGGTGCCACAAGAGAGTCTCGTGAGACAGGAGGCAACACGAGCAGGGGGCAGACTCAGGACCAGACCTGGACGCTGCAGCAAACACCTGACCTGACGCAGCTACCTAGCTAGACGCAGGGACAGGAGGAGACCCAGTGGTCAGGGTGTAGAGGCTCGACCCTGGCTGACGCGTAAATGTGGCCAGGTGCCGGCCTGTGCGAGCGTACGAGCAGTGGGTCACCCGCTGACTCGCAGGAGTAAACTGTTGAACCCCCACATCCTGCAGGTCAGCACCACTCACCAAGTTCATAGAAAACGAGGGGAGGTAAAGACCAGACAAGGTGCCAGAGGGGGCAGCCGGACACGGGAGGACAGTGGAGAAGTGAGAGAGGACAGGACCCCCAGAGGGGTCTGCCACGGAGACTGCAACCGGCCGACCAAGCGGCGTGAGTGTGGTGCGGTCTCGAAAGAAGGAGCGAGAAGCCCCTGAGTCAAGGGTGAAGGTGAGGGAGGCCGAAGCCGACGTGGTACCTGAGAGCGCAGACTCACCAGCACCTGAGGGCGCAGACGCACTGGCACCTAGAGCAGCAGCCTCACCAGCACCTAGAGCAGCAGTACCAATGTCCGGGTCAGGCGGGAAACACCGGTAACAGTCACCCTCATCACTAATAGTCACAGCATACATGGCAGCAAGGATAGCATCAAAGTCAAGATCATAGATAGCTACGCTTGCCCTAGAAAGCTCTCCCAAGCGGGGGATCTCACTGGCCTCCGGGAACTGCTGACGCCAAGCGTCCGTCAGGCGGCCAAAGCAGCGCTGGGTGGGGTGGGCACCCCCACACTGCTCACCCGCGCGGTCGTCGGAGCGAAGGACGTAGGTGCACGGACCAAAACCCCCACCACACTAACGCTGCGCGTACCACTCACGGAGCTGCTGAGGGGGGGGAATGTCCCGAGAACGCTGCTCCTGCTGCTGTTGCTGGCGCTGACCACCACCAGGGCTGCTCCGCTGCGAAGCGCCACCCCGACCACCTCCACCTCCTCCACCACCGCCTCCTCCACCTCCGCCACCACCGCCGCCTCCGCTAGCACCGCCGCCGCCTCCGCCGCCTCCGCCTCCACTGCTGCCACCGACACCTCCACCCCCGCCACCACTCCCACTGCCACCCCCACTCCCTCCGCCGCCTCCACCGCCACCTCCACCGCCCCCGCTAGCTCCACCCGCGCCCTTGCCCCCCTTGCCCTTGCCTGAGGGGCGTCTCTCGCTAGGGGCAGACGCCGCACCGACTGACTCAAGACCAACGAGGTCGGCCGCAGCGGCAGAGGCGACAGAGGGCAAAAGGGGGGAGAAGGAACACCCCTCAAAGATGGGGGTGCGAGGGTCACCACGAGAGGCTCCTACAGCGACTATGTTCTTCTCCGCTGCTAGGAGGGCCTTCTGTAAGAGGTCTACAGTGAGAGTGGTGGGACAGACTGAGAGCAAGTGGTCCCTGACTACACGAAGGGAGTCAGGGAGGCGGGTGACTATATAATAGAGAGTGATGTACATGGGGGGGGGGGGGGTTCTTGGCGCAGAACTCAGCAGGAAGCGCGGCGCGGTAGCGAGTGTCACTAGTGCGGAGGTGCGTAATGAGGTCAGCGACTGTGGGAAAGGCAGCAAGGTCAGGGAAGAGGTACGGTAGCATGAGGCAGCTCAGTTCAGCAATGGCAGGGGAAGAGTAGCGCGCAACTACAGCGTCGTACAAGGTCTGAGCACTCTTGTATTGACTAAAGTGCGCGCGCTCAGTGGTAGGCAGGTGGCGACGCACAGCAAGACGTGCAGCAGCATCGCGCGTGGCCCACTGGGAGCGAACAGTGGGGTCAGCATCAGCAGCAGGGGCAGGAGAGGCGCCAGAGGTGAGGTCAAAGAGAGAGAGACCGTCTGCCCTATCGCACTGTAAGAACAGCTGTAGGTCATCTACCCAGACCTCAAAGTCAATGGCTCGACCCTCAGCGTCAAACGCGAGGACACTAGGGGTAGCCATGAGAACAGTAGACTAGTAGTACCAACTGTAGGACAGGGGCAGTGCAGTGACAGAAGCGCTGCTCTCACCAGACAGGGCGGTTCGGGCAGCTGAGTAGCACAGCAACACGGCAACACGACTACTCGGACGGCTCAGCAGCAACTGCGGCTCCGCAGCACCAGCGGCTCGGCTCCTCAGGCGGCTCGGGCGGCTCGGGCGGCTCGGGCGGCTCGGGCGGCTCGGCTCCTCAGTGGCTTAGGCGGCTCGGGCGGCTCGGGCAGGTCGGGCGGCTCGGGCGGCTCGGCTCCTCAGCGGCTCATGCGGCTCGGGTGGCTCGGGCGGCTCGGGCGGCTCGGGCGGCGCGGGCGGTGTAGGGCGGTAGGGCCGCTGGTAGGGCGGCGAGGCCGCAAGGTAGGTGGTGGGGCCGCAATAAGAGGGGCGGCGGGGCCGGAGTGAAGGGCGGCGGGGCCGCTGAGAAGGGCGGCGGGGCCGCAGTGAGAGAGGCGGCGGGGCCGCAGAGAAGGGCGGCGGGGCCGCTGAGAAGGGCGGCGGGGCCGCATCGAGAGAGGCGGCGGGGCCGCAGCGAATGGCGGCGGGGCCGCTGAGACGGGCGGCGGGGCTGCAGCGAAGGGCGGCGGGGCCTTCGTGTGAGGCGGCGAGGCCGCAGGGAAGGGCGGCGGGGCTGCAATGTGAGGCGGCGGGGCCGCAGCGAAGGGCGGCGGGGCCGCTGAGATGGGCGGCGGGGCCGCAGCGAAGGGCGGCGGGGCCGCTGAGAAGGGCGGCGGGGCCGCAGCGAAGGGCGGCGGGGCCGCTGAGACGGGCGGCGGGGCTGCAGCGAAGGGCGGCGGGGCCTCAGTGTGAGGCGGCGGGGCCGCAGGGAAGGGCGGCGGGGCTGCAATGTGAGGCGGCGGGGCCGCAGCGAAGGGCGGCGGGGCCGCAGCGAATGGCGGCGGGGCCGCAGCGAAGGGCGGCGGGGCCGCTGAGATGGGCGGCGGGGCCGCAGCGAAGGGCGGCGGGGCCGCTGAGAAGGGTGGCGGGGCCGTAGCGAGAGAGGCGGTGGGGCCGTAGCAAAGGGCGGCGGGGCCGCTGAGACGGGCGGCGGGGCTGCAGTGAAGGGCGGCGGGGCCGCAGTGAAGGGCTGCGGGGCCGCAGCGAAGGGCGGCGGGGCCGAATCGACAGGCTGCGGGGCCGCTAGGGCGTTGGGGCCGCTAGGGCGGCTCGACGAAGTGAGAGCCCGGAGCGCGATTCGGGCTGAGCGCGCTTCGGGCAGGGAAAAAAAACTCAATGTGGTGGGCCCTAGGCACAGTTCCCACGAGGGAACCTGCTCGATACCATGAGGAAATTAGAACGAGAATGAATGACTATGGAATGAAAGTGATACAAATATGCAACCCTAGAAATGTGTACCCCATATGGGCTACCCCACTAAAGCCTAGACAACATTATAATTTGACATGTACAGTACAGTATAGTACAACCCCCAAACGTAAACATAAGAACCATGTCTTTTGCTTGCTCCTACAACACCACACCTCCACCATCCTCCTCACGCATTCGTGCGTGGACAGAATCAAGGACATGAGCCACGCTTGTCACATTAGCCACAATAGGGGAGAACCAATCACCCTTGGTGAGCACGAGGTGGTAGCGCAGGGAGCAGGCAGAGGCGAGCGACTCGAAGACTGTAGCATGGCAGCCTTCTGGACGAATCTCGAGCACCGAGCTTTGTTCCGGCATGAAGATCATGTTGGTGAGGGCCACTCCATGGGCTGCTATGTAGAGACGTGCTCGTGACAGGAGTGCACGGGCTGGGGGTGAGGAGGGGGACGGGTGGAAGCCGGGGGGAGGGGGGGGGATGGAAAGAGGACAGGCGTTAGCCATGGAGATTATGTTGGTGAGGGCCGCTCCGTGGGCAACTATGTAGAAGCGAGCTCGTGATAGGAGTGCTCGGGCTGAGACGAAGAGGCATGGGGAAAGAGGAGGGATGGAAGTGCGGGTCCACAGCTCGCTATGTGAATTCTCATTCAAAGAGAGAGCTCAAAACCTGGGAGAGAGTGTTGGGGCGCTTTGAGAGGAAGGAGGAGCTATGGATTAGGCAGGGAGGATGGTTGGCTCGGATCATTCTAGGTACAGAGGATCTAGGTACAGAAGAGTTAGGCACGGAGAATTTAGGCACGGAGGATCTAGGTACAGAGGAACTAGGTACAGAATACTCTAGCACGAAGGTCCACGTCTCATAAATGGCGAAAACAAAGAGGGCAAGAGGCACCTACCAAAGACACACAAGTGCGGCTGCAATGCTCAAATGCACGAGAAAAAGTCTAGCCAGCAGGAATAGACATTCCCTTGACCCACCTTGCAGAATCGACAGCGACCCGTTAAACACCACCACTCGCTCTTGCCCAAACCGCCGCACCGCCTCCGCCTCCACCTCCTGGAAATTCTCCATCACCCGGCGCTGCCCCTCTGGCCGCTTCGTGAGCACAATCACCCAATCGTGGGGGAAGGAGTGCGCTTCAGCAAGGGAGAGAGGGCGGTGGCTGTGGTAGGTCCAGTCGGGGTTGAAGAGAGGGATGCCGGAGGGGTGCAGCAGATGGCGGCGCCACAGCATCTGCCAGAGGGGTCTGCTGGGGCGGTCACAGTCTTGGAATATGGGCTGGGGGATGGGGAGGTGGGGAGGTGAGGAGGTGGGGGAGTGGGAGGGAGTGGGGGAAGAGTGAGAGGGGAAATGGGACGGTTGGAAGACATGCGAAGGTGTGATGTGAGATGGCATAGCATGGCATGGAATGGGATGGCATGGGATGAGATAGAATGGTATGGCATTAGATGGGATAGCATGGCATGGCATTAGATGGGATAGCATGGCATGGCCTGGAAGCATGGCAGGGCATGGCATGGAATGACAAGCATGGCATGACAGGGCATGGTATGGCATGTGAAGATATAGACTACCTGACCACTACTCATGCCATGTCATTCCATGCCATGCATGGCCTACCTTGTACACCATATCGGCGTGAAAGAGATCGTTAGCGAATGTGGGCAGCAGGCGACTATGATGTGTGGGGATGCCAATGAGTGGAGCGCCCAGCTGCTCGTACCAACGCACCTGCAGGGAGGGGCAAGAGCAAGGGCATGAGATGGAATGGAAATCATTTTCCAGTCCAGACAATGTGTGAGAGCAAGGTTGCGGAAAGGTTACACGGCAGCACAGGGTGCAGCAGAATGCAGCAGGGCGCAACAGCTACAACGGCTGCTGCATGCAGACGCATGGGTGAAACCCCACCTTGAACGCCCTAGCGAGCTTGGGCAGGCGCTGCAGCAGAGAGGACGAGCGGTGCAAGTGCTCGATCGAATCATGCCATACATGGCCGCCTGGAGCGCAGGTGCTTCGATTAAGCTTTGATATCTCTCGAAAGCATGCAGGCGGCAGCGCTGCTTGACCCGACTCGATCAAAACCCACCTGTGTTTGCCTGACAAGTACAGGCACGTTTTGCAGCATGGACGACATGAGGGGCGCGGAGACGAGGAAGAGAGGAACGAGCTCCACGAGAAAGTGGTAGAAGTTGTTGCCTGGTTGGTGCGCTAAGTTGAACAATGCCGGCAGCTCGTACACCATGTGCGTCGCCTCATACTTGGCCTGGTGGATATTGGGAAGGGAAGGGAGTGCAGTACAGTGTGCAACACGAGGCAGTCGTTAAGGCTGTTGCCGGGTTGGTGCGCCCAGTTGAACATGGGTGAAGTTAGTTTGTGAACAAAGTGCACTGCCTCATACTTTGCCTGGTGGTGATAGGGAAAGGAAGGGACTGCATAACATGGTGTATGTCGAGTCGACTCACACAGCCGAAGGTGCTGAGGGCCTGTTGAGAGGGAGTACACCGCACGTATGGCAGAATCACAAATGCGCATCTATGCCAGAATGAGCATTGCAAGAGGTTTGTCATGTGCCATTTGCAAAAAAACACTGTCTCATCGCAGAAGCAACCTCCGCACACACACAGACAGCCCTCCACGCAATTCTCCCTCCTCTGCATCCCTTCTCACTCACTCACATCCCTCCCTCCACACAGCCAGCTCTCACCGTTCCGGGGAAGCGAGAGCACCCGTTCCTCACGAACGCGTGAGTGCGGTTGAGATTCACTCCGTTGCCGGTCACAAACACATCCTCCAGCCACATCACCTGCAGCGCGCTCACATCGTGCCGCACGACATCCTTCCTCTTCGAGCACGTCTCGTCGAACGCGGTGCTGTCCCCTTTAAGGGGGCAGTTTATAGGGGGGCTGATTTCAGTCTCGAGTTCGTCCACAAGGTGGGGGTTCCAGCAGGCCTGCACGTTGGGGAAGCGGGCGGTGCATGAGCCGAAGGAGGGACAGGGAGGGCCGTGGCACCCGAGCTTCTTCACCCAGTCTGACTCGCCTGGGATACTATCTGCTGCAGCACTGTCCACTGCAGCACTTGTGGCGTTTTGGGTACCATTTCTTAAATTGCCACTTGAGCTGCTTCCTGAACTGCCATTGGAACCGCCACTCAAACCGTCACTTGAACCGCCACCTGAAATGGCACCTAAAGTGACACATGAAAGGTCGCTCCCGGGTTCGATTGGAGTGCCGGCAAAGTTTGCGGGCCAAGGCTTGCGGAGAGGGAGGCTTTCGAAGAAGCCCATGAAGATGAGGGGAAGGCGAGCGGTGTCGAGATGGCACCCCAGCGGGCGAGCGACAAGGTTGACTCGCTCCGGGTGATGCCTGGCGTGATTGAGCGGGAGGGAGGGGTCGTGAAGAATGGAGGGAATGAGAGAGGGGAAAGGCGTTGGGCAGGCGGAAGGCGTCGAGAGGGCATCCCAGTGGACGAGCGACAAGCTTGACTCGCTCCGGGTGATGCCTGGCGTGATTGAGCGGGAGGGAGGGAGGAGGGAGCGGGGAGGGGGGGTAAGGGGGGGGTGTGAGGAATGGGGGAACGAGGGAGGGGGAAAGAGGTAGGATGTTGCCATGTTGGGCACGTGTGAGGCGTTGAGAGGGCATCCGCGCGGGCAAGAGACAAGGATGACTCGCTCACTCCAGGTGATGCCTGCCGGGCGTTGTTGGGTGAATGGATGAACAGAGCGACTACTTTTGAGCCGACCCAAAAGTCAACTCGTCACGAGGGTGTGGGTGTGTGGGTGTGTGTTTGCGTGTGTGTGCGTGTGGGTGTGGGTGTGTGGGTATGTGTGAGTGGGTGGGTGGGTATGTGTATTGGTTGGTGTGTGTGTGCGCGAGCGTGTATGTGCGTGTGTGTGCGCGCGAGCGTGTATGTGCGTGTGTATGTGGGGGGGGGGTGTGGGGGGGGGGGGGAGTGTGTGTGGGGGTGTGTGCGTGGGTGTGTGTCTGTGTATGTGTGGGTGGGTGGGTGTGGGTGTGTGCGTGTGCGTGGGTGTATGTTTGTGTATGTATGGGTGGGTGTGGGTGGGTGGGTGTGGGTGTGTGCGTGTGCGTGTGTGTGTGGATGGGGGGGGGGAAGGTGGGTGGGTGTGTGGGTGTGTGTATGTGTGTGAGTGTGTGTGTGTATGGGTGTGAGTGTGTGTATGTGTGTGTGTGTGGGTGTGGGTGTGTGTGTGTGTGGGTGGGTCTGTGCCAAGTGATGAAAGGCTTCAGCAAGTAATGGCCAACTGATTGAACCGCTCTAGCAAGTACCATTGACCGACCTCAAATGCACCGGGAGGGAAAATTTGAGCTCGCTTTCGAACTCTCCCACCCTGCCCACCAGATGGCGGCTCGGAAAATTCTGGCCGTTGATCTCTGGTGGGAGTAATCATCACGGTTCATGGAAGGGGGAGGAGGAAGTAGGGGGAAAGGAGGGGTGAGAAAGGGGAACGATGGGGAAGGGGGAGGAGAAAATAAGGAAAGGAAGGGTAAGGAAGGGGAAGGAAGGGGAAGGAAGGGGAAGGAAGGGGAAGGAAGGGTAAGGAAGGGGAAGTAAGGGGAAGTTAAAGGGGTGTGACGGACATGGCTACCTTTCACCACGGTGGGTGTTTCTCATGAGAATTTTCAAAAGCAACACCATCATAGCTGGTTAACGGTGGGTGGGTGGATTGACGTGAATCGTCAAGAAGAAAACGAGGTGGCTCTTGAGTGGACTGAAGGGAGCGGTGGAGCGTGGTGGAGCGTGGTGGCCTTCTTTCCTCACCAGCATTTTCAACTAGTTCAACCGCGAATTTGATGGGTACGGCCTTCACAGAAACCGTCAGGAAGACGGCAACAACCACCAGCAACAGCCGGCAACCACTAGCAATGTTGGCGCGTATCACCATCACAGATTCCGTCAGATATTGGTGAGAGCCCGTGATAGATATTGAGAGTAATGGAAGCGGTTTGCTATGAGAAGCAGCAGCCTGGTGAGAACCCGTGACAGCAGTCAGTGGAAAAGAAACTCTCAGTAATGGCAGACTTGCACCCAGAGAGAAGACTCTAGCACAAGCCTTGCCGCTTCTGGCGGGGTGACGTGACACCTTATCATAATGCATAACTATTGGCGAAGGCTTCAGCGGGCGGTGCACAGGACGCACAGGGAGGCGAGGGAGCTGACCTGGCGATTGGACTGGCGATGGGATTGGGGAAGGGGGGCTGGGATGGGACTGGGGGGCGCTCGCACGCAGCATAGAGACAATCGAAAACAGATGCTCAAAATGTTCGCCGGAGATTTTCCGGGGTCGTCCCGACATACTTTGAGTAATTCCTGACCGAGGTACAGTCGGAGAAAAAGTCTTGGGCCGTGATCGCCTTCGCCAGCTGCATGATTCGGCCCCTTACAACCACAAGTAGGCATCTGCAACATTGTCTTCGAGTCTGCTAAAGAATTCAGCCCGCGTGACGTCCAGATTCCGTTGGCAGCCTGGCTCCCCGGCCAGGGGGATTCGGAGTGGCTCGAGTCAGCTCCGGCGCTGGTGATCCGCAGTTTGTCCCCAAGCCAAGCCACATGATGGTATTGTCACGTCAGGTGGTCACCTCGGATGACCAGCGCCCAGCGATGTCCACCTGAGCACGAGCAGAACAAGAGTCGCATACGCAATCGAGATGATGAGGTCGGTGTTGTGAATTATTCGTCCGTTGCTGCATTGCAACGATGATGAATTTTTGTTTGCCTTTTCCGTAACCTACGCAGAAAAGCTTTAGACGTGACTTGAAAACAACCCTGAGCTAGTACAAACCCCAGCAACGTGATGTGCCTTATCGCGATCATCCTGCAATTAGGCCGGCAGTGTTTGTTACACCTGGGAATAACTTTTTTCGCAACAGTACTACTGTTACAAGTGCAATTTGAGTGAACGAGTGAGAATTGCACTATCGAAGCAAGAGTACAATGAGCGAAGGCATGAGCGAAGAATATATAGTAAAACTACAGTGGTAACGGTAATGTGTGGAAAATGGGGTGCGCGACGGGCCTAGCGCCGAAGTTGGGAAATGTCGAGGCGGAGGTTTGGAGCGCGGGTTACCAACCTAACTCTGAGGTTGGGTCGCGTCGTGAACAGTGGCAGGACAGTGTCGAGGCGAGTGTCGCGTGTGGAAACGGATTACTGTTGGGTGCTGTTGGCGGGAACAGTGGTGTGCGCGCTGAGCAGGGACGCGAAGTAAGGAAAAGGAATTTTCCTTACACTACCCCCACCCCTAAGGAGGCCCTCCTTATGAAAGCGCGTGTACAAACCGGAAGTTCCGGCTGCGCAGGTACTCGGTGAGGACGGGGTGGCTTTCAACTCTATCCAGGGGAACCCATCTGTCTTCAGTGGGCGTGCGGTCTTTCCAGCGGATCAGAAATTAGATCCTTCAGGCTCCCAGTGGATCGCGGACTCAGTGGCTCAGGATTTTCTTGGGCGTGATGATTGGTTCTGTTGGTGGTCGGGTCATGCTGGCTGGGCGGTTGCAGGGCAATTGGCTGTAAACCGTTGCCGAAATCCTGTAGCAGTACGGCTCCGATGGCGATATCACTTGCGTCAGTAACTACTTCGAATGGGCGGTGTGGGTCGGCGATGCGCAGTACGGGCGGTGAACAGAGAACAGTTTTTAGGGCAGAGAAGGCAGCATGCTCTTTCTCCCCCCATGTAAAAGCGGCCCCCATTCTCAGCAAATCCGTCAGTGGTGCCGTCAATTTTGCCATGTCAGGGACGAACCGACACACGTAATTACAAACCCTAAAAAACTCTGCAGCTCCGTTATATTTGTTGGGGGGTGCCAGGATTTTACCATGTCCAGCTTCTTCGGGTCAATCTCAACCCCAGCCTCCAAAATAACGTGCCCCAAAAACTCTAGCCTTTCCTGAAAAACTCGCACTTGGAACCTTTCGTCAGCAGCTGGTGCTCGTCTAAGATTTTAAATACTGCTTCCAGGTCTACTAAGTGCTGCTGCTTATCGCGACTGTAGACGAGGATGTTGTTAAGGTAAACTATCACACATTTGTCTAAAAGTGGCTTAAACGCCTCGTTCATGGTCATCTGAAAGGTCGCCAGTGCGTTGGTCAGCCCGAATGGCATGACGGTGTACTCGAATGACCCATACCTACTCCTAAAAGTTGTCTTGGCGCAGTCCGATGGTTCGTCTCGAATCTGATGGTAACCCCCCTGTAAATCGATTTTTGAAAAGACCCGTGCTGTTTACAGTTGATCTATCAGCTCATCCGCGCGGGGAATGGGGTATCGAGACTTGAGTGTTCCCCTGTTTGGTGCTCTGTAATCGATCCACATGCGAAACCCTCCGTCTTTTTTCGGTGTGAACAGTATCGGTGCGGCGAACAGTGACGAGCTCGGTCGGATGAATTCCTTCTCTAACATGTAATCTAACTTCTTCCTCATTTCGTCGAGCTCAGGCTGTGTCAATCTGAACTGTCGCTGTACGGTTGGCTGTGCCCCGAGTTCTAACTCTATTCGGTGGTCGTGTGCTCGCTGAGGTGGCAGTCCTTCCGGTAAGTCGTCCGGAAAAATCCCCGGGTACCGTTTCAACAGTTCCTGTTGCTTGGGCGGTACCGCCGCCAGCAGTTTCTTGAAATCGCTCGGTTGCTCTGTTTCCTCTACCACTTCGATGTCTACTGCGTACACGTCAGCTCCAGCGGCGACAGCTCATTTCATTGTGATGGCATTGACTTGGACCGTTGAAGACCCAGGCGACTGCCGACAAGGTAGTTCAACCCAGTTACCACTAATTCGCACAGTGTAGCTACCCTTCGTCTAGTCAATTCGCGGGTTATACCGTCGCAGCCAATCACGTCCCAGTAAAATGTCGTGCCCATCCAGTGTCGTCGCGAGCATTTCCTGTGTAAATCAGAAGTTCCCCCCCGCAGCGGCTTTTACTTTCTCCACCTTCTCCCATATGGCCAGCGGTGTGCCGTCAACTAAGCGTGCATCTATCTCTGGTAAACACTGGCTAAGTGCCAGCTGCAGCTTCCGTGCGGTCGCGGTATTAACTAAACTGTGACTTGCTCCTCCGTCTATAAAAATCTTCACTGCTGCTCCTTGTATTTTCACGTGGATCAGTACTGGGCAATCCGTCGCTGTACCCTCCTTATTCGTCCGAGCCCGATCGATGACATGAATCGGTACTGTGACTCGGTGAGGGTCGGTGAGGTTGGGCAACCAGGCAGTCTCGTCAGTAGTTGGCTCGATTCCTACTGACTACTTGTGTTTCCCTGCCTTGTACACTCCCTCCCCTGCTCTGCTCCGCGGCACCTAGCTTCTCTGGGCACTCACTCTTGCGATGGCCCGGCCTATTCCAAGAAAAGCAGCGCCCTTTAAACAGCGCGGCAGCTGCATTTGTCGCAACGGCATGTACGGTGGCGTGCTCGATTGGTCCACGAGGGCAATGTTTGTAGTAGGACCCCGGCCTCGGTCGGCGTAAAATGTCGATTTTCTCGGCGAGCGCGAGGATCTCGTTGAAATTCGAGAGCCCGAGTAGAATGATTTCGTGGGAGATGTCCGGCGTCAGCCCTCCGACGTAGCGGTCCATCCGCTCTGCTTCGTGCATGTAGCCGACTTGCTTGCATAATGCGAGAAAACCGCTTGTGTAAACTTGAACCGATCCAAGCTGCTGCCAAGTACGCAGCCTCTGGCGCGCCGAAATGGAAGCCGCAATGGGCTCGAAGCGCGCCCGAAGCTCTGCGCACCACGCATCCCACGTGCTATACTGGGCGGTTTTGCAAAATGAACTCCATGTTATGTGATGCTATCACTTGCATTCACGTCTGTCTGCCTCCCATCACATGTTCGTGCGTTGCATGCGTGGTGTGAGCGTGTGCAAGAATTTGTGTTTTGTGCAGTTTGTTTTTTCTGAGTGTGTGTGAATGTTATTTGGCTTGAGCAGATATCTGAAGTGACTTCTGTGCTCAAGAGCTTTCCGACGAACCAAGAATCGCTTCAATCGGAGCACAAACAAGAAAGTTACGAACGTTGGAGTTCGTATGCTTTTCAGATTTGATTGTGGCAACTGTGGGAAGTTGTGGGGTTGACTCAATATGGGGTACAGACTTTTGGGGGTTGGGAAATTCGTATTTTCTACTGTAGTTGCTGCCAAATGGTTGGGAGAAACCAAACCAGGCTGGTAAGTGTGGCCAAGTTGGGTTGAAGTGGATTGCGAAGGTTGGGATAGTGACAAAGGTCAAAGTTGGGTTGCTTATGGGGAAGGGAATTGTGTGGCATGGGGTTTCCTTGGTTGGGGACTCTCTTGGGACCTTCCCTCTTATCCCCCTCATCCCTTCCACCTGGTTTAGTGCTACTCTAACTCTCTTGTGTAGTAATTGTGAACTTGCGAGACTCTTGTGATTGAGTAAGTTCTTATGGCAGCATACCCCCTTGTGCGCTGAAATTGATAAGTCGAGATTTACTTCATCTCTTGATACGATTCAAACTGGGAATTGTAGCCACGGACTAGGGCTACATCATATCTGAGTTTGGTGAAGTTTTAATCGTGAAGTTTTTGTCGACGGCGTTTCTTGTGAGCGCGACTATTATGTCCAGAAATTGAGACCAACGATTTTGAGAAATCTAGGCACCTAATCTTCATAAACTCCGTCCTTAGTCTCTAACACTCCAGGTGACGGCTGGCCTCGTGGGCCCTTCCTCATGCGACGGTGGTTCGTAGGCGCGTGTCGACGTCACGATGACTCGCCACCAGTCCATGGCGGGGCCCCTTAGCAGCGAGACGGCATATCGGATCTTCGCTGCGTCCGACTCGACGTAGTTTGGGTCGAAAAAGACGTTCATCGTGAAGACCCACGATTGAACCGTTGGACCTTCATGCTGGCTCGGTCGAAACAGGGCGGGCGCGCCGGCTTGAGTGGCATTGGTGCCATTATGGCGTGGTCGCCACTTGTCGCTGCAAATTTCATGTGCTATCGGGCTTCGCAAAACTCCCATAAACTTGGCGCGGCCCTGTTTCTCTCCATGCCAGGCATCGATTGAGCGGCGCCATCACTGGCTGCGCCTGAGCGTTGTCCCACGCTGTCGTGTTGTGTCGGTGTGCTTGATAAAATGACGATCGGCTCCTCCGATTGTGCAGATGCATTTGCAGGTGCGTGTGATGGCGCTGGAGCATTCACCGTGGATTGCTGACGAGCGAAGTCGCATTCCGCCGTAAGCGTCGCAATTTTGAGCGCCGAGTCTTCGATTTGGCGCACGAGACGGTCGAGTTGCTCCTGCGTTAGTGTCGCGAGAGTGAATTCGGCCATGGCGGGGGTGTCGGGCAAGCTCAACAAGAGCCTCTGTCGTGGCCGTGCGTGCTTACAAAAGAGAAATACGACCGGCGGTGCTTGTTTCGCTGAGAGACGTCCACCCCCCCCCCCCCCCCCCCCCCCCCCCCCCAAAAAAAATTGAGATAGTGGGGAAGCGAAGGTGTGGGTGCGGTCCGAGAAGAGATCGTAGGCTCTGATACCAAGTGTTACGAGTGCAATATGTCAGAATATTATCTTATTGTTCTAGCCTGTAGTGGGGTGCTCTATAGCGAGTACAACCCTTCTAGGGTTTGCTATTTGTATCCTCATTCTTGCTAGTTCAATCCTCTTTCTTTCTTCTAATTTTGACATGCTATCAGAGCAGGTCGATCCCCCTGGATCGATCCTGTGGGTGTGTCCCCACCTTGCTTCCGCTGCTACTTTTTCCTCCCGCCGTGCGCCCCGAGGCGCGCGGCGGTTTTCTGCCCGCCGTGCGCCCCGAGGCGCGCGGCGGTTCATTGCCCGCTGTGCGCCCCGAGGCGCGCGGCGGGCTTCTCCCCTACGTCGCGGCCCCGCCCCGATCGTCGCGGCCCCGCCCCTTGACGCGGCCCCGCTCTACGTCGCGGCCCCGCCCCGGCCCGTCGCCGCCCGTGCGCCTGCCCGGCTCGGCCCCGCCCTTCGTCGCGGCCCCGCCCCGGCCCGTCGCCGCCCGTGCGCCTGCCTGGCTCGGCCCCGCCCTTCGTCGCGGCCCCGCCCCGGCCCGTCGCCGCCCGTGCGCCTGCCCGGCTCGGCCCCGCCCTACCTTCGCGGCCCCGCCCAACGTTGCGGCCCCGCCCTATGTCGCGGCCCCGCCCTACGTCGCGGCCCCGCCCTACGTCGCGGCCCCCCCCCGACCGTCGCGGCCCCGCCCCTCGTCGCGGCCCCGGCCCCGTCCCCCCCCCCTTTTCTCCCCTCCCCCCCAATTCCCGTCGCCCGTCGCGGCTCCTTCGGGGGCCGCAAGCGGCCCCCTCAGGTCGCCTCGACGGACGACGGGAGGGGCGAGCTGTGGGGTGGCAGGTATGGGGGTGGCCGGTGTGCCTTCCTCCCTTTCTCCTCCTCCTCCTTCGTCTCCCACTGCTGCAGCTGACGCTGAGGGGGGTGGTTGTGTGGGAGACTGGGTTTAGGGTTTAAGGGGGGTGTGTGGGAGTAGAGCTAGTGGTGTAGCAGTGGGTGTGTATCAGGGGGGTGGGACTGTGTGCGGGAGGATGAGCGGAGGTTGCCAGTTTGTCGTCAGCAGCACCTGTAGTCCGGGGCGCTGTCCCGGTAGCCCAGTCGTAGCCAGCTGTGCCAGCCGCCCGTGGGTACGTTGCCCGTCCGCCGCTATTTGAGCTGCGGGGCCTGTTACTCCTGTAGTCCGGGCGCTGTCCGGTAGCCGCTGTGCCAGTCTGCCTCCTGTTGCCCGTGTGTCTGCAGCTTCAGCCGTCGCCTCCTGACTCCTCTCCCCTCACTCTCCCTCCTCCTCCTCACTTGCCCGTTGTGACTACCACTAGCTTTGCTTATAATTGTGAACTCTAAACTATTTCTTCTTGAACTTGTGCTCAGAATGTGTGGTGACATTGTGATCCACCCTGAGCTTGTTTTGCTTTGCCTGCTCTGCTGATTACACCCCACTTTGGCTATGGGGGTGTGTCAGAATATTATCTTATTGTTCTAGCCTGTAGTGGGGTGCTCTATAGCGAGTACAACCCTTCTAGGGTTTGCTATTTGTATCCTCATTCTTGCTAGTTCAATCCTCTTTCTTTCTTCTAATTTTGACACAATATGAGTGAATAAGCGAGAATTGCACTATCGAAGCAAGAGTACAATGAGCTAAGGCTTGAGCGGGGAATATATAGCAAAACTACAGTGGTAACGGCCTAGTGCCGAGGTTGGGAAATGTCAAGGCGAAGGTCCGGAGCGCGGGTTACCAACCGAACCGTGAGGTTGGTTCGCGTCGTGAACAGTGGCGGGAACAGTGTCTAGGCGAGTGTCTCGTGTGGTAACGGATTACTGTTGGGTGTTGTTGGCGGGAACAGTGGTGTACGCGCTGAGCAAAGACGCGAAATAAGGAAAAGGATTTTTCCTTACAACTACCTCTTCTAAACCCTGCACACATAAAAAATGTTACAGAGCTTGTCTTCGTGAGTGGACTATTAAGCTCGTGTTTTTCAAATAACACTAATTTAACAATGGTAGACCTGCAGCTGACTATCTCTACTTCCGTTGGTCGAAGCGCATGTTCAAATTCAATTCAGGCACATAGAAAGATTTCTGATAAATCCCTAGAACAATCCTGTGAGGATCTAGGATCGAGTTCAGAAAAGAGAATGAGAATTGAGTCGAATTGAATTGAATTGAATGTCCACCTGGGTACAACACGAGGCTATATATAGGCTCGACACAAGGCCCCGTAACCAGGTGTTACGCGAAGGTTCCGCGGGTCGCAAAGCGTCCCGAACAGATCCTTACCGAATTCGGTAGAAGGCAATTCGGTGGCAACCGAAAAGCCAGAATTCGGTGCACGCAACCTAGCTCGGTGCTATAGCTATAATAAAATATAGGAAAGCACCTAGCCTAGGAAATCAAGCAATTCATGTCAGAACATATCTATAGCTTATACTATTGTGTAGGCTGTAGTGGGGTATCCCATAGGGGGTACAACCCAGTTAGGGTTTCATATTTGTACTGCCTTCATTCATAGTCCAAACATTCCTGTTCTACAATTCTGACATGGTATAGAGCGGGTTCCCTGTGGGAACTTCGCCTAGGGCCCACCGAAGCGCGCCCCGAGGCGCGCTAACCTTTTTTTTTTTTTTTTCCTCTCGCTCGAGCGACCCTCCGTGTCGCCCTTCCCTCGCGGCCCTGCCGCCCCTTCGGACGCGGCCCCGTCGCCATTTCGATCGCGGCCCCGCCGCCTACTCAGACGCGGCCCCGCCTCCTGCTCAGCCGCGGCCCCGCCGCCCGCTACGACGCGGCCCCGCCGCCCGCTACGACGCGGCCCCGCCGCCCGCTACGATGCGGCTCCGCCGCCTGCTCAGACGCGGCCCCGCCGCCCGCTCAGTCGCGGCCCCGCCGCCTGCTCAACCGCGGCCCCGCTGCCCGCTACGACGCGGCCCCGCCGCCCGCTACGACGCGGCCCTGCCGCCCGCTACGACGCGGCTCCGCCGCCTGCTCAGACGCGGCCCCGCCGCCCGCTCATTCGCGGCCCCGCCGCCTGCTCAACCGTGGCCCCGCCGCCCGCTACGACGCGGCCCCGCCGCCTGCTCAGCCGCGGCCCCGCCGCCCGCTCAGACGCGGCCCCGCCGTCCCCTTCTAACGGCCCTACAGCCGCGCCTGACGGCCCCGCCGTCCCCTCTACCGGCTCCGCCGCTGCACCCGACGGCCCTGCCGTCCCCTCTGCCGGCCGCGCCGCTGCTTCAACCGGCCCCGCCGCTACCCCTACCGACCCCGCTGCTGCACCTGTCGGCCCCCCCGCCCCAGCAGCCAAGCCGCAGTAGCAGCCGAGCCGCCCCAGTAGCCGAGCCGCCCCTGCAGCCGAGCCGCCCCAGCAGCCGCGCCGCCCCAGCAGCCGTGCCGCCCGAGCCGCCGAGTCGCCCGAGCCGCCCAGCAGCCGCGCCGCCGAGCCGCCCGAGCCGCCCGAGCCGCCCGAGCCCTCCCTGCACTGCCCTGTCTGGTGAGCACTGAGCTTTACTCCGCGCACTGCCCTCTCTCTACTGCTGTCATGGCTACCCCCAGTGTCCTCACCTTTGACGCTGAGGGCAGAGCCATTGACTTTGACGTGTGGGTAGACGACCTACTGCTTTTCCTACAGTGCGACAGAGCTGACGGCCTCTCTCTCTTTGATCTCACTTCTGGTGCCTCTCCCGTCCCTGCTGCTACTGAGGATGCCACTGTTCGCTCACAGTGGGCCACACGCGATGCTGCTGCACGTCTTGCTGTGCGTCGCCACCTCCCTCCCGCTGAGCGTGCGCACTTTGGGTCGTACAAGAGTGCTCAGACCTTGTACGACGCCGTTATTGCACGCTACTCCACCCCTGCCACTGCTGCACTGAGCCGCCTCATGCTACCGTACCTCTTTCCCGACCTTGCTGCTTTTGCCACAGTAGCCGACCTCATTACCCACCTGCGCACTAGTGACGCTCGCTTCCGCGCTGCACTTCCTGCTGAGTTCTGCGCTAAGAACCCCCCCCCCAAGTACTTCACTCTCTACTACATTGTCACCCGCCTCCCTGACTCCCTTCGCGGAGTCAGGGACGACCTACTCGCAGTCTGCCCCACCACTCTCACTGTCGAGCTCCTCGAGAAGTCCCTCCTAGCAGCCGAGAAGAGCATTCTCGCTGTAGGGGCCTCTCGTGGTGACCCACGCACCCCCATCTTTGAGGGGTGTTCCCCCTCCCCCCTCCTGCCCTCTGTCGCCTCTGCTGCTACGGCCGACCTAGTTGGTTTTGAGTCGGTCGGTGCGGCGTCTGCCCCCAGTGGGAGACGTCGCTCTAGCAAGGGCAAAGGGGGCAGGAGCGGTGGTGGAGGCGGCGGGGGCGGTGGGAGCGGCGGTGGAGGCAGCGGAGGAGGTGGGGGTGGTAGCGGGAGTGGTGTCGGGAGTGGAGGTGTCAGCGGCGGCAGTGGAGGCGGGGGTGGCAGCGGCGGTGGTGGTGGGAGTGGAGGCGGAGGCGGCGGTGGCGGCAGCGACGGTGGGAGTGGCGGTGGCAGCGGAGGTGGTGGCGGCGGCGGCGGAGCAGGCGGCGGAGGTCGTGGCTCGTCGAGGAGGAGTGGCTCCGGTGGTGGTCACCGCCAGCAGCAGCAGCGTGGTCAGGAGACCCTCTCCCCGCAGCAGCTCCGTGAGTGGTACTCTGCACGTCAGCGGGGTGGGGGTGCTGGTCCGTGCACTTACATCCTGCGCACTGGCGACCGTGCGGGTGAGCAGTGTGGTGGTCCACACCCCGCCCAGCGTTGCTTCGGCCGCCTGACTGACGCTTGGCGCCGCCAGTTTCCTGACGCCTCTGAGATCCCTCGCTGGGACCAGCTGTCTAGGTCAGGAGTAGCTATCTTTGATCTTGACTTTGATGCTATTCTTGCTGCCATGTATGCTGTGACTATTAGTGAGGAGGGTGACTGTTACCGGTGTTTCCCGCCCGACCCGGGCATTGGTACTGCGGCTCTAGGTGCTGTTGAGGCTACTGCTCCAGGTGCTGGTGAGGCTGTTGCTCTAGGTGCCAGTGAGTCTGAGTCCTCAGGTGCTGGTGAGTCTGCTCTCTCAGGTACTGCGTCGGCTCCGCCCTCTCTCACTTTCACTCTTGACTCCGGGGCGTCTCGCTCCTTCTTTCGAGACCGCACCACACTCACGCCGCTTAGTCGGCCAGTGGCGGTCTCCCTGGCAGACCCCTCTGGGGGTCCTGTTCTGGCTCGCTACTCCACTGTCCAGCCGTGCCCTGCGGTCCCGTCTAGCGCCCTGTCCGGTCTCTACCTCCCCTCGTTCTCTACGAACTTGGTGGCGGGTGCTGACCTACAGGATGCAGGGGTTGACCAGTTCACCCCTGCGCGCCGACGGGTCACCCACTACACGGACGCGGACACGGGTCGACACCTGACCACGTTCACACGTGGGCCGGGGTCGAGCCTGTACACACTCACTGTTCCATCTCCTCCTCCTGCGTCGGGTCAGGTGTTTACTGCAGCGTCCAGGTCTGGTCCTGAGTCTGCCCCCTGCTCGTGTCGCCTCCTGTCCCACGAGACCCTCCTGTGGCACCACAAGATGGGTCACCCCTCCCTGCCTCGTCTCCGGGGCATGGCCTCTCGCCTTCTTGTCTCTGGCCTTCCCCGGTCCCTCCCTCCCCTTCCTCCGGGGCCTGGCCCTCCCTGTATCCCCTGTGTCGAGGGTCGCCTGCGGGCTACCCCTCACTCCTCCCCGTTTCCTCCGACGGAGGCCCCGATGCAGACGCTTCACATCGACGTGTGGGGCCCAGCCCGCGTCCGTGGACAGGGTCACGAGCGCTACTTCCTGCTGGTGGTTGACGACTACTCGCGTTACACCGCAGTCTTCCCCTTGCGCAGCAAGGGTGAGGTCACTGAGGTGTTGATCGACTGGATCCGCGCAGCTCGTCTCCAGCTCAGGCGGAGCTTCGGCTCGGACTTTCCTGTTCTGCGTCTGCATTCGGACAGAGGCGGAGAGTTCTCCTCCGGCCTTCTGCGAGCCTACTGTCGGGCACGAGGCATCCGCCAGACCTTCACGCTTCCGGACTCTCCACAGCAGAATGGGATTGCTGAGCGCCGCATCGGCATTGTCATGGACGTCGCCCGTACGTCCATGGTGCATGCGGCTGCCCTCCATTTTCTGTGGCCGTTTGCGGTTCGGTACGCCGCGCATCAGATCAACCTTCAGCCCAGAGTCTCCCGACCGGAGACCTCCCCAGCTTTGCTGTGGACGGGGAAGGTTGGCGATGCGTCGGCGTTCCGTGTCTGGGGATCTCGGGCGTTTGTCCGCGACTTGTCTGCGGACAAGCTGTCCCCTCGTGCTGCTCCCTGTGTCTTCCTTGGCTTCGCCACAGACGCTCCCGGGTGGCAGTTTTACCACCCCTCCTCTCGTCGTGTTCTGTCCTCCCAGGACGTCACGTTCGACGAGTCAGTCCCCTTCTACCGCCTCTTCCCCTACCGCACTCCTTCCCTCCCCCCTCCGCCGGACTTCCTTGTGCCAGTTCCCCCCCTGGTAGACCCCCTCCCCCCTCAGGTTCCTGCCCCCTCAGGTGTGTCCCAGGTAGACGCAGTTGACCCGGTCGAGGTTACTGGTGACTCTGGTGCTGCTGCGGGTGCAGAGCCTGGGGGTGCTAACTCTGGGGGTGCTGTGCGCGGGGGTGCCGAGCCTGGAGGTGCTGCTACTGGGGGTGCTGAGCCTGGGGGTGCTGGGCCTGGACGTGCTACTGCGGAGGGTGCTGAGCCTGGGGGTGCTGAGCCGGGGGGTACGGTGCCTGGAGCTGCTGAGCTAGGGGGTGCTGGGTCTGGGGGTGCTGGGTCGGGAGCTGCTGAGCCTGGGGGTACTGAGTCTGGCGCTGCTGAGCCTGGGGGTGCTACGTCTGGAGCTGCTGAGCCTGGGGTTTCTCCTGCTGCTGCGTCTCGCCGGGAGCCCCTCTCTCCACAGGAGCTGCGCGAGTGGTTTGCTCGCCGCTGGAGGCGTGCTGCTGGAGCTCGAGCTTCTTCGACCGTCGAGGGTGCTGGTGCTGCCAGTCCCGGAGCTGCTGGGCCTGCGGGTACTCCTGGAGCAGGAGCTCATGAGGGTGTTGTTGCTGAGACTAGTGCTGTCTGTCCCGGCGGTGGTTCTGCTGCTGGTGCTGCTGGAGGTCCTCCC
Organism: Closterium sp. NIES-65; assembly: GCA_948144175.1. Classification (NCBI taxonomy): domain Eukaryota; kingdom Viridiplantae; phylum Streptophyta; class Zygnematophyceae; order Desmidiales; family Closteriaceae; genus Closterium; species Closterium sp. NIES-65. The sequence goes on from CANXME010000936.1 coordinate 787,672, forward strand.
GCTGGAGGTGTTGGTGGCGCTGGTGCTGTCGCTGAGGGTGCTGGTGCTGTCCCTGCTGAGTCTGGAGCTGCCGCGCGGCCTCGACCGTACTTCGTTCCGCTCCTGCAGCAGGTTCTTGGTCTTTCTCCTCCGATAGAGTGTTCACAGCCTGTCCACTCACAGTCACTGTTGGAGCCTTCCTCTCCACTGCGTGCTCCATCTCATTACACTGGTCCTACTGGAGGTCTTGCTGAGCGTCGTGAGCCTGCGTCTCGTCCTGCGTCGCCTGTAAGTACTGCTCGCACTAGTGGTCGCGGTTCGCGTCAGCGTCCTCCTCCTGTCCCTGGCACACACCGGATGTCTCTGCGTCCGTCCACTGCTCCTCTGCGTGCCCCTTTGCCTTCTCCTCCTGAGTCCTCTCTTCCTGCGCTTGCCGACCCTGAGTCGGACTCTCTTCGTGCTGCCAGTCCTACTGTCACGCGTCTGCTTGCTACTGTCGTCATTGACCCCTCTTTTGAGTCCACTGCTGCCTCTGCTCTTGTCGCTGAGCTCGTCGACTTTGCTGCTCGCTGTCCTCTAGACTACGTTGCCAGTCTTGTTGCTGAGTCTGCGTCTGTCTGTCCTCCGTCCGTCGGGGGTGAGTGTGCTCTTGGCACGGACGTCCTAGAGGACAGGCAGGAGGAGTTACAGTGTCTGGCTGCTGCTTCACCTCATCTTGCGTCTGTACTGCTTGCTCCTGAGGGAGACCCGGATGCACTAGACATCCCGACTCCGCGCTCTTACGCGGAGGTCGTAGAGGGTCACTACTCGTCTCAGTGGCAGGCAGCTATGGATGCAGAGATGGCTTCCTGGAAGTCCACAGGCACCTACGTTGACGCAGTTCCCCCTCCTGGGGCGAACATCGTCAGTGGCATGTGGATCTTCAGGGTGAAGCGGCCGCCGGGCTCTCCACCTGTCTTCAAGGCTCGTGGCTTCAGTCAGCGGCAGGGAGTTGACTACTTTCAGACCTTCTCTCCCACCCCGAAGATGACCACTCTTCGGGTGCTGCTGCACATAGCCGCTCAGCGCGACTACGAGCTTCACTCTCTCGACTTCAGCACTGCGTTCCTGCAGGGTAGCCTGCACGAGGAGATCTGGCTGCGCCGTCCACCTAGCTTCACTGGGACTTTCCCTCCTGGCACCCAGTGGAGCCTCCGACGGCCAGTCTACGGTCTCCGCCAGGCACCGCGTGAGTGGCACGACACACTGAGGACTACGCTTGCGGCTCTTGGGTTTGCTCCTTCTACTGCTGACCCGTCACTGTTTCTGCGCACCGACACTTCTCTGCCGCCGTTCTACATCCTCGTGTACGTCGACGACTTGGTCTTTGCCACAGCGGACACTGCTGGACTCGCCTACGTGAAGTCCGAGCTGCTGAAGAGACACACGTGCACAGACTTGGGTGAACTGCGCAGCTTCCTTGGCTTGCAGATCACTCGGGACAGAGCACGCCGCACCATTACCTTGACTCAGTCACACATGGTGCAGCAGGTCCTTCAGCGCTTCGACTTCACGTACTCCTCGCCTCAGGCCACTCCTCTGTCTACTCGCCACTCGCTCTCAGCTCTGCCTTCGGATGAGTCCGTAGAGTCGAGTGGCCCGTACCCAGAGCTTGTTGGCTGCCTCATGTACCTGATGACCTGCACACGGCCTGACCTTGCATACCCTCTGAGCATTCTTGCACGCTATGTTGCTCCTGGGAGACACCGACCAGAGCACATGGCTGCAGCGAAGAGGGTATTGCGCTACCTGTGCAGTACGTCAGGCATGGGGCTAGTGCTTGGAGGGCGGAGTCCAGTGGTCCTTACAGGGCACGCAGACGCTTCTTGGGCTGACGACCAGGCTACGCAGCGGTCGTCACAGGGTTACACCTTCAGTCTTGGTTCCGGCTCTGTCTCGTGGCGGGCTACTCGTTCATCTTCGGTTCTCAGCTCCAGTTGTGAGGCTGAGATCTACGCCGGGGCCATGGCTGCACAGGAGCTTCGCTGGCTCACCTACCTGCTGAGTGACCTTGGAGAGCCGCCTCGTTCTCCTCCAGTGCTGTACGTAGACAACAAGGCCATGCTGGCCTTGTGTCGAGAGCAGCGTCTGGAGCACAGAACGAAGCACATTGCTCTTCGCTACTTCCTTGCTCGTGAGCTACAGCAGCGTGGACAGTTGCGGCTTGCGTACGTGGCCACTGAGGCCAACACTGCTGATGTGTTCACCAAGGCACTCGCGCCTTGTGACCATCAGCGCTTCTGCACCCAGCTGGGTCTTGTGCCTGTCTTGCCTCACTTGCTCTCCTCTTGACTTTACTTGTACTGTGACATATATATATACCTGCTCTTGCTTGTCTAGTTTTGTATATATATATGTCTGTACTCCTGCATGTGAACTGGCCTCTGGCCCTGCTCTTGTGCTCGGACTGTGTGGTGACTTTGTGATCCACCCCGAGCTTGCTCTGCTTTGCTTTGCTTGACTGGTCTTGTGACCCCTTGTTCTCCCCCACTTTGCCTATGGGGGTGTGTCAGAACATATCTATAGCTTATACTATTGTGTAGGCTGTAGTGGGGTATCCCATAGGGGGTACAACCCAGTTAGGGTTTCATATTTGTACTGCCTTCATTCATAGTCCAAACATTCCTGTTCTACAATTCTCACAATTCATGCATGCATATAATTATCCTATGCTAGAAATAGCATGATAAAGTAAAGGCAAGCAAGCATAGCTGGCATAAGCCGTCGTACTCTCACACGTCCCCCCCTCAAAGCTGGGTGGCGTGAGATACACCCTGCTTGACAAGATAGTCCTTGAGAGCACGGCGTGCGTTGCCCATATCAGCTTCTGCAACCCAGCTGTCCTCAGTGGGGTCGTATCCCTTCCAGCGTATCAGGAACTCGAGGGTCTTGCCGCCGCGGCGCCGATGAGAGAGGACGCGCTCGATCTCGTACTCGGGTTCATCCTGTACAAGAACAGGTGGAGGTGGCGGTAGCTGCCGTCCCTTGAACTGTTGGTTGGGGTCCTTGTAGGGATTCAGTAGCTGCACATGGAAAGCATTGTGAAGCTTCCACGTATCTGGTAAGCGCAAGCGGAATGTAAGTTGTGTCACCTGTGCCTCAACGAGAAAATGACCACAGAAGCGAGGCCGGAGTTTGGATGGGAGGTGAGACAGGTTCAAGTTGCGCGTGTCAAGAAGCACCTGATCTCCGACTGCTACTGAGTGATCACGTCGCTGAGTCTTCTCCCATAGCTGCTGCATGGTGGTGACGAAGTCATGTGCGGCTTGGACGTGTGCCGGTGTAGTTGGCTGCTGTGGTGTGAGTGGTTCCCGTCCGTAACACAGGAAGAAAGGAGTTTTCCCTGTGGCCGCATGTGATGCGTTGTTGTAAGCGAACTCTAGGGCCGGTAACTGTGTGTCCCAGTGGCTGGCGTTGTCCTTGCAAGCTGTGCGCAGTAACTGTTCAACCACTTGATTGAGTCGCTCTGTCTGTCCGTCAGTCTGGGGGTGGTATGCTGAAGACATTGCAAGCTTTGTCCCCAACAGTCCCATGAGCTCCTTCCAGAACTTACTCGTGAATTTGGGGTCTCTGTCTGAGATGAGTGTAGCGGGGATGCCGTGGATGGTGATGATGCGGTCGAAGAAGAGTCGAGCAGTTGCTTCAGCTGTAGCTGTGGCGTTGGTCGGTATGAAGTGACCCATTTTGGAGAACTTATCGATCACCACGAGGATGGAATCATGTCCCCGTGAGGTCGAAGGAAGCTCTGTGATGAATTCGAGGCTAACGACCTGCCATGGCTGCTCCGGTACGGGTAGAGGCTGAAGTAACCCTGCTTTTTTCTGCTTGCTGCTCTTCATCCGCTGGCACGTGTCGCAAGAGGTGACGAACTGCTGCACGTCTGCTGCCATCCCGGGCCAGTAGTAATACTTCGCTATCCCTGCTAACGTCTTGTTGCTCCCGAAATGTCCCGCGTATGGTACGTCGTGAAACTCCTCCAATAGAATCTGCCGTAGCGGGGCGTAATTCGGTACCCAAATCTTTCCTGAACCCTTCCTTACAGCCAAGTCTTTCTCCCACTGTAATAGCTTCTTGGTCTGTGCTGTAGTAATCTCTGCGTCCACGAAGTACCCATGTTGGAATAGACCCTTGAGCAGAGGGTTCATCCCGTCGAGCTGGATGCCTGCTACATGTCCGGGGCGGCTCAACGCGTCTGCCTTGTTATGTAGCCCGGGCTTGTAGACAATGTCGTAGTGGAAGTGAGTTTCCAGGAAGTCCACCCACCGCACCTGTCGTCGTGAGAGTGTCGGTTGTGACTTCAGGAATACCTGGGATTCGCTAAGTGGTTTCGACGGGTATGAAGATGGGTGAACATCGGAGTACCAGGGTTAACGGCAGAAACGTCGGGGCTACACGGCGGAGAATAACTTCGGCACTGCTGCCTCAACCACGATTTTTGGGTTATTTTCTACAAAAACAAAGGAGTTGGAGCTGAGGGTGTTTCTTCGCTTCTTGAAGTGCGGTTGAGCCGTTGGGGGACTTCGCCTAAAGGGTCACTTATTAAGTCGCCTGGCAAAAAACACAGCGGCGGGGATACCTTGAACCCACTGGTGTTTAAAAGTGCACCGGGGGAAATTCTTCAGCAAAAGGGAGTGTGGGAGTAGACGAAGTTTTGGAATTTACCTGCCGGCAAAGAGCGATGAGGTGAAACATCTGCAAAGCGCCAGTGGGAGTTGCGTGGTTTTCAGTTAAACTTCATCGGCGGGAGAAGCTTCGACGACGGAGTCAACGGCGCTGATGCCACTAGGTTCCGTGAAATCCGGTCTCGGAATACCCAGGGACAGTCCATGGTTCTCGATTGAACCCACATGCTAGGGTCGGGTAACCGACGGAAACTAATGGTGACCGAGTGGGCGGCTATAGCGCGTCCGAGATTTTCGGAGGAGCGCTGCAACTGCAACTGCGGATTTACGGGGCTACTTTTCGAGCAACAATTTCGGAGTTTGACGAAGGACTTACCAATCTTACCGCAAGGAGTGGCGACATCTTCGTGGCAGTACTTCGACATTCGATTAAACGCGTGCGACAACGACGCCGCGTAACACCGCGGGAAGTACACGGAGTTTCAAGGGGTACCAACGACTTACGATGAACCAAAGAAGGCGACAGCAACAGTGAAGGGGGGGAGCAACAATTGTAAAAAATCATCCCTGCTTAAGAACCATCAGCGCATTACGACAAATTTCTATGACAATCCATTCCAACTCTTCTGCTGACAACTCGGTTTTGACCCGCCCACGACATCTGCATTTATTTCGACCACGTCAGGTGCTGCCAGCTACAGCTGTGGAAGGTACCATCGAAAGTTTCGATGGTGTAACAACAAACTTTGACAGTTCGAGCAATGACGATTTTTTATCGCGAGATCTGGTCTACTTATGCGGGTTTGCCCTCGGCGAATTTTGGGGCACGTAATACCTGGTTTCGTCATCTACGCTCAACGCCTCTACGTGGGACTTAACACCTGCATTTTTGTTGGTTTTCATATCGGCGCAGCAGTGAAACATTTTCTAGTGTGTTTTCTTGGAGGGGGGGAGCAAGTGCTTTGCACTATTTCTTTCCTTAGCGTTTTCTCGATTTTCTTCTTGACTTAGTCAGGACGCGCCAGCATGACGGACGATCGCGATCACATCGACACGATCAATGGTTCCTGCTACATCGCGATTGAATTTCACGTCAGCAGTTTCACTCCTTTCTCGTGTCAATCTTCGGCCATCAGATCAACATCGATTTCGATCTACGGCCCACATTCCAACTTTCAATTTATTTGGGCCAGTTTATCGTCAACGTCAGATCGAAATCTGACTTCATCAACAGCCTACATTCAAACTTTTTTTTTTTTTTTTGTCAAAGGCATTTCAACCGTCGGATTCAGCTGATGAGGAGATCTACGGCATCCTCGCTAGTGTGGGGTCTGTTCCCAGTACAGGGCTGCCTTATTTAGAGGGTGGGAGAGTGTAAGGATTTTCAAATCCTTACTGAGGCACTCGTTAGCGAGGCCATCCCGAGGGTCACGCGACGAACCAATTCTGCCTATTTCGTCGCACCGAACCACTCTCGAGTCGCCTCCGCACCGAGCGCAACCATCACCGAGCCATCCCTTCCCGAACCCCCTACCTACCTAGCCTTTCCCCTATTTAGTCATGCCATTCTCATTGTATCGTCATTCAGTAATTCAGTAATTCTCATTCTCGTTATTCGTTTTACTGCGCACTTTGCAAGTTTATTCATAACAGTGAAGGTGTTGTACGTTGTTGTTAGTTGTTATAAGTTGTAATGAAAGAGTGCACATGATTCAATAATGCGGAAGTGAATACAACTACTGTGCGAATAATGAAGCCTAGCACTAATGTAGCTGTTACAATCCTAAACAGGACTTAGCGAAGGATCGCGTCAGTGTTGATCGTAGTTTGAGTTGTTACAGCAGAAGTGTTGCCAACAAGTCAGAGTGAATGTAAATCTTAGAATATCGTAGGAGGGAATAGTCCAGAGAATTTTTGAGGTTAGAAGTCGAGGGGGTTACAAAAGTAACCTAGGATGGGTTGTACCCTCTAAGGGCAACTCACTGTAGTCTAGAAACCTAACAATGCATTTGAACATTATTTGACACACCCCCATATGCTAAGTGAGATGCATCCAAGAACTCTCAAGGGAAACAATGGTAAAGCAAAGCAACAAAGCAAAGCTCAGGGTGGCGCTCAAAGTCACCACACACTCTGAGCATAAGCAAGTGGCCACAAGACCAGTTCAAGAGTTTACTAGTATATATAGAAGCACAACAAACAGAGCAAACAGCAAGTCTACAGCAACCGAGGGCCTACCTCAACAAGCCCCAGTTGTACACAGAACCTGTGGTGGTCACCAGGCGCCAAGGCCTTGGTGAAGACATCGGCAGTATTGGCCTCCCAGGCCACAAAGTCCAAGCGTGCCTGGCCGCGTCGATGCAACTCTCGCAGGAGGAAGTACCTCACGTCAATATGCTTCACTCTGCTCTCCAGTCGAGGCTCTCGATGTTGTGCCAACACACTAGTGGCACGGTCATCGCACTCCCATTCAGCCTACAAGCCTGCTCAGCTTCTGGAATTTTGTGGGGAGGTTTTTCAACATGTGTTCTTCAAACCCTCAAAGTTTCAAAGTTTTTGAAGCAGTTACCAAGGCATGACAACAATTTAAGTTTCAAGACTTATGGCATCCCGGAAGTGTGTTTTACTCTTTTTTGGTAACACCCGAGTTCACCATTTCGGCTGCTGACTCGTTATTGGTCTGAAATTCGGAATGGCAGTCCTTTGCCTTGCTGTTCAGGTGGTCACCAAGTTTCAGAACAATCAAACATCGGAGCATTGCGTGACAGGTGTCGAAAGTCACTGTTCCGTAGTCATGGTGCACGGTTGGCAGCATTTCCCTTGCCACCCTTTCATTGTTGTCATGCCAATGGTGCAGGGACAGAGAATGAGACAAGAAGTACAGGTGGTCAAGTGGGACTCTACCACCCTCTTTTTGAGAAGTGTGGTCTTCCTGGAAGCAGCTTGCAAGAGGGTGCAAGTGGGAAGACAAGCTGAATCATGGTTGGCTTAGCTCACTAGTGGTAGCCTTGAGTGCAGCTCTGAACATCCAAGTGTGGTTGGCTTTGCTGACCTAGCTAGGACGTTTCTCATCCTTCTCTAGCCTTTCTCCCCTAGGACTCAACCTTCTCTGAGCTCCCAGGATGATCCCAACCCCTTAAGAGTTCCCTAGGACATGTTGTACTCACCTCTTCATTGCATCAATGAGAATACACGTTATTCAGCCGAGCTTACGTTTTCGTTCACAGCGTAGCGCATACATCTCTGGTGAAAGCAAGCAATACATCGTTGGAAAGCACACACCTAAGGCTAACTGCTGTCCAAGTTTCAGCCTCGTGTGTTATCGGATCTGATCGTGACGGCGTTTTGAACAGAGGCGGTTCGAAGTCGCTAGTTTCTACTTAGGCGGTTTCATGGGTATCCGCGACCCCTAAGTGGACTGTAGACTATAACACTCGACACAGGAGGATCATGACCTTGTTGTCAACGTACAAGGTTGGTGCAGAGCAAGGCCGCTCACCAAGGTCGGTTAGCAAGAAGGTCAACCAGCGAAGCTCTTGTGCCGCCATGGCACCAGCGTAGATCTCTGCCTCTGCACTGGACGAACAGACGATGACCGTGTAGATCTCGACGAAACAACACCAGCACCCAGACTGAAGCAGACAGGGCAGAAGTCAAGGGAGTGCTGCTCGTAGTCTTGCTTTGCTGCTATATGCAGTAACACCCAAAGAGTAGTCATCTTCGGGGTCGAGGCGAAGGTCTAGAAGAAGTCAACTCCCTCACGCTGACTGAAACCCCTGGCCACGTAGCGGGCCTTGAACATAGGCAGTGAACTAGGCGGCCGCTTCACCTTGAAGAGCCACATGACATCGACAACGTTCGCTCTGGGAGGGGGAAATGCGTCGATGTAAGTGCCTGTGGATCTCCAAGACGCTAACTCGGCGTCCATAGCCGCTTCCTACTGAGAGGCCCACTCCCCTGACACTGCCTCATAGTACGTGCGAGGTGTCGGTATATCAAGGGCGTCTGTGTCTCTTTCAAGGGAAGCAGCATGGCGCAGAGAGAGGGGGAAGCGGCTGCTAAGAACTCCAGCTCAAACTGCCTGTCCTCTAGGACGTCACAGCCAAGGGCAGACTCACCCCCGACGGACAGAGGACGGGGAGGTGGAGCAGCCACCACATGCATGGCGTAGTCAAGACGGCGGGTGGAAGCAAAGTAAGCGACACCGACAGTAAGAGCCAAGACAGATGACGGAGAGGTACGAGGGTTGGTGACAAGAGAGGTGAGAACACGAGAGACAATAAGGCGAGTAGCACGGTAGTAGTCAGTGATAGGGTGAGAGGAAACGGTGAGAGACTGCAGAGATAGCTTTAGCAACGGGAGCTAGACTACGAGCTAGGCACGGGTGCTCGTGTGATCTCTGCGTTCGTTCGCTTAGTCGTTTGCTTGTGCTTGCACTACTTGCTGGTTCACGGGGGAATTTGACAAGAGTTTCACTAGCAAAAGTTCACAACAATAGTAGTAACAACATTGGCAACACAGACTACATCAGAGCTAGCTAGGCTGCTGGTCGACCTCCATCGCAGCAGCGCTCGTTCCGCTCCAGCGTTGCAGAGTAGCGATGCGCCAACATTGCAAGTCCATGGTGTGCCAATGCTGCAGCAAGTCGGCTGCACATCATTGCACCCGCAGGACAATGGTGCTCGTGCTTCGCAGGTGCGTGCAGCTGGTTGGCGCTCCACACCTTAACACGAGCGCAGCGCAGACGCCTGGCAGGCTCCACGCCAGCGACTGCGCCCACCAGCCACGTCGACCTCGGGATACTACCCCCGAGGTCGGCCTCACATAAGTCACCCTGGCGACCTTCGCACACATCGCTCGGGTATCCTAGTCGACCGAGCAACCACGCCTGGTCGACCAGCTCAGTCCGTAGCCGGTCGCACATGCCCAGCATCCCCAGTCCGGCGTCCAGGCGTCCAGAACGCTATGCAGACCTCTAGGGCGGCGTCCACCTTTCCAGGACGCCGACCAGATGCCCAGGTCGGTGTCCGGCCTTCCAGGACGCCGTGCAGACGCCCAGGACGCCGACCAGGCGCCCGGGTAGTCGTTCTGACGCCCAGGTCGGCGTCTAGCTTCCCAGGACGCCGTCCAGGCGTCCAGGACGCCAACCAGGCGTCCAGGACGGCGTCCTCCTGCTCGGCGCTCTCCAGCCAGGCGCCCTCCAGCTTGGCGTCCTTGCAGTGGCCCCTGTGCCCACTGCTGCAGGTCGGCTGCAACCCCCGCACATCCGACCACGAGGTCGGCTCTGCCCAAGCGAGGACAGGGCCACATAACACTCCCGTTGACACTCCCCTGCCGCGTTCACGCTTGGGCTCCCCAGCCCACACGGCAGCACTGCTCAGAGAAAAGCTCAGCGCCGTGCACACAACACACAGCACGCCGGTCACCGCACCAGCCATGCAGAAAGGGCATGGCACCTACTGCTGCACGTCATTGTCGCCGTCGACCACATCGGCCAGGCGCACTTGGCCGATTGCAACGGAGCACCGGTTGAAGGCCGGATAGTGCAGCGCCTTCGTCAGGAAGTCGGCTGGCTGCTCAGCGGTCGGGATATACTTCAGCGAAAACTTCCCTCGCTTCACCATGTGCTGCAACCAGGCCTGTCGCCGCTCCATGTGCTTGAGGTTACCCGTCAACCCCATGCCCTTGGCGACCGTGATGGCTAACTTGTTGTCCACCCGCAGGACGGTCGGCTTCCCGGTGTCCAACTGTCGGAACTCTGCAAGAAGGAAGCGAAGGCGGCGTCCCTCCTTACCGACTTCTGTGGCCGCCATGTACTCTGATTCGGTCGACGACAACGTCGCGCACTTGATGCGCTGGCTCGACCAGGAGACCGCGGCCCTTCCATAGACAAACACGTAGCCGCCCATGCTCATCCTGTTTTGCTTGTCGTCGGCCTCCACATAGCTGACCAGCTCCAGCGACTCTGTGTCAGAACTTATATTTGTAACTGCCTGTATCTGTAGTTAGTGTAGTTATTATAAACTTTGTTTGGTGGTGCACCTTATTTGTTTCCTTTGCTATATGTTCTTCGAAACCTATAGTGAAACCATCCTTTCCAACTTTCTCGACTCTCACCCTAGGCACAAACTACTAGACATCCTAGTTGGGCCTAGGCTCCTAAGCCTAGGCCCTAGTTAAACTTGATCATTTCTCGTTTCAGTTTCGATACTCTGGTCCACCGCCGATCTCCAGGGCAGAGTCGCGCGTGTTGGCGAGGTAGGTGAGGCAGTGGTCGACCTCGCACCAGTGCTGGTCACTCCTCACTGTGAGGTCGCTCCCCAGCTTGCTGCAGGCAAAGGCGACGTCCGGCCTCGTCGTCGTCGCCGCGAACTGCAGCAAGCCGACCTTCTGCCGGTACTCCTCCTCCTAGCGCTCCTACGCCTCCTCGTTGTCGAAGGTGAGCTCGGCGTAGGCGTCGATCAAGACTGGCGTCTTCGGAGTGCACCCGGTCTGCTCCTCGTTGATGAAGCACCTACGCAGCTTGTCGGCATAGCCCTGCTGGTGTAGCCTCAGCTTCCCCGCCGATCTGTCGCGCACGATCTCCAGCGCTTGGTACTTCCGCACTGGCGAGATCTCCGGCACCTCGAAGGCGGCTTTCAGGAGCTCCTTCAGCATCACGGTGCTGCTGCTGGCAGCGAGCAGGTCGTTGACGTAGACCAGCACCCAGCAGGCCACTCCGTCGTCGCCGACCTTGAAGTACAGAGCCTCGTCGACCTGGCTCTTCTTCCACTCGGCGCCAACCAGCACATCGTTGAGCGCCAAGTACCACAGTAGCGGTGACGGCTTCAGCCTGTACAGGCTCTTCAACAGCTTGCACACCCGGCCGGTTCTGTCGTTGAAGTAGTCCGGCTAAGACATGTACAACACCCGGTCGAGCTTGCTCTGCAAGAAGGCGTTCTTCATGTGGAGCTGCATCAGGTTGAGGTTGAGGACGGCGACGATGTTGAGGAAGATCCTCAGCATGACGTAGCTGCCCACCGGCGCGAACGTCTCATCGTAGTTGGCGCCATACACCTGGGTGAAGCCCTTCACCACCAACCTCGCCTTCTTGCGCTCGACGATGTCGTCGATGTGGTACTTCGTCGTCAGCACCCACCGGTTCTTCATGATGTTCACCCCCGGCAGGCGTTCGACCAGCTCCCACGTGCCTATGTTGATGAGGCTGCGGATCTCCTTCTCCATGGCGGCCTTTACCGCCTAGCCCTTCTAGCTTGCCAGCGCCTCCTTCACCGACATCGTAGAGATGTCCCAGCGGTGCTCGGGGCCGACGTGCATGTCGGGGTCGAGCTCCGAAAACTCCTCATCCTCCTCGGCGTCGTCGTACAGTAGGTCATCATCATCATCGTCCACGTCGTACACCGTGGTGAAGGCAGTTGGGACGAAGCAGTCAGGCGGCCTCCGAAGTCGGCCTGTACGCCGTGGTCCCAGCTGGACCTCCTCGGCGTTCCCTTCATCATGGCCGGCGTCGCTGTCCCCAGCGTCCTGCTGCACCTTGGTTGGCATCATGGTCAACTTCTCCCCTGCGGTCGGCTCCCCTGCCGACTGCCCGGTCGCCGACTGCTCCGTGGTCAGCGTCGCTGCTGCCTGCTCCCCTGTCGACTGCTGTTCTGCAGGTGCCTCATTTTTCGGCTTCACCAGAGTCGGCTGCACCACCTCCTGCCTCCCGATCGGCGTCAACTTCGCTCCCACGCTGACCTGCACAACATCACGTTGGCCACCGGCGATGCTTGGTGTCGGCACCAGAGGTGACGCCCCACTTCTCCCCTCATCGCCGGAGGCCGACGTCGGGGTCAGCCCTTGCAAGTCAGCAACAAGGGGAAGGGGAGGGGAAGGACTGGGAGTGGGGACGTCCTCGGCGTCCTCACTGTCAGAATCCCAACCACTAGACCATTGGGATAAAAGGGCTTGTTTCAGTAGCGGGTTAGTGCGCCCATAACCCCCCAGGCGAACGCGCCTGTAACCCTCTCCAGGATCAATCGGGGATCTCCAGTGGACCTCTGACACCCCCCCGCACTGGGATGCCCGAAGTGCACACACTGGGATTCGAACCCGAGACCGCTCTGATACCATGTCAGAATCCCAACCACTAGACCATTGGGATAAAAGGGCTTGTTTCAGTAGCGGGTTAGTGCGCCCATAACCCCCCAGGCGAACGCGCCTGTAACCCTCTCCAGGATCAATCGGGGATCTCCAGTGGACCTCTGACACTCACCAACACCGACCTTGGTGAGCAAAGACAGCGTTGCCGTTGAGGTGTCCGTTGGCGAGTGAATCGGCATCCACCTGGACGCCGGCCCGTGCGCCGACTTCTACACCTCCAGCGGTATGCTCTCGTAGAACACCACGTCCGATGTGGTGACCACCCGGTTGTCAGCGATGTCGAGGAGTTCCCAGCCCTTTCTCTCCTCAGACACGCCGAGGTGAAGGCCCCACCTGGCCTTAGGCTTGAGCTTCCCACCACGCTGCTGCTCGGGGATCAGGAACTGCGCCATGCAGCACCACACCCGCGCTAGTGACAAGTCGGGCTTCGTCCCGGTGAGCAGCTGGTACGGCGTCGTCCCCGACGGCAGCGTCGACCTTTCCAGGCAGTTGCCGACCCAGACGGCCTGCCCCAGAGCTAGGTGCCACCAGTGGTGCTGCACGCCCATCTGCAGCAGCATCGTTTGCACCGACTCCACCACAGTCCTCATCTCCCTATCCGCCATGCCATTCTATTGCGGGGTGTACGGGCAGGTCAGGTCGTGGACGAATCCCTTGCCATTCACGAAGTCGGTGAACTGTTTCCCAAGGAATTTCCCTCCCCGGTCAGAGCGCAACATCAACACCGACTTCTTCGTCTGCCACTCAGCCACCGCCAGCCACTGCACGAACACCTGCAACGCATCCGACTTCTTGGCGACCGGCCTAACCCACACGTAGCGAGTCTTGCGGTCCTTTAGCAGCAAGAAGTACAGGCTGCTGTCCTTGGCAGCCATGCGGAACGGCCCGCATAGGTCGATGTGCACGACGGCCAGCACGTCGTCGATGTCGGAGCCTTTGTCGGGGAAGGTGTGTCGCGCCAGCTTCCCACCGACGCACAAAACATACGGTGAGTCGGCGCCAGACGCCGACTTGAGGTATAGCCCGGTGGTGACCTCATGCTTTGCCGAGCTCCAGATGGTATCTTTGCCGACGTGTGCAAGCCTCGCGTGCAGCCTGTCCGGCGTTGCCTTCGTCGCCAAGACGATCGCCCACAGGGCCACGACCTCCGTGGTGGGCGTTGTCTGCTTGGCCAAGCAAGGGCGCAGGTCGGTGCAGAGGACACGCCCGGTGTACGTTCCCCGACTGAGCACCTCTCCCGCCGGTGTGATGAGCAGCATCCCATCACCGTCCTCCTGCAGCTTCACGCCGTTCTCCTTCAACTGCCCGGCCGAGAGTAGGTTCGCTCGCACACCCGCGACGTAGAGCACGTCGGGGATGAGCACCTGCTTCTCGTCCTCCCCCCGCAGAGCGACAGTGCTGCGGCCCTGAACGTCCTGCAGCGCTCCATTGAAGCTGCGCACGTGCTTCACATCGCAGCTCGGCTCCAAGTTGACGAAGGGCCCCTTCGTCCCCATCGGGTGGTGTGTGTCAACATATATTTTATATGTGTTGTTTAGGTTAGTCTAGGTGTTACATTCCTACTTCCTTGCATGATTAGGATTTGCTATATCTAGGGTTGTACTTCACCTTTTCTATCGATTCATTCATATCGTAACATGGTATAGAGATAGGTTCCCCCTAAGCGATTTTTCCCCTAGGCAAAATTTCTCTCGATAGTCTATGGGCCCACCACCCGTGCGCCTCGTAGCGACCCGTAGCCCGAAGCGCCCTGCCCCGTAGAGCCCGAGTAGACCGCGCCCCCCGTCGCCATCGCGCGTCACCCATGTCTGCCCTGGGCCCCACCCGTTTTTGCCGTGCGTCACTCGGTTTTCTGCCCCGCGCCCCACTCGTTTTACCCCGCGCGTTACCCCCCCTGACCTGAAAACCGCCTCCCCACCCCTGCAAACTATGCCTCAAGACCTGAACCCGCCATCTCAAACCTGAAATCCGCCGCCGAACCTGGAAACCTGCCTCCCCAGACCTGAAAACCGCTGCCCCAAACCTGACAACCGCCGCCCCAGACCTGACAACCGCCGCCCCGGACCTGACAACCGCCGCCCCACCTGGAAACCTGCTGTCCCACCCGTTCCAGGCACCTCACCCGGAATCAGCCGCCCCACCCAGTACTCTCCACTGCACAGAACCGCGCAGGTCCGCATTGAACCGCACAGAACCGTACATAACCGCACAGAACTGCACAGGATCACCGCCTCACCTTCCCCACCCGTAGCCAGCTGCCTTAACAGCTGCCCCACCTGAAACCCGCCTCCCCACGAGCTGCCACACCCGCCGCCAGTAGCCCCAGCCGATTACACTGCCGCCAGCAGCACCAGCTGCAGCATAGGCTGCCCCTAGCGCACCAGCAGCAGCGCAGGCTGCCCCTAGCACAACCAGAAGCAGCATAGGCTGTCGCCAGCGCACCAGCAGCAGCATTGGCTGCCCCCAATGAAACCAGTAGCAGCTAAGGCTGCCCCCAACAGAGCCAGAAGCAGCATAGGCTGCCCCAAGCAAACCAGCAGTAGCATAGGCTGCCCCCAGCGCACCAGCAGCAGCTTAGGCCACCGCCAGCGCACCAGCAGCAGCTTAGGCTGCCCCGAGCAGAACCAGCAGCAGCATAGGCTGCCCAAAGCGCACCAGTAGCAATTTAGGCTGCCCCCAGCGCACCAGCAGCAGCTTAGGCTGCCCCCAGCAGAACCAGCAGCAGGATAGGCTCACATGGCGTGTACTAGGGTTCTACGCAGCAGGGCCAGCCGCAACACTCCCGTCAGTGGGGGCCTGCGGGTCCAAAGTGTGGCGCCCCTAGCAGTGGCTCAGCTAGCAGTGGGCGAGACGTCGGCCCCTGCGGGTACTGGGCACTGACAGGCCTCGGTGCTGGCACTACCTGCTGGAGTCCTGACCACACTGCATCCAGCTGCTACCGTCGACTCGACGACCTCCTCCGTGAGCGATTTGGTCCTCACGCTATTACACCGCACTGGCCCTCGCGTCTTCGCCAGCGAGTACTGCACCAGTTGAGTCTCACCTACCTGGTCTACGACCTTTCCCGACTGCACGAGTAGAGACCTGTGTTTTTAGTCTTGGTGCGTGTCTTGTTTCCAGTCCATGCGTCTCTGAGCGTCTTTGTGTAGGAGCTGCAACTACCACCAGTCTAGCACCAGCCTTTGTCGCTGGCTCGGGTGCAACCTCACAAAACTGCACAGCTTTCCTTCACCCTTGACTCTGGAGCGTCCAGCTGTTTCTTTCGCGATTATACTGACCTCACACCACTGCGCACTCCAGTCACTGTCGCCTTGGCTGACCCCAGCGTGGGACCTGTAGTTGCCCACAGCTCCACCACTCTTCCGTGTCCAACGGCTCCCTCTGGGTTTCTCACAGGTTACTACACCCCCTCGTTCTCCAGGAACCTCGTGGGTGTCAGTCACCTCCACGACCTAGGTGTAGTCACTACTTTTCCGCTGGACGAGCCTGTTGCCTCTTGCACAGTCGGTGCCACTGGGGCACCTTTGGCCACTTTCCACAAAGAGCCGGGCTCTGGTCTGTACTCACTACACACTGGGTCCCACCACACTGAGTCAGGTCAGGTAGCTGCTGTGTCGTGCGACTGTCGGTCACTTACCCACCCGTCGGTCCTCTGGCACCACCGTCTAGGTCACCCGTCGTTCCCACGTCTTAGTAGGATGGTACCACACTGTCTGGTCTCAGGTCTCCCAGCGTCGCTTGCCCCGCTTCCTTGCTCGCCTGCGCCGCCGTGCATTCCTTGCGTCGAGGGTTAGCAGCGTGCCGCCCATCACTCCTCCTCGTTCCCCCCCCACCACGGCTCCCTTCCAGACCCTGAACTTGGACGTTTGGGGCCCCTCCCCTGTCCTTGGCCCACGTCAGGAGTGTTGGTGCAACCCTACGGTTTGCACTCGGCTTGTTGTCCGTGTGTGTGCATGCGTGTGTTCATGGAATGGAATGAGTGCATGAAATAAATATATATTTCATGCTTATAATAGTGTGTGAATGATGGGTCATGATGTCGAGTGTGTGTGTCAAGTCAATAGCGAATTATCGCTCGTCGCGTGTAACGTGGTCATTTTGTGTGTCCCGCGCGGTTTCTATTTTTGTCGTGCGCGGTTTCTATTTTGTCACTTGTTGAACGTTCGGCGTGTCGCAGGTATGTGCAGGAGACCCATCAAGAACTCAAGGATGAGTTTGTGATGAAGAGCTCGAGCCCTGGTGTCAACATTCAAGTGAGCGTGAAGCTCGCCAAAAAGGTACACCTCAAGAAATTGAAGATAGTTACATTAGTTTGAGTAGTGTAACATTTCACTTGGTGTAGGCCCTAGTGAAGGGTAGTTTCGAGACCCTTCGTGGTTGGGGACAGTGTGGCACTGTTCCACATCACTATTCCTCGGCTCTTGGGGTTTGTAGGAGCTGGGAGTCATTCCCAACTCGTAACTCTTCCTAACTCTTCCTATCTTGTGTTCTAAGACTATAGTGGCTGCCATAGTGCCGTTCGTTCAAACCAACGCTGTATCGTCAATTCTTGGTGAAATCGTGCGATGCAATTTGCCTATAGTAGGCGACGCTCAGACGCTCCAGATCAAAGTTGAATCAGGTCATTTAAAGTTGTGACCAGAACGCTATGATCGTTCAAAGCCGCCGTGCAGAAATCCGGCTTTGCACTCTATCTTTCGTTTTATGCACATTGAAGCCTACTGTGACTAGAACAAGTAGTATCAGAGCGCCTTGGAGCATTTTCGACAATGGCTCGACCTGAAGAAATGATGGCAGAGATGCTGGAGGCAATGGAGATGCCCAAGCACAAGGCCAAGCCCGTGATTCAGCCGTGGCGCCCGTGCAACCTACTCTTGGACCTTCAAGGGATGAACCAAGAGTGTTCGGGCTTGACAAGTTCAACGGCGACAACTTTGCTGAATGGTCCTTCAGAATGGAGAACGTGTTCAATCACTATGACCTGCTGGAGGTGATGGAAGGAATGGAGAAGCGTCCCGAGAACGACCTGGGGAAGAGCCCGTGGGTGCGGAAGAGCGCACAAGGCTACCTCCTACTAGGGCAAGCGTTGGGGAGCAGTCAAATCCGTCACATCAAGCCTTTCCAACGTGAACCATAGAAGGGACCAAAGGCATGGGCTGCTCTCAAGGGTGTACACGCTCCTGCAACAGCGGCGGTAGCTGTAGTGTTGGAACGGCAAATGGCGACGCTACGAATTGAGGAAGATGAACCCGTGGAAGACGGGGTGCAGAAATTCTTCGATTTGTTGACGCGGCTTGAGGGAGCTGATTTGAACTACAGTGAGCTCCAGAAGAAGACCAAGTTGCTCGCTCTACTCCCCGAGTCGTGGTCCTCGCTCATCATTGATTTTATTCGCGACTTGCCCCGCCTCTCGCTTGAAGACGTGAAGCGAACGATCCTACAAGAGGATTTCCGCCGCCGTGACTTGGCGAGTGCGGATGGCGCTGGGGCAGCAAGCGTCGGCCATGGATATGGCCGAGGAAGAGGCAGAGGACGAGGGGGAGGAAGGTTTGGAGGCAGCAACTTCGGTGGAGGCCGCGGGAATGGCGGTTACGGCAGCGACGACAAGAGCTACGGTCGCGGTCGCGGACGATTCGACGGCGAATGCCACTATTGCCACAAGAGCAGACACATTAGGCGCGACTGCTACAAACTCCCTGAAGGTTGGACCCCTGCTCAAGGCCAAGAGGGTATAGGAGCAGGAGGAGGGAGAGGAAGAAGCCGTGGAGGCCGTGGCGGTCGCGGTGGTGGTGCTGCAAATATGAAGAACGAAGATAACGAGAAGGACTCGAAGGACGATCGGTACCCGGGTCTATTATACTTTGTGTGAACTCAAGCATCGGCTGCACCACAGAAGGATGAAGACTTTGAAGAGCCTGCAGCTATGGGAAAGGTCACCCTACACCCCCTGGACTATTGGGTGATCGATAGCAGCGCTACCTATACCATGACACCTCGCGCGGACTTGCTCACCGAACTTGAACCGTCACCGGTGAAGCATGTCACATCGGCTTTGGGGCAACGAGCAGAGGTGAAAGGCATGGGTAAAGCCATGTTCAAGGGTGCTGATGGGAAGATGGTGGGCCTCAAGAACGTGCTTTGGGTGCCCAGCCTTGCTGCGAACCTGATTTCCGTGCGGCAGTTGGCAAATGCCGGCATGGACACGAACTCGAAGGGAGCCAAGACCTACACCGCAAGGCTTGGGCTGCGGATTCTTTGGGACCTTCACGAGGATAGGGACGTCTACAACGAGATGTGGCAGATCTCTTTGGTCCTCATGCTTAAGGAGAGGCAAGTGGCAGCAATCTTCAGCACCAAGAGTGAAGTGGTTGGTAGTGGTGATGGCGCGAACGGTCGCGCTAAGGAGAACGAGTCCAAGAAGAGCAATCTTGGAGGGACCAGCAAGCTTGGCGATCATAATAAGTGTGGTGCAGCATCCAAGGAGCAGCACAAGGGTGAGGAGAATCCTGAGGCAGCAGCGGAGGAGGACTATGGAGAGAGCATGTGGGGCGCTATTGCGAGCGCGGCATTCTCCAATCCGACTTCGGCTACGGGGGAGTGTGATTGGCTCACCTAGCATCGGCGCATGGGACATGTGGCCCTGCCTATTTTGCAGCAGCTAGTGAAGATCCAGATGGTTGCTGGCATACGTGTGAACGGGGAGCCCGATGAGGTGCTTGGCTGCCCAACATGCTTGCAAGCCAAGTTCACCCGGTTTCCGTTCTCGAGCTCGGAGGCAACGGCTAAGGCACCACTTGATGAGGTGGTGATGGACGTGGTGGGCCCCTGGAAGCTTAGAGCTGCTAGAGCTGAGTATTTTCTCACCATTATGGACGTCTACACCCGTATGACTTGGGTGTACGTGCTGGCCAAGAAAAACGATGTAGCTGAAACGTTGAAGACGGATTGGTTCCCGATGGTGGAGCGGCAACAAGACCGTCTAGTCAAGTCGATCCGCACCGATCGAGGGGGAGAGTTCCTGAGCAAGAAGTTTGGGTTGTGGCTGAAGAAGAATGGTATTTGGCACTCCCTCACCATGCCATACTCCCCTGCGATGAACGGCATCGCCGAGCGAGCGAACCGCACAATCACGGAGGCGGCACGCGGGTTGCTCATTGAAGCCGGGCTACCCGAATATTTCTGGCCTGATGCGATGCGGAGCGCGTGTGTGGCCAAGAACAGAGTTTTGACTCATGTGGGAGCAGACAAATGGGTGCCCTATGTGGAGTGGCTTGGAAGGAAGCCAAAGGTGGATATGCTTCGGGTGTTTGGGTGCATGTGCATGGCGCTTGTGCCTAAGCATCTTCGGCACAACAAGCTTGGTGCCAAGGCGGTGTGGGCCATGCACTTGGGCATGGCTCAAAACAGCAAGGGATGGCTTCTTTGGGACCCATTCACCAAGAAGTTCTTGGTGAGCAGGGACTGCAAGTTCATGGAGAACTTCATGTACAAAGATTGGAAGGCGGAGAATGAGGCGAAGATAGGCGTGCAGTTTGGGGAGGTGAAGAGTTTCGGCTTGGAGCATGTGGAGCTGCTTTTGGAGCTAAGCAGCGGCAGCACCACCACAAGGCGATCCTCCCTTGTGAATGGGGGAGAGGAGGCCAAGGATGCAGAGGAAGAAGAGGAGGAGGTGCAGCAAGTGAGCGAGCATGCACCGACACTTCCTTCCTACGCTACGAGCGCTCCACGGAACCGAGCCACACCGCAGCAACGCCAAGGCCTTCAAGTCCCTGCAGCTGAGGAGGAAGGAAGGGGCAAGAGGAGAGTTCAAGCCCCTAATAGGGTGACCTATAATGCACCGGGAAAGCAGGGCAAGACAGCCCTGGCCGGAGCGGCAATGATGGTCAGAGATGACGACGAGAGTGACTACGAGGAGTGTGCCTTCACGTTCTTCTCTCCGGTGGAGATGCCGGGAGAACCAGCAACTCTCAAGGATGCCTTAGAGAGTAGTGATGCTGAGTAGTGGAAGAAGGCCATGGAGAGTGAGCTGAAGAGCATCAAGGAGAACGACACGTTTGAGTTGGTGGAGCTACCGGAGGTGCGTAAGGCGATCACGTCCAAGTGGCTCTTCAAGATCAAGTCGGATGCCGACGGCAAGATCGAACACTACAAGTCTAGGCTTGTAGCCAAGGGGTAACAGCAGAAGGAGAAGGTGGACTTCAAAGAGCTGTTTGCCCCTGTGGTGAAGCCAACGACGCTGTGAACCCTATTCGCGGGAGCCGCCATCAAAGGATGGGTGGTGAAGCAGATGGACATCGTAACGGCATTCCTCAATGGCATCCTTGAGGAGGAGATTTTTATGGCGCAGCCAGAGGGGTTTGATGATGGTAGTGGCAGAGTGTGGAGGCTGAAGAAGGCCCTCTATGGGCTGAAGCAGGCCCCTAGGCAATGGTACATGAAGCTGCGCGAAGTGTTGGAGGAGATCAGATTCACTCCCTCAACGGCCGATCACTCCTTGTTCATGCTTGGTGAGGGGGAGTGTTGGTGCAACCCTACGGTTTGCACTCGGCTTGTTGTCCGTGTGCCTGCATGTATGTGTGTATGGAATGGTATGAGGGCATGGGATAATATATATTTCATGCTTATAATTGTGTGTGAATGTTGAGTCATGATGTCGAGTGTGTGTGTCGAGTCAATAGCGAGTTATTGCTAGACGCATGTTACGCGGTCGTTTGTGTCTCGCGCGCGGTTTTTATTTTTGTCGTGCGCGGTTTCTATTTTGTCCTGTGTCGAACGTTCGGTGTGTCGCAGGTGTGTGCAGAAGACCCATCAAGAACTCAAGGATGAGTTTGTGATGAAGAGCCCGAGCCTTGGTGTCAAGCCTCAAGTGATTTCGAAGCTCGCCAAAAGGGTACACCTCAAGTTATTGAAGATAGTTACATTACTTTGTGTAGTGTAACATTTCACTTGGTGTAGGCCCTAGTGAAGGGTAGTTTCGAGACCCTTCGGGGTTGGGGACAGTGTGGCACTGCTCCACATCACTGTACCTTGGCTCTTGGGGTTTGTAGGAGCTGGGAGTCATTCCCAACTCGTAACTCTTCATATCTCTTCCTATTTTGTGTTCTAAGACTATAGTGGCTGCCATAGTGCCGTTCGTTCAAACCAACAATGTGTCCTCAATACTTGGTAAAATTGTGAGATCTAAATTGCCTATTGTAGGCGACGTTCAGACGCTCCAGATCCAAGTTGAATCAGGTCTTTTGAATTTGTGACCAGAACGCTATGAACGTTTGAAGCCGCTGTGCAGAAATCCGGCTGTGCACTCTATCTTTCGTTTTAGGCACATTGGAGCCTATTGTGACTATAACAAGTGGTATCAGAGCCCCTTGGAGCAGTTTCGACAATGGCTGGACCTGAGGAAAGGGGTGGCAGAGGTGCTGGTGGCAGAGGAGAAGCCCAAGCTCAAGGCCAACCCCGTGATTCAGCCATGGCGCCTGTGCAATCAAGTGTTGGCCCATCTAGGGATGAGCCTAGAGTGTTTGGCCTTGACAAGTTCAATGGTGACAACTTTGCTGAGTGGTCCTTCAGAATGGAGAACATATTTGACCACTATGACCTGCTGGAGGTAATGGAAAGAACGGAGAAGCGTCCCGAGAACGACCCGGAGAAGAGCCCGTGGGTGCGGAAGAGAGCACAAGGCTACCTCCTACTTGGGCAAGCGCTGGGGAGCAGCCAAATCCGTCACATCAAGCCTTTCCAGCGTAAACCAGAGAAGGGACCAAAGGCATGGGCTGCTCTCAAGGGTGTACACGCTCCTGCAACAGCGGCGGTAGCTGTGGTGTTGGAACGGCAAATGGCGACACTACGAATTGAAGAGGATGAAGCGGTTGAAGAAGGGGTGCAGAAATTCTTTGACTTGTTGACGCGGCTTGAGGGAGCTGATTTGAACTATAGTGAGCTCCAAAAGAAGACCAAGTTGCTGGCCCTACTCCCTGAGTCATGGTCCTCGCTCATCATCAACCTTAATCGCGACTTGCCCCGCCTCTCGCTTGAAGACGTGAAGCGAGCTATCCTTCAAGAGGATTTCCGCCGCCGTGAGTTGGCGAGTGCGGATGGCGCTGGGGCAGCGAGCATCGGCCGTGGATATGGTCGAGGAAGAGGTAGAGGACGAGGAGGAGGAAGGTTTGGTGGCAGCAACTTCGGCGGTGGCCGCGGGAGTGGCGGTTACGGCAGCGACGACAAGAGCTACGGACGCGGTCGCGGCCGATTCGACGGCGAGTGTCAATATTGCCACAAGAGCGGACACATGTGGCGCGACTGCTACAAACTCCCTGATGGTTGGACCCCTGCTCAAGACCAAGAGGGTAGAGGAGCACGAGGAGGGAGAGGAAGAGGCCGTGGAGGCCGTGGCAGTCGCGGTGGCGGAGCTGCAAACATGAAGAGCAAAGACAACGACAAGGACCCGAGCAACGATCGGTACCCGGGTCTATTCTTCTTCGTGTCAACGCAAGTACCGACTGGTCCAGAGAAGGATGAAGGCTTTGAGGAGCCAGCAGCTGTGGGGAAGGTGACTCTACACCCTCTGGACTATTGGGTGATCGATAGTGGCGCTACCTATAGCATGACACCTCGCCCGGACTTGCTCACCGAACTCGAACCGTCACCGGTGAAGCATGTCACATCAGCTTTGGGGCAGCAAGCGGAGGTGAAAGGCATGGGCAAGGCCATATTTAAGGGTGCTGATGGGAAGATGGTGGGCCTCAAGAATGTGCTTTGGGTGCCCAACCTTGCTGCCAACCTGATTTCCGTGCGGCGGTTGGCAAAGGCCGGCATGGACACTAACTCGAAGGGAGCCAAGACCTACACCGCAAGGCTTGGCGATCGGATTCTTTGGGACCTTCATGAGGACAGAGATGTCTACAACGAGATGTGGCAGATCCCTGTGGTCCCAATGCCTAAGGAGAGGCAAGTGGCAGCAAGCGTCAGCACCAAAGGTGGAGCGGTTGGTAGCGGCGATTGCGCGGACGGTCGCGCTAAGGAGAAGGAGTCCAAGAAGTGCAATCTTGGAGGGACCAGCAAGCTTGGTGAACCTATGGAGAGAGGTGCAGAAGCCAAGGAGCAGCAAAAGGGTGAGGAGAACCCTGAGGCAGCAGCGGAGGAGGACTACGGAGAGAGTATGTGGGGCGCTATTGCGAGCGCGGCATTCTCCAATCCAACTTCGACTACGGGGGAGTGTGATTGGCTCACCTTGCATCGGCGCATGGGGCATGTGGCCCTGCCCATCTTGCAACAGCTAGTAAAGAAAGAGATGGTTGCTGGCATACGTGTGAAGGGGGAGCCCGATGAGGTACTTGGCTGCCCGACGTGCATGCAAGCCAAGTTCACCCGTTTCCCATTCTCTAGTTCGGAGGCAACGGCTAAGGCACCACTTGATGAGGTGGTGATGGACGTGGTGGGCCCCCTGAGGCTTGGAGCTGCTGGAGCTAAGTATTTTCTCACTATTGTGGACGTCTACACCCGTATGACTTGGGTGTACGTGCTGGCCAAGAAGTGCGACGTGGCTGAAACGTTGAAGGCGGATTGGTTCCCGATGGTGGAGCGGCAACAAGACCGTCTAGTCAAGTCGATCCGCACCGATCGAGGGGGAGAGTTCCTGAGCAAGGAGTTTGGGTTGTGGCTGAAGAAGAATGGTATTCGGCACTCCCTCACCATGCCATACTCCCCTGCAATGAACGGCATCGCCGAGCGAGCGAACCGCACAATCACGGAGGCGGCACGCGGGTTGCACATTGAAGCCGGGCTACCCGACTATTTCTGGCCTGATGCGGTGCGGAGCGCGTGTGTGGCCAAGAAACAAGCCTTGACTCATGTGGGAGCAGACAAATGGGTGCCCTATGTGGAGTGGCTAGGAAGGAAGCCAAAGGTGGATATGCTTCGGGTGTTCGGGTGCATGTGCATGGCGCTCGTGCCTAAGCATCTTCGGCACAACAAGCTTGGTGCCAAGGCGGTGTGGGCCGTGCACTTGGGCATGGCTCAAAACAGCAAGGGATGGCTTCTTTGGGACCCATTCACCAAGAAGTTCTTGGTGAGCAGGGACTGCAAGTTCATGGAGAACTTCATGTACAAAGATTGGAAGGCGGAGAATGAGGCGAAGATAGGCGTGCGGTTTGGGGAGGTGAAGAGTTCCGGTTTGGAGCATGTGGAGCTGCCTTTGGAGCTGAGCAGCAGCAGCACAACCACAAGACAATCCTCCCTTGTGAATGGGGGAGAGGAGGCCAATGATGCAGAGGAAGAAGAGGAGGAGGTGCAGCAAGTGAGCGAGCGTGCACCGTCACTCCCTTCTCGTACTACGAGTGCTCCACGGATTCGAGCCACACCGCAGCAACGCCAAGGCCTTCAAATCCCTGCAGCTGAGGAGGAAGGAAGGGGCAAGAGGAGAGTTCAAGCCCCTAATAGGCTGACCTATGATGCGCTGGGAAAGCAGGGCAAGACAGCCCTGGCCGGAGCGGCAATGATGGTTGGAGACGACGAGGAGAGTGACTACGAGGAGTGTGCCTTCGCGTTCTTCTCTCCGGTGGAGATGCCGGGAGAACCAGCAACTCTCAAGGAGGCTTTGGAGAGTAGTGATGCTGAGGAGTGGAAGAAGGCCATGGAGAGTGAGCTGAAGAGCATCAAGGAGAACGACACGTTTGAATTGGTGGAGCTACCGGAGGGGCGTACGGCGATAACGTCCAAGTGGCTCTTCAAAATCAAGTCGGATGCCGGCGCCAAGATCAAGCGCTACAAGTCTAGGCCTGTAGCCAAGGGGTAACAGCAGAAGGAGAAGGTGGACTTCAAGGAGCTGTTTGCCCCTGTGGTGAAGCCGATGACGCTGCGAACCCTATTCGCGGGAGCCGCCATCAAAGGATGGGTAGTAAAACAAATGGACATCGTAACGGCATTCCTTAACGGCATCCTTGAGGAGGAGATTTTTATGGCGCAGCCAGAGGGGTTTGATGATGGTAGTGGCAGAGTGTGGAAGCTTAAGAAGGCCCTCTATGGGCTGAAGCAGGCCCCTAGGCAATGGTACATGAAGCTGCGCGAAGTGTTGGAGGGGATCGGCTTCTCTCCCTCAACGGCCGATCACTCCTTGTTCATGCTTGGCGAGGGGGAGCAGAGGAGCTTCATGGTGGTTTATGTGGATGACATTCTTATATTCTCACCCTCCTCTGACCTTGTGAAGGAGGTGATGCTGAAGCTGCATGACAAGTTCAAGTGCAAGTCCCTTGGTGACATGAACTTCTACCTTGGGCTCCACATCGAACGAGACGTGGAGAAGCGGAGCATGCGAGTGCACCAACGGAAGTACTTGGAGGCGTTGGCTGCCAACTTTGACCAGATTGAAGGTCATGTGGCTACTCCCTTTCCCTCTGGGTTCAAGTGTGTGAAGGGACCAGAGGAGGAGAGCATTTGTGAAGAGGAGAGGCGCCGTTTTCACTCGTTGGTGGGCAGCCTCATGTATGCGGTGGTAAACACCCGACCGGACGTCGCGTTTGCTACCGGGCAGCTGGCTAGGGTTGTGGAATGCCCTTATGAGGAGCAGGTAGCAGCTGGAATGAGGGTGGCCAAGTATCTTGGCCAAACACCGACCGTTGGGCTGGAATACTCGGCGGCGGCACAAAGGCGCCAAAAGGGCGCGGATGGTGTTGAACCCGGGCGTTTGTTTCTCACCGCATACTCGGATGCGTCATATGCATTGGAACCAGAGGACATGACAAGTGTGGGAGGCTTCATATGCTGTGTTGGTGGAGGCCCAACTGCTTGGGAGAGCAAGAAGCAGGTTGACCAAGCTTTGAGCTCAGTGGAGTCCGAGTACATGGCACTCTTCCGTGCCGTACAGGAGATTGTGTGGCAGCGGCGTTTGTTGGCTGAATTGGGGGAGGAGCAGCAAGGACCTACCCCACTCTACTGTGACAGCCAGGGTGCCATTGCTCTTGCTAAGAACCCTGTGTTGCATGGACTCACAAAGCACATGAGGGTGAAGTGGCATTGGACGAGGAGCATGGTGACCGCGGGTGAAGTTGAGTTGCGGTACGTGAAGACCACGGGGCAGCCGGCTGACATGATGACCAAGAGGCTGGTGGAGCAGCAGCATTGGAAGTGTTGCAAGCTGGCTGGGATGGCTCTGAACTGAGAGAGCAACATATCCTAAGGCCAACAATCCGAGGGGGAGTTTGTTGGTGCAGCCCTACGGTTTGCACTCGGCTTGTTGTCCGTGTGCGTGCATGTGTGTGTGTGTATGGAATGGTATGAGGGCATGGGATAATATATATTTCATGCTTATAATTGTGTGTGAATGTTGAGTCATGATGTCGAGTGTGTGTGTCGAGTCAATAGCGAGTTATTGCTAGACGCGTGTTACGCGGTCGTTTGTGTCTCGCGCGCGGTTTCTATTTTTGTCGTGCGCGGTTTCTATTTTGTCCTGTGTCAAACGTTCGGTGTGTCGCAGGTGTGTGCAGCAGACCCATCAAGAACTCAAGGATGAGTTTGTGATGAAGAGCCCGAGCCTTGGTGTCAAGCCTCAAGTGATTTCGAAGCTCGCCAAAAGGGTACACCTCAAGATATTGAAGATAGTTACATTACTTTGTGTAGTGTAACATTTCACTTGGTGTAGGCCCTAGTGAAGGGTAGTTTCGAGACCCTTCGTGGTTGGGGACAGTGTGGAACTGTTCCACATCACTGTACCTTGGCTCTTGGGGTTTGTAGGAGCTGGGAGTCATTCCCAACTCGTAACTCTTCATATCTCTTCCTATTTTGTGTTCTAAGACTATAGTGGCTGCCATAGTGCCGTTCGTTAAAACCGGCACTGTGTCCTCAATACTTGGTAAAATTGTGCGATCTAAATTGCCTATTGTAGGCGACGTTCAGACACTCCAGATCCAAGTTGAATCTGGTCATTTGAAGCTGTGACCAGAACGCTATGAACGTTTGAAGCCGCTGTGCAGAAATCCGGCTGTGCACTCTATCTTTCGTTTTAGGCACATTGGAGCCTATTGTGACTATAACAGGGAGCAGAGGAGCTTCATGGTGGTGTACGTGGATGACATCCTCATCTTTTCACCCTCCTCTGACCTTGTAAAGGAGGTGATGCTGAAGCTGCATGACAAGTTCAAGTGCAAGTCCCTTGGTGACGTGAACTTCTACCTTGGGCTCCACATCGAACGAGACGTGGAGGAGCGGAGCATGCGAGTGCACCAACGGAATTACCTGGAGGCGTTGGCTGCCAACTTTGGGTAGAATGAAGTTCATGTGGCTACTCCCTTTCCTTCCGGGTTCAAGTGTGTGAAGGGACCAGAAGAGGAGAGCGTTGGTGAAGAGGAGAGGCGCCGTTTTCACTCGTTGGTGGGCAGCCTCATGTATGCGGCGGTAAACACCCAACCGGACGTTGCGTTTGCTATCGGACAGCTAGCTAGGGTTGTGCAATGCCCTAATGAGGAGCAGGTAGCAGCTGGAATGAGGGTGGCCAAGTATCTTGGCCAAACACCGACTGTTGGGCTGCAATACTCGGCGGCGGCGCAAAAGGGCGCGGAAGGTGTAGAACCCGGACATTTGTTCCTCACCGCCCACTCGGATGCTTCATATGCATCAGAACCAGAGGACATGACAAGTGTTGGAGGGTTCATATGCTGTGTTGGTGGAGGCCCAACTGCTTGGGAGAGCAAGAAGCAGGTGGATCAAGCTTTGAGCTCGGTGGAGTCTGAGTACATGGCACTCTTCCGTGCGGTATGGGAGATTGTGTGGCAGCGGCGTTTGTTGGCTGAATTGGGGGAGGAGCAGCAAGGACCTACCCCACTGTACTGTGACAGCCACGGTACCATTGCTCTTGCTAAGAACCCTATGTTGCATGGACTCACGAAGCACACGGGGTAGCCAGCTGACATGATGACCAAGAGTCTGGTGGAGCAGCAGCATTGGAAGTGTTGCAAGCTGGCTGGGATGGCTTTGAACTAAGAGAGCAAGATCCTAGGACCAACAATCCGAGGGGGAGTTTGTTGGTGCAACCCTACGGTTTGCACTCGGCTTGTTGTCCGTGTGCGTGCATGCGTGTGTGCATGGAACATCACAAAAACCCTATGCCAAGTTTGGACGAATTTTGATTTCGATTGTCTTCGCGTAAAAAAATCCGGAGCCAATTTGGACCGACGGTTGGGGTCATTTGATAGGAGCTTTGAGACACATCTCGCGACAAGGTTTGGCTCGGTTCAAGTTCCAATTTGGCACGCGAGCTGTTCCGGATGACATTCGGGCGCAATCCGTTTTGTTGCAAATTCGTGACCAAATTATTCAAAACTAAGTTCTGTTTTTGTTCATTTTGGATATTGAGGATTTCAAAATTGCATTTATTATTGCGGTTTACAAGAACCATTATTCAGCATTCTAGCAACAAGCAGTCTTAACACCAGGTCAAATAGCCTACGCACTGGCGGGCCTTGAAAGCGCCCGGTGGGCAAGCACGACATCTCCAAGGTCGCCATCGTCGATGAGGAACTTGTTCGGAAAGACGAACGCACCCATAGCTGGATGGTGGGGGATCCTCCGCTCCACGACAGCAAAATGGATCATCTGTTTGACCTTTTTGCATCACTCCTGGTAGTCTGGCCTGTTCAGCTCCGGCTGGCTACTGATTCGCTTGCGACGCTTATCCTGCAGAAGGGGCCATTCGATCTGCAATGTGGTGTAGGGTTGGGTGGATGGTTTATGAGGAGGGTAGGTTACGGGTAAATGAGGCAACTGAAAGCGGTGATGCAGTCGTCACTATTTACGTAACTGCAAAGGCCTAATCGACCAGGGTTTTAGCTGAAGTACAGGCAAGGGGTTAAGGGGATGAGGCATGGGGGTACAAACACATATCTACATCCTTACCGAAATCAGGCCCCATGCCACCATGCGGCTCTTGAACTTGGTGAACACCGTCCCGCCCCTCTTGAAGGAGAGCTTGAACGCATAAGCGAACAAGGGGTTGCTTAAGGGTGTCCCGGTGGCCTTGTCAAAGTGCCAGTTGAGGGCCCACTGTTCTGCTTTTTGGCAAGGAGGGTGTGGGTTGGAAAGGGTTTTGTAGAGAAATCAAATGGGGGGATGAGAGTCAGGGTGAGCCACATCGCACGGTAATATGTAGCTGCCAAGGGGCATATGGTAGGGCATATTGTGTTTTCGAGTTGCACTGCACATACCATCTCTGTACTCGGCTAGGAGTTGATCGTCGTCGAACCAGGTCGTTGGGTGTAGCTCACTGGGCAGGCTATCCACGAGATGGCTGTAATCGGCAAGGCCCATGCCGGTGTATGCTGCTGGCCTGAGGGTGGAGTTGATAGTTGACCTTGTTG
Source organism: Closterium sp. NIES-65 (assembly GCA_948144175.1). NCBI lineage: Eukaryota > Viridiplantae > Streptophyta > Zygnematophyceae > Desmidiales > Closteriaceae > Closterium > Closterium sp. NIES-65. Next base: position 817,796 of record CANXME010000936.1, read on the forward strand.
AGGACAGCTGGTGGTTGAAGACTCCCATGGTTGACTTGTCATTGTGCAACCACAGCATCTTCATTGCCTCGAGCCCTTCTGCAGACAAGTGGACAGAGAATGCTTCGAACACTTCCTCCGGTGCAGGGTAGTACTGTATTTTCTCCGGCGGGTTCAGAAACATGAGCTGAGAGCACACTAAGTAGGCTTTGTTCTGCGCAGGGGTGTAAGGTATACAACACGACATGGAAGAGAGAAACCAGCAGTTATGAGGGTGGCCGCGTGACCATGGGATGGTGACTAGCAACACGGTTTGAACTTGCCACGTCACCCCCCACCCACCTGACACGCGTCGCCTCGTCAAGCGCCGCTCCCGTGTACCATTCCAAACCGCCACGTCAGCCCCAACCCTCACATTCTACCATGTCACACCCTTTTGCATCCGCCAACAACCCGCCCTACTTGCCACGTCACACCCCCCACCAAGAGCCACGTCACCCCCCACCCACCTGAGACGCCTCGCTTCGTCATGCGCCGCTCACGTGTACCCTTTTAGGGTGCCACGTCATCCCCAACCCTCACCTTCCGCCACGTCACACCCACCTGCATCTGTCACGTCATCCCCCACCCTCACCTTCCGCCACGTCACACCCTCCTGCATCCGCCACGTCCACCAACCAGCCCCACGTGCCACGTCACACCCTCCTGCATCCGCCACGTCCACCAACAACCAGCCCCACGTGCCACGTCACACCCTCCCACCCCATGCCACGTCACCCCCCACCCACCTGACACGCGTCGCCTCGTCACGCGCTGCTCCCGTGTACCATTCCAAACCGCCACGTCAGCCCCAGCCCTCACATTTTGCCACGTCACACCCTTTTGCATCCGCCAACAACCCACCCTACTTGCCACGTCACACCCCCCACCAAGAGCCACGTCACCCCTCACCCACCTGAAACGCCTCACGCCGTCATGCGGCACTCCCTTGCACCCTTTCACACCGCCACGTCATATCCCAAACCCTCACCTTTTGCCACGTCACACCCAACCCGCATCCGCCACGTCCACCAACAACCCGCGCCACTTGCCACGTCACACCCACCCACCCCATGCCACGTCACCCCCCACCCACCTGATACGCGTTGCCTCGTCACACGCCGCTTCCGTGTTCCCTTCGAAACCGCCACGTCAGCCCCAACCCCGCCCTTCTTGCCACGTCAACCCCAACCCTCCCCATGTGGCCCGCCACATACTGGGAATGGGTTTGTCTCTTGCAACACTAGCACTCGTGCCTTGTCCACGGCGCTCATCGGCGGCGGGGTACTAGCCATAGGCAGGGCTGCCGACCCACCGGCATAGCTGGCAGGTACTCCACGACGCAGGCCGAGCTGTGCAAACATGGCGTACATCTCAGACCGCAGCGCGTGGAACTCCTCCCGTGTAACAAACTGCTCGTGCTCCGCACTTTCACCTAGGGCACCCATGAGCGGAGGAAAAGGGTGTGAAGAATCCCCCTTCTAGCCAAGGGGATCAACGTCTTCTGCAGCAGTCCCGTGTGCCCTCACACTATCACGCTGGCGGGAAAAGGGGAGCTCAGGGAAGGGATTGGCATAACTCCCTGCCTGATGCCCGCGCGAAGGATCGGCGAGAGGGGAGACCGCCCTGCCCCGGACAGGAGAAGCGTGGAGTTGCCAAAATTGGTACGAGGGTGAGGCGAGTGGGGACTACGTGACGGGGGCGGGTGGAGGGGATTCGGATTCAACTCCTCTTGGCGCGCCTGGTGCCGTCGCAGCGACTTTGCTCGGGCCGGCCCATGGCGTGTAGTACCTTGGTGCTCCGGAGGAGAGCGGTGTAACGCTCGCTCTTCCGGCAACCTTCGTTAGATGCATTCGTTGCACGCTTACGGGCGGCCCAATGCCTGTAACGCGAGGGGCTGAGATGTAGAGGGAGCCGGAAAAAAAAATTAGAGTCGATCAGTTTCAAGGCGGGGCCAGACATGCATGCATATTCAGAAAGGTTTGAATCTAGATCGGGTTCAGGGTTGTACTGGTTTGAGACAAGAGGGTTTACCTTGCTTGGCAGATTCGTCGACCTTCTCCTTCCCTGCATGGGAGAAACAATGTGAAAAAAGGGTGCTTTTTGGCACGGTTTAGCAGATGGTTCAACACGTCACGCCAGTTTTATTGGACACAATGCTCACCTTTCTGCTGTCCCTTTGTTTTTGGGGCAGCCTGCGCCTTCTCGTTGCCACCTTTCCGCGGGGTGCTTTGGCGGACGCTGCGACGTTTACCGGCAGGTTCTTTCTTGCTGGTACCCACTGGAACCCCTTTGGCGCGGCCACCCTTTCCTCCTCCATCCCCTTTTGCTCCCTGGCTCCCTTGCTTTTTACCAACCCCTTCACTTTCGACCTTCACCTTACGCGCCTTCGGTTTGCCCGATGCTTCGCCGCGCGCAGCGTCAACTGCCCCGCGTTTTCGGGAAGGGCGAGTCCGGCCCCCCTCCTTCCCTGCACCACTTACCCGTCTGCCACGCCCGCCCCGTCCCTTCACTGGCGCCACATCCTCCTCCTCCTCCTCCTCCTCCTCCTCCTCCTCCTCCTCCTCCTCCTCCTCCTCCTCCTCCTCCTCCGCTGCCTCCTCCTCCTCCTCCACATCCTCCTCCTCGTCGTCACCCTACTCCTCCTCCTCCTCCTCCTCCTCCTCCTCCTCCTCCTCCTCCTCCTCCTCCTCCTCATCTGCCTCCTCCTCCTCCTCCTCCTCCTCCTCCTCCTCCTCCTCCTCCTCCTCCTCCTCCTCCTCATCCTCCTCCTCCTCCTCCTTCTCCTCCTCTTCGTCCTCCCCGCCATCATTCTCATCTTTTTCATCCTCCCCAACATCCGCGTCATCCTCCTCCGCTTCCTCTTCATCCTCCTCTCCCTCCGCATCCTCCTCCTCATCCTCCTCCTCCTCCGCATCACCGGGGTCTTCATCGCCCCGTTTCGGCTTTGTTTCCGTCGCTGCTTTCTTGCCTCTCCTTCCGCCGGATGCTTTTCTTGCTGCGGGTCGGCCCTTCTGGCGCAATGCTTGACCGCTCGCCTTGCCACGGGCTTCCTTGGCGCCTCGCGGTGTCCCAACTGCCGCGCCATCGGCGTCGTCAGCACTACCTGTCGTCTGCCGCCTCTTCGCCCGCGTAATGAGGTCCCCAGGTACGGCGGTGTCATAATCGTCCTCCCCATCGCTCTTCCTCTGCCTACGCCTCCCCCGTCCACCAGAAGGTGGAGAGCCACCGACCAGCCCCACCGACTCGTGCTCCCCCACCTTGTCCTTATCCAGCACGGCTGCAGAAACTTCGACCACGGTCGGCTGGAGCAGCGTCAGATGGTGCTGCGTTGCCGCCGCCTCGGACTCCTTGGTTGCGGCATGCTCGGCGCGGGGATCGCCTCCGTGATTTCCCTCCGTTGCCGATCCCTCCATCTCCGCCGACGGGAGTGCAAGACTCGCGATCCCTCGCCCCGGATCTTCGTTGCCGCCAGTGGTGCCGTCTTTACTCGGACCGGGCTCGGTTCCAGCAGAGGCAACATCCGCATCTTTGTTCACTGTAGAAACACGCTTGCGTGGCGTTGGTTTAGGCCCCTTGTCTTCCGCTTTCGTGCCGGCCTCCTGTTGACCGCGCGCGACCTTTTTTGCCGCCGCTTTTTTCTGCCCAATGCCACGAGCGACGGACGCATTAGTTTTTTTAGCGCCGCCACCACACTCCCTATCGATTTGCTTAGACGTCCTCCTTGTCACGCGGCGGCCGGCCTGTTCCTCCTCCATTGCTTGGTTACGTGCTGCATGTGTCATGGTAATTGTAGGAGGAGCAAAGTTGTAAATCGCGCAGAAGGGTTGAGCCGGTTTGGAAAGGGTTCTGCAACTGAATCCCACGATGGGATTGTCGACGGTCTATCACTGTTATGTATTTCCAAAAACCGCCGCTTCAACTAAATCTGTCATAGTAGCCACTATGCTTCGCGCTAAGGCCGATCTGGAGAGGCGTGTGTCAAGGCAACGAGCAGCGTCAAAGTGTTGGTCCAGGGAGTGACGGAAGCAGGTGGGTGGGACAGGAGGGTGGTTGGGGTGGGTTGCGAGACTAGAGAGAGTAATGTAACCCTATCAGGCTATATTGGACGGTGTACGTGTAGCCATCCTAGCATAAACCCACCTACCGCTCGATCTCAGCCGCTCAATGGCTGAAGTACCTCTTGGCTGATGACTGTGTTGCGGGGGGAATCGTTTGAGATGCGTCGGCCAATCACGGTTGCCAACGCATAAATCACTAAATATTAGGGCCAGCGGACGACATTCTAACACGATCATCAATAGTAACAAACGTGAATCCGTTGCGGTATGGTGTTGGATTGTCATCCATTCTTGCACAGACATTAAACAAGTGCTTAGAAGGAGTGGTATGAAGCACAGGCCCAACGCACAAGCGTAGATGCGTTATCGACAGCCATGGTTAGATTGTGCGACGATGCAGCGTTCAGGCCTGCGGGTTGCGCGACATGGTGAATCCGTTGTGGTATGGTGTTGCATTGTCATCCAACATTACATGGACATTGAAACCGTTGTGTTATTGTACGACATTGTCATCCATTCTTGCATATTCATTCAGCACGGTGCGTAGAGGTACACTACATCTTGAGAGAAGACACGCTATAGGTATTCGCTCCACGCAACAATCATACGTTAGGGCATGGAGTTATTGGGTACTTCCTGTATCGTTATCAAGTAAGGGTTGTTCAACATCAGTCCTAAGGATATGAATGTTTACTAGTTATGAATGACTTGAGTGTCTTGTTAAGTTGTAATTGTACATTTGCATTTCCATGTTTGTTTGAAGCCTCTTGAGCTCACCTACGTGATTCTGATTTCCCCCCTATATCGATTCTCGACACAATCACAGATTCAAACGGATATCTTCCCGCTCTTCCTCATCCCCCTCGACTCTCACGCACGGTTCCTAAACACAAGTTCTTGACTCAATAGGCACGTCCTTCTCACCGTGCTCGCGACGCACACACACGACCGTGAGACTTAAGATCCTCCGCATTCTCCTCTGCTCACGTCGTGGTCACTCTAAACGGGGGCGACACGCCTTGTAGGGAAGACGGCCCGTGAGGTGGGCGGTCTGTATCGTGCCTGGTAACGACCACACGGCTCGACATCGTTAGCCAGTCATAAACATAAGCGCCAATGTCAAGTGCCAGTCGTGCAGTGATACAAGCCGCCCACCACAGTGCGCGCATTGGCGATGATCGTGTAGCTGTCACAGGCTTCTTGAACGGAGTACTTAATGCGTTCACAAGCTTCATCACGGCTAGTAGCTTCATAGGCAATTTCTCGACTCTACAACGGATCCGTAACACATGGGCTCTTTACTAGGCGTCGTTTGCGAGTTCTGCAACAGATGGTTCCCCAACGCCCAAGTTTATGGCGGTCATAAGTCACGGCGGACCTCTTGCCAAGGACTATCCGCCGTGGCAAGGCCGACGCAATCTGCACCGACCGCCGGTCTTCACGCTCTGCTATTCGTCCACGACATTCTGTCGGACGCTCCAACTGCTCCCGGTTCACCTACAGCGTCTAACGCATCCAACGCCGTCAGTGTGAGTGGTCCTCCACGCGTGCCTGAAGCTCACGTTGACGAAACTCCCAACGACGTGAACGAGGGGCCTCCTGAAGATGAACATCAACCACAACGAGGAGCTCCTGCGGCTGACACGAGTGACCATCCTGAGAGCCGGCCCGAAGGGAGTCATGCCGCGCCGCCAACAATCATCTCCGGACAGAGCAATGCCACGCCCCTCAATCCGCTCGCGTTGAAGCTGCTGCATTTCGTTCGGCGCGTGAATGGCGGAATGGGAATGGCCGAGGTTGACATCAACGGCCTGCTTCAGCTAGTCGTAGAGCCCGGCCTTGCGCCTCTTGTGATCTCAGAGCTCCGGAACTGTAAGGATCTGGAGCGGTTCGGGATGGAGCGTTTGGCAGGGCTCAATCGCGGATGGTCGGTGGCGACCTTCGAGATTGACGGTCATCCACCACAGCGCTTGCTCTTTCAAAACTCAGCCCAGGTAAGCCGACTTTGCATTCAAGGCCGTGAAATGATGATGAGGCGCACAGGGTTTGCATGTGCGTAGTTATCCTTGCATTAACCGTACACCCACCTTCACCGCCACTAACCATGCCTCTCCTCTCACCTGCCTTCGCCACCGTACACCAGGCATTCGCTGAAATGTTTGGACATCCCAACAACACGCCCGGCTTCAAGCTCAAGGCGGGTGTTGATGAGGACCCTGACGCAGGCGGCCGTCGCTATACCATGCCTGAAACAGGAACGTGGTGGAACGATGCTCAGGTAAGGAAAGACCACGTTGCCACCCCAAACCCAATCCTTCCTCATGCCTCCATCGCTGCACTGATCTGTCAAGAGCATCTTGAGCCCTAAACCGTGTGTCCGTTGCCGCTTTGTCGTGCACTGCAGGAACACTTCGGTTGGTCCAAAGTTGTGGGGGGGATCATCTTATATTCGGATGTGACGCACATGAGCATGAACGGCCAGAAGAAGGCATGGCCGCTCATGATGACGCTGGCCAACATCTCCCAGGCCAAGCGATGGGGGAAAGCCGGGCACACACTACTTGCCCTCCTTCCTATCCCCCCGTCTGCAATGTCTGCCGTGGAGAAGGTGATGCTCTTCCAGCGTTGCGTCATCACCGTGCTGCAGCCGCTTCTTGATGGCATCGCCAGGTCCGTACTCGGTTTGCATCTTGCTAAGACATCATCTCACCACCTGCATGGTATGCAAACCCTCTCTGTATGTAGCATGGCCCTTTGCCCCTCGTCGTTCCTCCCTAAAAGCCGTCACCCGAATTCCTGTTGCCCCTCTACCTGTTCCTTGCAGCGGGTTCCGTCTCAGGGACCCTTTCGGTGATTGGCAAACCGTGCGGCCCCTGCTGTACGCCTGGGTGTGCGACTACCCCGAGAGCGGCAAGATCAGTTGCACACTCTCGCATGGATCGCGGATGCCGTGCAGCATCTGCTATGCTGCAAAGGTGAGGTCACATGCCATCTGCACGCATTCAAATACATTCTCGTTTGTGGGTCGCCTGATAGAACCCACATAGCTACCACCCTTACCTTTTCTATCCCATCCCTCACCCCCGTGCTACAACAGGAGCATCTGAGTGCTGTCAAGGCACGGAACACGCCGCGCACGCGTGAACAGCAGCAATGGATCGTTAACAAGGCGGCTGGGACGACAACTAGCCATGCTGACCCGTGCAAGGCCTACTCTACCTACCCTGTTGAGGTGAGTGACCTCTTTCCCCGGCCCATGAGTAGTCTATGCTCTCGCCCGCCCCGTCATGAATTGCCAGATGTGCTCTGCCCCATTGAACTCACCCCACTTGTGGTTTAGGTTAGCTATCCACTCTCACGTACATCTCTCCTCCATTCCCCACCACATCCCCATTTCCAGTGCGTGCTCTGGAAGTGGGATGTGGTAGGGACCGCGTGGGGCAATCCCTACCTCGTGGTGATGCCTGACATCATGCACCAGGCGGACCTGGGCATCATGAGCCACATTGTGGCTGCCGTGCGCAAGATGAAGAAGCGGCATGTGAAGCAAATAGACAGGTCAGTGTTTTGGGGATTGGATTCGTTGCTCTTCGTCACATTTACTCAAACCATAAGTTCTGTCCTATTACTGACATGTTTCTGCCCTTTTGCCACCGCTGAACTGATGTGTATGGGCAGGTGCCTGTCTCTCATTCGCGACCGCACGCGCCTGAATCACATGCACCTGCCGGAGAGCGCCTACTTCAAGACCGGAGCATGTGTGGCGGCCTATGAGCACAGGGTCGTCATGCAGGTATGAACCCTCCATTCCCTGTTGCTTGTCCTGGCCTAAACCCTCAAGCAGTCTGCTCATGCTGCCATTGTTTGTCCCAACTCCTCACACCATCTGTGCTCACCCTCCCCTTTGTTGCTATCCACATTTTTTGCAGGTCATGGTGTTTGTTTTTGCAGGCCTGCTTCGCCAGCCCCAGATGGATGCCGTTCGTGCCTATCTTGGCTGGTACATCCTGTGCTCCCAGCCTCAGGGGCACACTGAGCGGTACCTCCGGGAGCTGAAGAAGATGACCTCTTGGTAATAATACCACGCATGTAAACCCCCGTGCATGGGATGAATGCTTGGCTACTGTAAATGTGCTCTTGTAGTAGGCAATCTTGTGAGAATGTTTGGTGCTAAACTTTGATGGGAAAGGATCACGAATAGGAAAACCATATGAATAAGTAGACTCTGTGATTGCATGTGTTGTCATCTCCCACTCCCATCAGGCTCGTTGAGCAGTTGCAAGCAGCCATCCTCTTGGTGCCTTGTGAAAACACATCTCATGTCGCACTACGTTGACTCCATACGTCGCGCGGGTCATGTGACTAAATTCAGCACCAACATGTTCGAGCACTTGCACGGACCGTTGGTAAAGAGGATCTACCATCGGTCCAACAAGCGCAATGTAGATGGGCAGATCATGAAGTTCCATGATAGGCGCATTCCGGATGTGGTGCCGGTGGATGATCCAGCTGGCCGGGACACCACCATGCGGCAGGTAAATCTGTTTAGTGCTTGAATTGCATGGATATGAATGCAGAATGTAATAATATGAATAGCATATGTTGGCAGGCGATTGAGACCGACACACGGACGCTCATCAAGGAGTCATACTTCCTCCCTGCGGAGTTACCACAAGAACCCACTTCCACCAACTGGTTTGCAAGGAAGTGGGCCAAGCAACACCCTCGTGCCCAAGCTGCCCTCAAGGATGCGCTTATGCGTTATGCAGGATGCGTCACCAAGATTCGAGTAAGTAGTTGCAAGTTTATGCAATCAACCATCATTTGGCTGGCTCGTATCATACATGACTAATATCAACTGTTATGCAGGCCCATGCATCGCTGGCAATCCCTGCAGCAGACAACGCCAGCTTCTCAAGAGTTTCTCACTTCGTTCGAGCGACCCCTGACTATTTTGAGAGGCCATGGTACTCGGATGTTGCAGTGGAGGGTGTAAGGTATGGTCGGAGAGAGGAGGGTATGCAAGGTTGCTTCTGTTGTTCCATACAAAAATACGAGGAGAGAGGGAGGAGCTAGCTTACGTTAGATATTGGAATGCAAGCGGAGAGGATACAGCAACAGGATGCCTTCGTCTCAAGTGGACGACAGGAATGTACGCGTACTCCGTGATTCCGTTTGAAGCGCTGCTCCGCCACGTCCATGTGGTGAAGGCATTCCACCTGGACAGTATCTATCTCCTTAATAAGTATCAAATGTGATGCATTTATCTTGTAATAAAATGGCCAGCATATTTTCAAGCAGACACATTTTAGGGAAGTCAAAGCTTAAAAAACCAATTACAAAATCACAACAAATTTGGCACGCTTCAAATAAACGGCAATGTACCGGAGTCGCGAATTTGATCTAGACTACGACAAACAAACGCGGTCCGATTTCATTCTGTGATTGGTCGCGATTTGGCTTTGGAACTTCGCCAACCAAAACACCTGAACTATACCCCTCTTCGAACCCCCTTAAAAAACCAAGGTTTTTTGTGATGAATGGAATGAGTGCATGAAATAAATATATATTTCATGCTTATAGTAGTGTGTGAATGATGGGTCATGATGTCGAGTGTGTGTGTCAAGTCAATAGCGAATTATCGCTAGTCGCATGTAACGTGGTCATTTTGTGTGTCCCGCGCGGTTTCTATTTTGTCGTGCGCGGTTTCTATTCTGTCACTTGTCGAACGTTCAGTGTGTCGCAGGTGTGTGCAGCAGACCCATCAAGAACTCAAGGATGAGTTTGTGATGAAGAACCCGACCCGTGTCAACATTCAAGTGAGCGCGAAGCTCGCTAAAAGGGTACACCTCAAGAATTTGAAGATAGTTACATTACTTTGTGTAGTGTAACATTTCACTTGGTGTAGGCCCTAGTGAAAGGTAGTTTCGAGACCCTTCGTGGTTGGGGACAGTGTGGCACTGTTCCACATCACTGTACCTCGGCTCTTGGGGTTTGTAGGAGCTGGGAGTCATTCCCAACTCGTAACTCTTCCTAACTCTTCCTATCTTGTGTTCTAAGACTATAGTGGCTGCCATAGTGCCGTTCGTTCAAACCAACGCTATGTCGTCAATACTTGGTGAAATTGTGCGATCTAAAATGAATTGTTTAGGCGACGTTAAGACGCTCTGGATCCAAGTTGAATCAGGTCATTTGAAGTTGTGACCAGAACGCTATAAACGTTTAAACCCGCCGTGCAGAAATCCGACTGTGCACTCTTTCTTTCGTTTTAGGCACATTGAAGCCTATTGTGACTATAACAAGGAGCGCTACTTCCTGATTGTAGTGGATGACTATTCCCGCTACACCACGGTTTTCCCCTTGCAACGGAAGGCCGACGTGCCTACCGTCCTCGAGCCGTGGCTCCTAGCGTGGGGTGGCGCCCAGGGCCTGGGTGGGCTTCACCTACACTCGGACCATGGTGGTGAGTTTTCTTCCACTCGCCTAGAGACGTTCTGTCAGGGTCGGGGAGTCATTCAGTCGTACATGCTACCAGCCTCGACGAAGAAAAACGGGGTAGCCGAGCGTCGCATCGGCCGGGTCATGGAGGTTGCCCGGACCTCCATGTGCCATGCCCGTGCCCCTCAGTTCTCGTGGCGTCAGGCAGTCCGCTACGCCGCACACCAGCTGAACCTGTGGCCCAGTGACGCACGGCCACGGGTGATGCCGGTCTCCCTCTGGTCAGGTTTACAGGGCGTAGCAGCTGACTTCCGTGTCAGGGGTTGTCTGGATCACGTTCGCGCCCCTGCCGCAAACAAGTTGTCTCCGCGCTCTCGTGCCTGCATCTTTCTTGGCTTCCCTTTGGACGCCTCCGGCTGGTTTGTGTCACGACCTGGTTACCTGCGGGTTTCTTCGCTTCTCAGGACGTCATGTTTGACGAGTCTGTCTGTTACTACAGGAATCGTCCCCACCGAGGTACTGAGGTCTTCCCCCCCCCCCCCCCCCCGCTGTTCCTCACCCTTGAGCCCCCCCCCAGTCGCCCCGGTAGCCCCCCCCCGCTTCGCGTCCTGCCTCGTCAGGTGTTTCGCACGTGACTCCGCAGTCATCCCCCTCGCAGCGTCCAGTCCCTGTCGTGTCTGGGGGTGCGGGAGGTGCAGTTGCGGAGGGTAAGGGTGCTGGGGCTGCAGGAGCTCGTGGTGTCGGTTCTGGGGGTGCAGTGGGTGTGGGCGTGGAGGTCACTCCTGTGGAGGACACGGCAGCCTCGAGTCAGCGGCCTCGCCCCGCGTCACCCCCCGGCTTCTCGGTCGTCCCGCAGTTTCCTCCTCGTTCTCCTGTGCGGCCGGTTGCTGCGGAGCCTGGGGGTGCTCCTACGGGAGATACTAGAGGCCCCAGGGGTGTTGCTAGTGGAGGTGCTGGTTCTGGGGGTGCTGGAGCTGGAGGCACTGGCACTGTGGCGCCTACACCGTGCACTGTACGTTTCCTGACCCGTGAGCAGCGTCTCCTCCGGATGGAGAGGGAGGAGCGTGAGCGGTTTGAGAGGGCACAGCAGCAGCAGCAGCAGCAGCAGAAGGAGAGAGTAGAGGAGGAGCCATAGTAGCAGTACGAGAGGGTAGCACAAGAGTCCCGGTCGCAGCAGCGGGTGCAGCTGCAGCCGCAGCAGGAGAGGGTAGAGGAGGAGTCACGGCCGCACCAAGAGAGGGTAGAGCAAGATGTTAGAATCCATCAGCAGGATTGATTGCACTATGGAAGAGTTGGGTACAAATATGAAACCCTAAAGTGGGCTGTACCCCATATTGGCTACCCCACTACAGCCTAAACATATATAGCAGATATAACATTTGACAGGGTCCAGGGGCAGCCGCGGCGCGCAGGCCTGAAGCGCGCAACGCGAGCTGCAGGCGCAGCACGCGAAGCTGCCACGGGCTGCGCGAGGACGGCAGCCGCGACGCGCGGGGCTGCAGCTCGACGTGCGGGCAGCGAACACGACGCGCGGGGCTGCAGCGCGACGCGTGAGGCTGCAGCGCGACGTGCGGGCAGCTGACGTGACGCGCAGGGCTACAGTGCGACGCGCGAGGCTGCAGCGCAACGCGCGGGGCTGCAGTGCGACGCGTGGGGCTGCAGCACGCAGCGCGGGCTGCAAACGTGGCGCGCGGAGCAGCAGCGAGCTGCTGCAGGGCGGGGCCAGGTGGGGCCGCGTCAGTTGCAGGTCGTGGCCGCGAGGAGGGGCGGCGCTCTGGCCTGACGGGCCTGCAGAGGCGGCTCGCGGGCCTGAAGGGCCTGCAGGGGCGGCTCGCAGGCCTGACGGGCCTGCAGGGGCGACGTGCAGGCCGTACGAGTATGCAGGGGTGGCGCGTGGGCCTTACGGGCCTGTAGGGGCGGCGCGCTGGCTGGGGCAGTAGTAAGGAGCACGAGGGCTGCAGGACGGCGCGCGCAGCGCAGCACATCACAAGGCAAGGCAGGCAACACGTGGGGTAGCGTGGTAACCGCAACGGTAGGTGGGCCCGGAAAAAAAAGGATGGTCCTACAGACCTAGTGCTCTGATACCGTGTTAAAATCTAGCAGCACGAATGATTGCACTATGGAAGAGTTGAGTACAAATATGAAACCCTAAAGTGGGCTGTACCCCATATTGGCTACCCCACTACAGCCTAAACATATATAGCAGATATAACATTTGACAGAAGAGTCCCGCCCGCAGCAGCAGGTGCAGTTACAGACCGAGCAGGAGAGAGAAGAGGAGGAGTCACGGCTGCAACAGGAGAGGGTAGCACAGGAGTTCCGGTCGCAGTGGCGGGTGCAGCTGCAGTCGCACCAGGAGAGGGCAGAGGCGGAGCCATAGGAGCAGCAGCAAGGGCCGGTACCGTCGCAGCAGACACCAGATGAGGCGGAGCAGTAGTGACTGCGACTACGCAACCTCCCCGATCCAGCAGCAGCACGCTTTGTTTGTGGCCCCCTACCATACCCTCCTGTTCCCCCTGTTGAGTCCCTTTCCTCGTCCCAGTGGACTCGCCGTTCTCCCCTCAGTCGTGCTGTGTCCCCAGAGCATCGACGGTCGCGTTACCGTGCAGACGGTCCGTTCCACCTTGTTCAGACTGGGATTCAGACGCCCTTGACATCCCAATCTCTCGCACTCACGGCGAGGCAATCTCGGGACCCTGGGCTTTGTACTGGATAGCAGCTGAGGAGGCAGAGATGACATCTTATAAGTCCACAGGCACTTACGTCGACGCAGTCCCACCACCTAAGACGATCGTCGTTAGTGGCCGATGGCTCTACAAGGTGAAGCAGCTGCCTGGATCACCACCTGTGTTCAAGGCGCGCTATGTGGCGAGAGGCTTCAATCAGCAAGAGGGGGTGGACTTTTTCCAGACCTTCGCTCCTAACCCAAAGATGAGTACTCTTCAGGTGTTGCTGCATATTGCAGCCCAGCGGGAGTAGGAGTTGCACTTCTTGGAATTTTCCACCGCGTTCCTTCAGGGGTGCCTGCACAGGCTGGTGGAGACGCCGTTTAGGTTTCCAGCACGCCAACCAGGCATCGAGGACGGTGTCCTCCTGCTCGGCGCCCTCCAGCCAGGCGCCCTCTAGCTCGGTGTCCTTGCAGTGGCCTCCGTGCCCACTGCTGCAGGTTGGCTGCAACCCCCGCACATCCGACCACGAGGTCGGCTCTGCCCAAGCAAGGACGGGGCCACACAACACTCCCGTTGACAGAGACGACTCAGGAGGTGAGGAGAGAACAGACATAGGTGGAGAACGATGAGGACTAGAACGAAACAAGATAGTGCAGAGGTCGTCAAAAGGAGACAAGGGACAAGTACACGGACGACAACGATTGGTCCAGTCATGCGGGACAACAAGAGGAGATGAGTGTGACTGAGGAGGAGAGAAAACAATTGGAGTTGAGTCCGGAGGAGGAAACGTAGGATCGTGCGCAGTAGGAGACTGGGAGTGGAAAGGAGGAGGGGAAGGAAGACCAAGGGCCCGAAGGCCACTCACCGGAGGGAACAGCCGCGGCAAAAGTGGCAGTTGCGGCGGCTGCAGGTGCTGCTGCTGGTCCAACAATTACAGCTCCTGCCTCTCCTGCTCCAACCGCTCCTGCTCCTCGCGCTCAAGCCGGCAAAGAGCATGGAGACGTGTGTCGTAATGGTGGGGAGGCACAGTAGTCGTGCCTCCAACTCCTGCCTCTTCAGTACTAGCTCCTACAGCGCCAGCACCTCCTGCTCCAGCACCCCCAGATTTAGCACCACCAGCGCCGGGACCTCCAGCTGCAGCACCCCCAGAATTGGCGCCACCAGCGCCAGCACCTCCACCTCTAGCACCCCCAGAACTAATACCGCCAGTGCCAGCACCTCCAGCTCCAACACCTCTCGAACGGGCGCCCCCAGACCGAGTACCGCCAGTGGCAGTACCTCCATCTCCAACACCAACCGAGTCCACAATAACGTGTCGCGGAAGTGCCGAAGGCTGCTGAGGGGACTGTGAGGAGGACTGTGGGGAGGTAGACGCTACCTGACGCGCGACCGAGGGTAGAGGGGTAGCGTGAGACACACTTGACAGAGCAGGACCAGAGGGGGGCAGGGGTACCGAGGGAGCGGGAGCAGGGGGAGGAGAGGGTGCAAGGAAGAGGGGGGAAGGGGGAACCGGGAGACCTCGACAGGGCTACCGGGTGTAGTAGGAAACAAACTCGTCAAACTAGATGTCACGAGAGTATAGAAACTAGTGGAGGGGCGGGTGGTAAAAGGACTAGTCTGGAGAGCCCACAGGGAAACCAAGGAAGACAAAAGGGATGGCGCGAGCCGAGAGCTTGTCCGCAGAGGTGTCGCGGACAAGTGTAAGGCAGCCCCAGACACGAAAGGCTGACCCAACACCAGGGGACCGGTCCAAAGACTGGTCGATGAAGCCTCTGGCTGCAAGACACGCGGCTGGAGGTTTAGCTGGTGCGCGGCGTAGGGAAGCGCATAGGGCCACAGAAACTGGGGCGCACGAGCATGGATCATAGACGTGTGGGCAATGCCCATGACCAAGACAATGCGGCACTCAGCAACCCCATTTTGCTGTGGGGACTGCGGCAGCGTCCAGGACTGTCTGATGCCCTGCTCGCAACAAAACCCGGCAAGGACGCCGGAGCGAAACTCACCCCCACGGTCGGAGTGGAGACAACAGACATGACTACCACGAGTGCCCTCAGTGGCCAGAAGCCACTGGATCAGCGTGAAACTCACCTCAGACTTCTTCATCTTCTTCATCATAATGTACCTGGAGTAGTCGTCAACGACCACTAGAAAGTAACGCTCCCTCTCAGGTCCCAGCATAGGGGCAGGGCTCCAGACGTCCAACTGGAGAGTCTGTAAGGGAGCAGTGGCCGGACGAAGGGAGGAGTCCGGAGTGGCGCGCAGGCGGCCGGCGACACAAGGAGTGCAAGGTGGAGCAAGCGAGGCAGGGAGGGATGGAAAGACGCGCGGGAGACCTGAGACAAGACTGTAACAGGCCATGCTGCGGAGGCAGGGGAGCGACAGGTGGCCAAGTCAGTGGTGCCACAAGACGGTCGGGTGCGCTAGGGACCGACAGGAGCAAGACGCAGCAGCCTGACTAGACACCACTACCTAACCAGACACAACAACCGGACAAGACACTGGGACCGGAGGGGATGCAGCGACCTGAGCGGATGAAGCAACCGGGGAGCACTCGGTGTGAAGAACGTAGAGACCGGAGTGCGGCTCCCTGGTGAACGTGGTCAGAACAACACCTGTAGCAGCGTCTGTACAGGCCGCAGTCCTTCCACCCCCCACAAACGTAACGGTGATCCCCTTGTCTTGGAGTTATTCAACACCCACCAAGTTCCGAGTGAACGAGGGGACGTGGAGGCCGCACAGGACACCAGAGGGGACCACAGGGCACGAGAGGGTGGTGGAGCTGCGCCCAACGGCTGGTCATGAAGAAGGATCAGCCAGAGCTACCGAAACCGGAGCAAGGAGTGGTGTGAGGGCTGTGTGGTAGCGGAAGAAACACTGTGATGCGCCAGAGTCCAGCGTGAACGACAGGGACGCCTCAGCCCGAGGTGTGCCGGGTCCGGAGGCTACACAAGAACCTAGAGCAGAAACACAAGCACCTAGACTAGAGAGGCACATGTCTACACTAACATGAGGCAAGCATCCTAGACTACGAACACGCGAGCACACAAATCCATCAGCACTAAAGTCAAAAACAGCATACAAAGCATACTGACGAGCATCGTCCATAGACAGCTCAAATACAGGAATCTTATGGGCTAGAAGGTGAGCCCAGCGCGGGGTGGTCGCCTCAGGACCCCAGCGTACCTGGTAGAGGTTGTCGAGGCGGCGGAAGCACCGCGCCCAAGAGTGGTCGTCGTGGCCGTAGACACAGGGACAGCCCGGTCCGGTGACGCACCAGTAGTCGCACGGGCCGGTGTCGCGCCGCGGGGGGCACAGGGCCCAGCTGGTAGTGTTGCTGCTGCGGCCAGTGCTCCCGGGTCCTCCAGGTCCCCACTGAAGCGGAGGGCCCCAGTGCTGCTGTGGACCCCACTGTAGTGGGGGTCCCCACGACTGAAACTACTGTTGTGCCTGCCACTGCTGTTGTCCCTGCTGCTACAACTGCTGTCTCTGCTGTGGCTGCTACTGCTGTGGCTACTGCTGCTGGGGCCCTGCACCACCGCTGGTCGAACCTCCTCCAGCAGGTGGGTCAGCACCTCCTCCAGGGCCCCCTCCACCTGGTGCACCACCGCCGGCGCCACCACTGCCGCCCCCAGCACCGCCTCCACCACCGCCACCTCCTCCACCGCTGCCACCCCCTTTCCCCCCTATCTTGCCGCCCTTGCCCCGTTTCTACCTGTCAGCAGCAGAAACAGCTACAGTGTCCTCAAAAACCAACACAGCAGCGGGGGTACGAGTAGCAGTGAAGGTGGGAAGCTGGGGGAGAGCACACCCCTCAAACAGACGAGAAGCGACTGCGTCAGTGGCTGAGGCAACAGAGAGGAGGTTATTCTCAATCTTCCCGAGACTGGTCTCGAGAAGATCAATCGTAAGCTCACTGGGGTGCTGCTGGAGAAGTGCGTCACGGGCAGTGGAGAGGGGATCAGGGAGACGAGTGACTACCCAGTAGACGGTGAACCAAATAGGAGGGGGAGCAACAAGAAGTTGAGCCTCAGTGCAAGCTACACGGTAGCTAGCAACAAGGGAATGCAAGTGAGTGGCTAGGTCAGAGACAGTCGCAAACGAGCCGAGGTCAGGAAACACGAACGGCATGAGGATGCAGATGAGGGAGGCAGAGGAAGGGGTGGAATTGTGTGCAGAAAAAGCATCATAAACCTCCTTCGCAGTCTCTACCAGGTCAAAGTGAGCGGCCTTAATCGGTGGAAGGAGCTTTGTCAGCGCGAGTGCAGCCGCAGCGTCACGGGAATCCAAAACGTTCTATGCCAAGACGAGACGATCATAGTTCGCCTGCACCTCAACAGTTAGGGGGGGGCACGGCAGGTAGGGGCTTGGGACGCCGAGGTGCCTGGAGGGCGCCGGTCGCATGGGCGTACAAAGTGGCGCCGTCCTGGCGCTGAGTGGTGAGGTAGCGCTGAGTCTGGCGGAGTCAGGTGCCGAACTCTATCGGGCGGCCCTCCGTGTCGAAACGAAGGCGGCGGGAGGACTCCATAGTGAAGGCTAGGCTAGGAGCAATTGGAGCACGGAGCAAACGGAGCTAGGAGCGAGGAGCGCCAGGTGAGACTAGGCGAGGTACTACTGTAGCATGGAGGAAAACTGAGGTAGGAATGCGAGTCTAGTAACAAACGGAGCTGGGAGCTAGCTAAGCTAGGAGTAGACGGCTGGAGGAGGCAGGGCTGACGAGCCGATCGAGGAGCCGGAGAGCCGTTTGAGGGGCTAGCGGAGCGAGGAGAAACCTAGCCAACAAGAACGCCAGGACTAGCCTAAACAGCTAAGTGGAGTGGCCTCCAGCCGCGAGTGTTGAACCAACGGAGGCCGGGTGGTCCTGGGTGGTGTGCGCGCGTGGTGGCCAGGCTTAGTGCACGTTGCACTACTGGAGTGGGCCCTTCTGGGTGGCTACGCGCGGCTGTGGGCGTTGAGGAGGGGCTGTGAGCGGTTGGTAGGGGCTGTGAGCGGTTGGAAGGGGCTGTGGGCGGGTGGGACGGGCTAGCTGGCGGCTAGCTGCGATGCGTGCGGCTGCTGCAGCAGCTGTGTGCGCGGTCGCTGTGTGCGTGCGTGGCTGCAATGGCGTGCGCCGCTGCCCCTGGGCTAACACGCTCGCTGCTGCTGCTGGTGCGTGGGAATTTTCGCATTAGGTGGGAATTTTTGCCTCCTGCAGAAGCTCTTGCAGATAAAGTCCTTCGCAAACCACGGCGATGTACTCTGCTTCAGCCGACGACAGGGCAACCACACAGCGAAGATTTGGCCTGTTGGTTCCAGGCGGAAGACGAAGTCGGTTTGTGACCGTCGATTCCCGGGGTGAGCGGCATGATCTGCGTCCACGTAGCTGGTGAGGTTGAAGGAGGTTGTTGTCAGTGTGGAGTAGGAGAGCCCGATGTCAGGTGTTGAATCAAAGTACTGTAGGGTGCGCTCCAGGTCCAGCTAGTTCTCAGCTACTGGCTTGCGTGAGTACTATGCCAGTTGGCTGGCGATGTATGAAAGGTCGGGTCCGCAGGTGACAGAGGCAAATAGCAGGCACCCTAGTTGCTGCTGGTAGAGTTGGAGTCATGCAGGTGACGAAGTTTGTTGTCCGGTTTATAGTTGGCGCTGGGAGTGTGGTGAGGAGTTGAGAGTGGTGCGGACGAAATTTTGAAGCGTTCTCCCAGCTGCTATGTGTACTTGGAGGTTGACAGATGAATTGATTCTGGCACGTAGGTAATGTTCAGCCCCAAGGGCTGCGTCACGTTGTGGTTGATGGTAATGTCAACGCGCTGCGCCAGGTTTTCCTTAAACTAATTAAGGAGCTTGTTACACGTGCCGGTGTATAGCAGGTCGTCGACGTAGACTGTCAGGATGGTGTAATCGCCGTTGAAGTGAAAGGCGGTACATTCCCGAATCGTGTGACAGCTGCCTAAAGCCGATTTCCATAAATATTTTATGCTGGTGCTGCAAGAGAAGCGGCGCCTGATTTATCCCATAAAGGGATTTCTTCAGCTCGCAGACCCTAGGATCTCCTTCCCCGTAGGTGTGAGGTTGCTCCACGAAGATGGTTGCATCCACCAACGCGTATAGATTTGCGTTCTTGACGTCGATCTGCTGCAGCGGTAGGTGCTTAGCTGCGGCGATGGCGAGAAGGATCTTTATAGAGGTATGGGGGTTAACGGGGGTGAAGGTCTGGTTGAAATCAATACCGTGGCGTTGGTCGTAACCGTGTATGACCTAGCATGCCTTGAAGCGCTCAATTAGGCCATCAGCGGCGGTTTTGAGACAGAAGACCCATTTTCCGCTCAGTACCCTCCTCCCCTTCACTCCTGCATGGTCGAATAGGACCAAGGTGCAGCGTGATTCCAGAGCTTTCAGCTCCGCATCCACGGCTGCACGACACTCCTTGGCATCTGGTCCCGTGAGAGCCTGTCGCGGGTTCTTAAGCTCGGCGATGCGGGGGGCGGTGGTGACTGGTGTGTGCAGGCCGAGAAGTTGAATGCCTGTGACGTTGGATGCACCTTCGGTTTCCTGAGCGATGACTTCCACTACATCGTCATCATCCTTCTCGTGGTTGGGGGCAGGGCTGCTGCGCGGAGCATGGCAACGCGATGGTCTGAGTGCAGGAGCGTCGTCGCTGCCATCATCGTCGTCGTCGTCGTCGCGTGGTCGAGAGGTACACCAGGATGTTCGTTGGTGGGGTCGCGGTCAAGCGCTGCTGCTGCAGCCTCATCTTCCGGCGAGGCAAAGTTGCGGCCGCTGTTGGTGTAAGCTTGTGCAACGTTGCTACGCTGGTCCTCAATCCACTGATCCAAGGTGAGTTGCTCGTAGAAGAGGATGTCGTGCGCAGGTACAATCTTGTTAGTACCAACGCCCAGGACCAGCCAGCCCTTGTACTCGTGGCTGAGTCCCAGGTGAACTCCCCAGCGTGCGCGTTGCGTGAATTTGCCGATGGTGGTGAACGTCGGCCGATACTGCACCATGCACCCCCGGACCCTCAGCATGGAGGTGTCTGCACTTGCCTCGGTCCACTTCATGTGCGGGGAGAGATTTCCCCTATTCGCCGTGGTGGCGAGAAGGCTGTGCAGTCGCACGACGTTGTTCATTGTGCACGGCCTGTACTTCTTGGGTTGGCCGGATTGATTCATGAGGGCATGGACCTTCGTCATGAGGATGCGGTTGACCTTCTTCTGCAAATTCCACGAGATTTGGCCTGTTGGTTCCAGGCGGAAGACGAAGTCGGTTTGTGACCGTCGATTCCCGGGGTGAGCGGCATGATCTGCGTCCACGTAGCTGGTGAGGTTGAAGGAGGTTGTTGTCAGTGTGGAGTAGGAGAGCCCGATGTCAGGTGTTGAATCAAAGTACTGTAGGGTGCGCTCCAGGTCCAGCTAGTTCTCAGCTACTGGCTTGCGTGAGTACTATGCCAGTTGGCTGGCGATGTATGAAAGGTCGGGTCCGCAGGTGACAGAGGCAAATAGCAGGCACCCTAGTTGCTGCTGGTAGAGTTGGAGTCATGCAGGTGACGAAGTTTGTTGTCCGGTTTATAGTTGGCGCTGGGAGTGTGGTGAGGAGTTGAGAGTGGTGCGGACGAAATTTTGAAGCGTTCTCCCAGCTGCTATGTGTACTTGGAGGTTGACAGATGAATTGATTCTGGCACGTAGGTAATGTTCAGCCCCAAGGGCTGCGTCACGTTGTGGTTGATGGTAATGTCAACGCGCTGCGCCAGGTTTTCCTTAAACTAATTAAGGAGCTTGTTACACGTGCCGGTGTATAGCAGGTCGTCGACGTAGACTGTCAGGATGGTGTAATCGCCGTTGAAGTGAAAGGCGGTACATTCCCGAATCGTGTGACAGCTGCCTAAAGCCGATTTCCATAAATATTTTATGCTGGTGCTGCAAGAGAAGCGGCGCCTGATTTATCCCATAAAGGGATTTCTTCAGCTCGCAGACCCTAGGATCTCCTTCCCCGTAGGTGTGAGGTTGCTCCACGAAGATGGTTGCATCCACCAACGCGTATAGATTTGCGTTCTTGACGTCGATCTGCTGCAGCGGTAGGTGCTTAGCTGCGGCGATGGCGAGAAGGATCTTTATAGAGGTATGGGGGTTAACGGGGGTGAAGGTCTGGTTGAAATCAATACCGTGGCGTTGGTCGTAACCGTGTATGACCTAGCATGCCTTGAAGCGCTCAATTAGGCCATCAGCGGCGGTTTTGAGACAGAAGACCCATTTTCCGCTCAGTACCCTCCTCCCCTTCACTCCTGCATGGTCGAATAGGACCAAGGTGCAGCGTGATTCCAGAGCTTTCAGCTCCGCATCCACGGCTGCACGACACTCCTTGGCATCTGGTCCCGTGAGAGCCTGTCGCGGGTTCTTAAGCTCGGCGATGCGGGGGGCGGTGGTGACTGGTGTGTGCAGGCCGAGAAGTTGAATGCCTGTGACGTTGGATGCACCTTCGGTTTCCTGAGCGATGACTTCCACTACATCGTCATCATCCTTCTCGTGGTTGGGGGCAGGGCTGCTGCGCGGAGCATGGCAACGCGATGGTCTGAGTGCAGGAGCGTCGTCGCTGCCATCATCGTCGTCGTCGTCGTCGCGTGGTCGAGAGGTACACCAGGATGTTCGTTGGTGGGGTCGCGGTCAAGCGCTGCTGCTGCAGCCTCATCTTCCGGCGAGGCAAAGTTGCGGCCGCTGTTGGTGTAAGCTTGTGCAACGTTGCTACGCTGGTCCTCAATCCACTGATCCAAGGTGAGTTGCTCGTAGAAGAGGATGTCGTGCGCAGGTACAATCTTGTTAGTACCAACGCCCAGGACCAGCCAGCCCTTGTACTCGTGGCTGAGTCCCAGGTGAACTCCCCAGCGTGCGCGTTGCGTGAATTTGCCGATGGTGGTGAACGTCGGCCGATACTGCACCATGCACCCCCGGACCCTCAGCATGGAGGTGTCTGCACTTGCCTCGGTCCACTTCATGTGCGGGGAGAGATTTCCCCTATTCGCCGTGGTGGCGAGAAGGCTGTGCAGTCGCACGACGTTGTTCATTGTGCACGGCCTGTACTTCTTGGGTTGGCCGGATTGATTCATGAGGGCATGGACCTTCGTCATGAGGATGCGGTTGACCTTCTTCTGCAAATTCCACGAGATTTGGCCTGTTGGTTCCAGGCGGAAGACGAAGTCGGTTTGTGACCGTCGATTCCCGGGGTGAGCGGCATGATCTGCGTCCACGTAGCTGGTGAGGTTGAAGGAGGTTGTTGTCAGTGTGGAGTAGGAGAGCCCGATGTCAGGTGTTGAATCAAAGTACTGTAGGGTGCGCTCCAGGTCCAGCTAGTTCTCAGCTACTGGCTTGCGTGAGTACTATGCCAGTTGGCTGGCGATGTATGAAAGGTCGGGTCCGCAGGTGACAGAGGCAAATAGCAGGCACCCTAGTTGCTGCTGGTAGAGTTGGAGTCATGCAGGTGACGAAGTTTGTTGTCCGGTTTATAGTTGGCGCTGGGAGTGTGGTGAGGAGTTGAGAGTGGTGCGGACGAAATTTTGAAGCGTTCTCCCAGCTGCTATGTGTACTTGGAGGTTGACAGATGAATTGATTCTGGCACGTAGGTAATGTTCAGCCCCAAGGGCTGCGTCACGTTGTGGTTGATGGTAATGTCAACGCGCTGCGCCAGGTTTTCCTTAAACTAATTAAGGAGCTTGTTACACGTGCCGGTGTATAGCAGGTCGTCGACGTAGACTGTCAGGATGGTGTAATCGCCGTTGAAGTGAAAGGCGGTACATTCCCGAATCGTGTGACAGCTGCCTAAAGCCGATTTCCATAAATATTTTATGCTGGTGCTGCAAGAGAAGCGGCGCCTGATTTATCCCATAAAGGGATTTCTTCAGCTCGCAGACCCTAGGATCTCCTTCCCCGTAGGTGTGAGGTTGCTCCACGAAGATGGTTGCATCCACCAACGCGTATAGATTTGCGTTCTTGACGTCGATCTGCTGCAGCGGTAGGTGCTTAGCTGCGGCGATGGCGAGAAGGATCTTTATAGAGGTATGGGGGTTAACGGGGGTGAAGGTCTGGTTGAAATCAATACCGTGGCGTTGGTCGTAACCGTGTATGACCTAGCATGCCTTGAAGCGCTCAATTAGGCCATCAGCGGCGGTTTTGAGACAGAAGACCCATTTTCCGCTCAGTACCCTCCTCCCCTTCACTCCTGCATGGTCGAATAGGACCAAGGTGCAGCGTGATTCCAGAGCTTTCAGCTCCGCATCCACGGCTGCACGACACTCCTTGGCATCTGGTCCCGTGAGAGCCTGTCGCGGGTTCTTAAGCTCGGCGATGCGGGGGGCGGTGGTGACTGGTGTGTGCAGGCCGAGAAGTTGAATGCCTGTGACGTTGGATGCACCTTCGGTTTCCTGAGCGATGACTTCCACTACATCGTCATCATCCTTCTCGTGGTTGGGGGCAGGGCTGCTGCGCGGAGCATGGCAACGCGATGGTCTGAGTGCAGGAGCGTCGTCGCTGCCATCATCGTCGTCGTCGTCGTCGCGTGGTCGAGAGGTACACCAGGATGTTCGTTGGTGGGGTCGCGGTCAAGCGCTGCTGCTGCAGCCTCATCTTCCGGCGAGGCAAAGTTGCGGCCGCTGTTGGTGTAAGCTTGTGCAACGTTGCTACGCTGGTCCTCAATCCACTGATCCAAGGTGAGTTGCTCGTAGAAGAGGATGTCGTGCGCAGGTACAATCTTGTTAGTACCAACGCCCAGGACCAGCCAGCCCTTGTACTCGTGGCTGAGTCCCAGGTGAACTCCCCAGCGTGCGCGTTGCGTGAATTTGCCGATGGTGGTGAACGTCGGCCGATACTGCACCATGCACCCCCGGACCCTCAGCATGGAGGTGTCTGCACTTGCCTCGGTCCACTTCATGTGCGGGGAGAGATTTCCCCTATTCGCCGTGGTGGCGAGAAGGCTGTGCAGTCGCACGACGTTGTTCATTGTGCACGGCCTGTACTTCTTGGGTTGGCCGGATTGATTCATGAGGGCATGGACCTTCGTCATGAGGATGCGGTTGACCCTCTCTGTTATGCCTTGCTGCTGGTGAGCGTAGGGGAGTGAGATGTGGTGCTTGATCCCCTTCTCTGCGAAAAGCCCATCCAGCTCGTTGATGCGAAACTCTTTGGCACCATCACTCTGCCAAATGTTCAGCTTCTTCCCTGATTCCCACTGCGCGTGTGCTAGCTAGATGCAGAAGATTTCAGGGGCTCTGGAGAGGACGTCTATGTAAGCGACCGAGACATGCCGTGAGTACGCGTCCTCAAAGGTGACGGTGTTGTAGACTTCCTGCAGCTTCTTGTAGCAATCGGTACTTGGCTCCAGCGAGGGGTAGGCTTGGTGTGTGAGGGCAGCAGTATGGCAGATGGTGCAGGTAGTTGGATGTGTTATGCTGGATGACTCTGTGCCGTCAGGGCGCAGCAGAGCTCCTGGCATGAAATCTTTGGCGCGGAGACAATTGTTGAATGTTTGGCGTGAGGGCTGTTTAAGCCGCTGGTGCCAGAGATCATCTCCTGCGCGGACTCCGGAGGTACGAAGGTATTGTGTGAGGTAATATGCTACCTCTGCTTCTGTGTCCTGTGGGATGTGAAGCACGGATCCTTCTTCTTCTCTTGGTTCTGCTTCATCTTCCTACTCCTCTGCTTCTGGTTCTGTTGCTGTCTCACCTTCTGCAGGTGTTGTTGTGAGAAGCGCGAGGAAATTGCAATCGGGATGATGTTGAGCGGGGTGGTTGTGCCTTCGATGAAACGAGCGAAGGGATCTGGGCGTGAGAGAGGTCCTTATGAGTAGCGCGGAGGTGTCGTGGGCTCATTTCGTGGTCAATTCCTATCTAGGTGGACCTCCAATTGAGTGGTGATTCAGGAGGGGATGGCAAGTTACGCGGAGGTCGCCCGAGGTCGCTCTTGGCGGGGTCTGTTCGGCGGCGATTTCTCTCTCTGCCTCCTTTAGTTCCTCTCGGGTGAGTTCCCCTTCAGCTACACCCCATGATTCGTCGTTGTCCCAGCCTCCTCCGCCGGTGCCTCCTCCAGTGCCGCTGAATACTGTGCCGGAGGCGCCAGTTGCCGATCCCCATGTTTCAACAGTGTTGTCATTTCCCCAGCCGCTAGATCATGTAGATTCTTTGTCCCAGCTAGCCGCGAGCCACTCCTGGTAAAGGCGTTCCCTTTCTTCTACCTTTGCCTTATCCTCTTCCTCCTTGATGCTGAGATCCTTTGGTGCATCGCGGTCATTCCATTCCTTATCAATGGTACGGTAGATGTTGCGAGGGTAAGGGCGCGGCCGATTCTCCTTCAAGTGTCCCAATAGTTGCTTCTTCCAGGATCCAGCGGAGAGTTTCGGCTCGAAGTGTTGGCCGCTCCTGCTCCATCATGCCAAGTTCTTCGTTTTCATTACCGAAGTTGCGGTGAGTGGTAACAGCCAACTCCATTTCTGTCATCCCTTCTGATTCCACTTCGGCGCTTTCTGCTTCATAAATTGCTGCAAAATCTCTCTCAACTTCTTATGTGCGGCTCATCGTGGGTGTGAAACAGGTGGTACAGAGTCCGTCGGGTCTGGGTTGGTGCAGGTTTATCTCGCGAGGGAGAGGACTGCGGTGAATCCAGGGCCGTCCATACGGATGTTGCCAAGACTCTACGTTCGTACGGGAAAATTTCAGGGGGACAAGATCCACGAGTTCATCTAATGATGCTCTGCAACTAGGTATGTTGATGTTGAGCACGCACACTCCATCGATTGATCGTGCTCGTTGAGGTATTTATGTTTCTTGGCGGGTGTATCAGGAGGAGTGAAGATAAGGATGAGGTCACGCGTGTAGGGATCTGTGGTGAGCATGACTCCGTAGTCAGATAGTTGTGCCGCGGACAGCAGATTGAAGTCTAGCACGTAGAGCACGTCGTTGAAGGTGATGTGCGTATTGCTGTCTCGTGCTTGGAGCACAACGATTCCTTGTGCAATTGCGCGCTGTTGTCCGTTGTCGGCGACTATGACATAGGTGGGGGGAGCGTGGCTGATGTTTGAGATATAGCGTACAGATCCCACCAAGCAACTGTCCAGGTAGTAGGTGTTGTGGTTGGCGTTGTTTTTGCGCAAAAGCAGTGCAAGCCGTGGTGTGACGATAGTCGCCTGGTATGTTCTGAGGAAAATTTTAACCTCTTTCCATCCCACGGGAACCGAGCGCTAATGCTCATGAGGTGGGCTTTCTCTCAGCAGTATTGGCAGGTCCCATTCTTGCTCATCCTCATTTGAGTAGTAGTAGTGGCATTCTGTGAGGGGATTGTTATATCCCACTTCAGGTTGGATTAGCTCGCCGGCGGGTTCGTCCTCTTCGTCCGGTGAAAAAGCTTATGGACGGCGGCGTGATGTCATGTTCGCCATTACATTTCTCATTCCTCCTGTCTGAGTTGTCTGGCCCTGCTGTTGTTGTTGTTGCTGTTGTTGTTGTTGTTGTTGTTGTTATTGTTGTTGTTGTTGTTGTTGTTGTTGTTGTTGTTGTTGTTGTTGTTGTTGTTGTTGTTGTTGTTGTTGTTGTTGTTGTTGTTGTTGTTGTTGTTGTTGTTGTTGTTGTTGTTGTTGAGACAAGAGACAGGAGACACCACCGCCTTGGTCACCCCTCCCTGCCTCGTCTCCGAGGCATGGCCTCCCGTGTCCTTGTCTTTGGTCTCCCCCGGTCTCTCCCTCCCCTACCTCCGGGGCCTGCCCCTACCTGCGTCCCCTGCGCCGAGGGGCGACAGCGCGCCGCCCCTCACTCCTCCGAGTTTCCTCCGTCAGAGGCTCCGCTGCAGACTCTTCACATGGACGTGTGGGGCCCCGCCCGCGTCCGTGGCCAGGGTCACGAGCGTTACTTCCTGTTGGTGGTTGACCGCTACTCGCGTTCCACCACGGTCTTCCCCTTGCGCAACAAGGGTGACGTCACTGAAGTGTTGATCGACTAGATCCGCGCAGCTCGTCTCCAACTCAGAGAGAGTTTCGGCTCGGACTTTCCTGCTCTACGTCTGCACTCTGACAGAGGCGGGGAGTTTTCCTCTGCCCGTCTGGGAGCCTTCTGTCGTGCACAAGGCATCCGCCAGACCTTCACGCTTCCGGCCTCTCCACAGCAAAATGGGATTGCTGAGCACCGCATTGGCATGGTCATGGACGTTGCTCGTACGTCCATGATCCATGCGGCTGCCCCCCATTTTCTGTGGCCGTTTGCGGTTCAGTACGCAGCGCATCAGCTCAACCTTCAGCCCCGGGTCTCCTTGCCAGAGACCTCCCCCACCTTGCGGTGGACGGGGAAGGTTGGCGATGCATCTGCGTTTCGGGTCTAGGGATCTCGCGCGTTTGTCCGCGACTTGTCTGCGGACAAGCTGTCCTCCCGTGCTGTTCCCTACGTCTTCCTTGGCTTCCCCCCTGACGCGCCTGGTTGGCAGTTTTACCACCCCACCTCGCGCCGTGTTTTGTCCTCCCAGGACGTCACCTTCGAAGAGTCGGTGCCTTACTACGGTCTCTTCCCCTACCGCACTGCGCCCCTCCCCCCGCCGCCGCTCTTCCTTGCGCCAGGTCCTCCCCCGGTAGACCCCCTCCCCCCTCAGGGTCCTGCCCCGTCAGGTGTGTCCCAGGTAGACGCAGTCGAGCCTGTCAAGGTAGCTGTTGACTCTGGTGCTGCTAGAGGTACTGAGCCTGCGGGTGCCGGGTCTGGAGGTGCTGAGCCTGTGGGTGCGGAGCCTGGGGGTGCTGAGTCTAGGGGTGCGAAGCCTGGGGGTGCTGAGCCTGGGGGTGCTGAGTCTCGGGGTGCTGAGCCTGGGGGTGCTGAGCTTGGGGGTGCTGAGCCTGAGGGTGCTGAGCCTGGGGGCGCTGGATCTGCTCGTGTGGCCTTTGGCGGTGCTTCGTCGAGGCGGGAGCCACTCTCTCCACAGAAGCTGCGCGAGTGGTTT
The DNA here is from genome assembly GCA_948144175.1 of Closterium sp. NIES-65. Taxonomy (NCBI): domain Eukaryota; kingdom Viridiplantae; phylum Streptophyta; class Zygnematophyceae; order Desmidiales; family Closteriaceae; genus Closterium; species Closterium sp. NIES-65. The sequence continues at coordinate 845,909 of CANXME010000936.1, forward strand.
GCCCGGCGCGGGAGCCGTGCTGCTGGAGCTGGAGGTACAACTGTTACTGCTGGTCCCGGAGGTGCTCGTACTAACGGTACTGAAGCTGCTGGGACTGGGGGTGCTGTTAGGGCTGCTGGAGTTGGTCCTGCTGGAGGTACTACTGGAGGTATTGCTGGAGCTGTTGGCGATACTGGAGCTACTGGTCCTGCAAGAGTTGGTGCTGCTGGAGCTGCTGGAGCTGCTACAGCTGGAGCTGCTGGGGGTGTTGGTGTTGGTGGTTCTACTGGCGCTGGTGCGTCTGAGGGTGCTGGAGTTGGCGCTGTTGGAGCTGGAGGTGCTGCTGGCGCTGGTGCTGCCGAGGCCGTACTTCGTTCCACTCCTTGAGCAGGTTCTTGGTCTCCCGCGCTCTACTAGTCCTGCTATTCCCTTAGAGTGTCCACAGCCTGTCCAGTCGCGGTCACAGTTACAGCCCGCCTCCCCCCTACCTGCTCCTCCCTACACTGGTCCTACTGGAGGTTTCTGAGCGTTGTGAGCCTGCGTCTCGTCCTGCGTCGCCTGTTCGTGCTGCTCGCACTAGTGGTCGTGCTCCGCGTCCGCGTCCTCCTTCGGTCCCAGGCACACACCAGATGGCACTACGTCCTTCCACTGCTCCTCTGCGTGTCCCGTTGCCGTCTCCTCCAGAGTCCTCTCTTCCTGCTCTTGCTGACCCGGAGTCTGACTCTCTTCGTGCTGCCACTCCTACCGTCACGCGTCTCCTGGCTACTGTTGTCACTGACCCTTCCTTTGAGTCCACTGCTGCGTCTGCCTTGGTTGCTGAGCTTGTCGACTTTGCAGCTCGCTGTCGTCTAGACTACGCCGCTAGTCTTGTTGTTGAGTCAGAGTCTGTCTGTCCTCCGTCCGTCGGGGGTGAGAGTGCTCTTAGCACGGACGTCCTTGAGGACAAGCAGGAGGAGTTCAGTGTTTTGCTGCTGCTTTGCCTCATCTCATGTCCACGCTGATTGCCCCTGAGGGAGACCCGGATGCACCAGACATCCCGACTCCTCGATCGTACGCTGAGGCGATCGAGGGTCCCTACTCCACTCAGTGGCAGTCAGCCATGGACGCAGAGATGGCTTCCTGGAAGTCCACAGGCACCTACGTCGACGAGGTTCCCCCACCTGGGGCGAACATCGTCAGTGGCATGTGGATTTTCAGGGTGACGCGGCCGTCGGGTTCTCCGTCCGTCTTCAAGGCGCGTTACGTGGCTCCAGGCTTCAGTCAGCGGCAAGGAGTTGACTAATTTCAGACCTTCTCTCCCACCCCGAAGATGACCACTCTTCGGGTGCTGCTGCACATAGCCGCTCAGCCCGACTACGAGCTTCACTCTCTTGACTTCAGCACTGCTTTCTTGCAGGGCAGCCTGCACGAGGAGATCTGGCTGCGCCGCCCACCTGGCTTCACAGGGTCGTTTCCTCCTGGTACCCAGTGGAGCCTCCGGCGGCCAGTCTACGGTCTTCGCCACGCGCCCCGTGAGTGGCACGACACACTGAGGACTACACTTGCGGCTGTTGGGTTTGCTCCTTCTAAAGCCGACCCGTCGTTGTTTCTGCGCACCGACACCTCTTTGCCGCCGTTCTACATCCTCGTGTACGTCGACGACTTGGTCTTTGCCACTGCTGGACTCGCCCACGTGAAGTCGGAGCTGCAGAAGAGACACACGTGCATAGACCTGGGTGAACTGCGCAGCTACCTTGGCTTGCAGATCACCCGGGACAGAGCACAGCGTACCATTACCCTGACTCAGTCACACATGGTGCAGCAGGTCCTTCAGCGCTTTGACTTCACGTACTCCTCGCCTCAGGCCACTCCTCTGTCTACTCGCCACTCGCTCTCAGCTCTGCCTTCGGATGAGTCCGTAGAGCCAAGTGGCCCGTACCCAAAGCTTGTTGGCTGCCTCATGTACCTGATGACCTGCACACGACCTGGCCTTGCATACCCTCTTAGCATCTTGGCACGCTATGTTGCTCCTGGGAGACACCGACCAGAGCACATGGCTGCAGCGAAGAGGGTGTTGCGCTACTTGTGCAGTACGTCGGGCATGGGGCTAGTGATTGGAGGGCGACGTCGAGTGGTCCTCACAGGTCACGCAGATGCTTCTTGGGCTGACGACCAGGCTACGCAGCGGTCGTCACAGGGTTACACCTTCAGCCTTGGCTCCGGCTCTGTTTCGTGGCGGTCTACCCGCTCGTCTTCTGTTCTCGGCTCCAGTTGTGAGGCTGAGATCTACGTGGGGGCCATGGCTGCACAGGAGCTATGCTGGCTCACCTACCTGCTGACTGACCTAGGAGAGTCGCCTTGTTCTCCTCCAGTTCTGTACGTAGACAACAAGGCCATGCTGGCCTTGTGTCGGGAGCACAGACTGGAGCACAGAACGAAGCACATTGCTCTTCGCTATTTCCTTGCTCGTGAGCTGCAGCAGCGTGGTCAGCTGCGCCTTGCTTACGTGGCCTTTGAGGCCAACACTGGTGATATCTTTACGAAGGCACTTCCGCCTTGTGATCATCAGCGCTTCTGTACAATGCTAGGTCTTGTGCCTACTTGGCCTCACTTGCTCACCTCTTGACCTTGCTTGTACTATGATCTTTCTATACCTGCACTTGCTTGTTTAACTTTACATATGATCTTGCATGTGAACTGGCCTTCTGGCCTTGCTCTTGTGCTCGCATTGTGTGGTGACGTTGTGATCCACCCTGAGCTCGCTTTGCTTTGCTTGACTGGTCTTGTGACCTCTTGTTCTCCCCCACTTTGCCTATGGGGGTGTGTTAAACTCTTATGCTATAGTTTGTGTAGGCTATAGTGGGGTAGACAATATGGGGTACAACACTTCTAGGTTTTCCTAGTTGTACCCACCTGCTTGTTAGTTCATTCATTCCTCATTTCTTAACAGGGTGCAGCAGGGGGTGTGTGAAAGGGGGGTGATGTGGGAGTGGAGCTAGGGTCTGAGTAGGGGGTGTGTGTCGAGGATGTGGGGTGTCAGAATATTATCTTATTGTTCTAGCCTGTAGTGGGGTGCTCTATAGCGAGTACAACCCTTCTAGGGTTTGCTATTTGTATCCTCATTCTTGCTAGTTCAATCCTCTTTTCTTCTTCTAACTTTTGACATGGGGCAGTTGGAGGAGGTTGCTTGAATTTAGCTGTCGTGTCGCCTGCAGCGCCTGTAGTCCGACGCCCTTGCTTCGGTAGCCAGTGAGCCTGTTGCACCAGACGCCAGTGGGTCCGTTGCTCCTGCCGCTCGTCTATAGCCGCGGAGCCAGTTACTCCAGTAGTCCGTCGCACTTGCTTCGGTAGCCACTGAGCCAGCCGCTCCTGTGCTCGTGCCTCTGCAGCTTCAGTCGTTGCCTCCCATCTTCTCTCCCTCCACAGTTCCTCCTCCTCCTCACTTGCCCGCTGTGTTAAATCTATGTGAACTCCTGCTCTATGCCTGCTTGCTCACTGTGCTGATTACACCCCAGTTTGGTTATGGGGGTGTGTCAGAACGTTATAATTGTCTAGCCTGCAGTGGGGTACTCTATAGCGAGTACAACCCAATTAGGGTTTCCTATATGTATGCCAACTGCTGCTAGTGGAACCTCTCTTCTTCCATTCCTCATTCGTTCACATAGCCAAGTGGCCGAATTGGCGAAAGTAACCCAAATTGGCGACCGTCGTTAATTTCGTCAATAAAAAACGAAATTGATTGTCGTTTTGAAAGTCGACTCGTTTCCGACACCATGTCGACTCCAATTCGGCCAAGTAGTCGACACCGTGAGCAGCTGACACGTACGACGTTGCACGGTCTTGCAGAACGTCTGAAAGTTTTAATCCTGTCCAATCAGAGTTTCCGCCGTCAAATGTGCGACCCCGTCGCACATACGTTCCTACTGTAGCAACTACAAATTTTACAAATTTTTGAAACCAGCCTGAAATTCGGCCCTCAAACCTGTAAAGTTTGAAAATCTGCAAATAGTGGCTGTAAATGTGATGACAAGAAGTCGACCAATCCGTCGACTTTCGCGAAAGAAATGTCGACCAGATTGTCGACGTAAAACCGGCCAAAAGCAGATTTCGCAAATTTGCGGGAATTTTACACGCCCTTAGAAGTCAGACTTTTATCTCTGATTTGGGGGAAAATAATATGATTTTCATACTTTTTTTTTTACCAAGGCTGAATTATCATACTATTTTTTAGGGACAATGTTAGGCCTTTTGGCCTAAATCTGCTAAAGATTAGCGCGGTCGACTAAGTCGAAGACGAAACGCGGTGAAAGATTTTGGCGAAAGAACTATTGGCAAAATAGGCGAAGGAGTTACTGCCTAATGGAAGAGTTGAATGAGAATTGGTTGATAATGGGAAGTACAAGCAAGGTTTAAGTAGCATGCAAGAGCGATTGTTCGAAAGTACTTCGTGGGACTAGAAAGTAGAAGGCAAGAAAGCTAGAGTGCCACGTCGCACTAGGATATGTTGGAAATCTTGGATGAGTTGGATGAAGATAAGGTTGGGATGAGGTTGGGGGAATGTTTAGGGTAAAATACCCTTGAATAGTAAAGTACCCCGTAACACTACCCCCCTCCCAAGGAGGCGACGTCCGCGGCGCCTGCAGACTGAAGGTACGCTTGGAGACAAAGCGTTGTCGGGAAACAGCGAGGACGAAGGAACCCAGCTGTCGTCGGCTGCATCGTAACCACGCCAACGAACCAAGAAGTCGATGAAAGAGACACCCCCCTGAAGACGGCGACGGTGCCTGAGGATGCGCTGGATCTGGTAGTCGGGTTCGTCGGTGTCAACAGCTACCGGCAGTGGAGTGCTATCACGGCCCGAGAAGGTGGCGTTGGGATCGGTGTAAGGACGAAGAAGCGACACGTGGAATGACAGGTGCATGCGGAAAGTGAGCGGGAAGGCGAAGGCGGTATGCGACTGGTCCTAGTGCACGCTCAATGACGAATGGACCAATGAAGCGAGGGCGAAGCTTGTTGTCCTGTGGCAGTCGGAGGTTGCGGCTATCCAAAAGAACACGGTCGCCAACTACGAACGACACCTCACGACGACTGCGGTTGGTGGTGCGTGCCATGCGTGCATTTGCGAGCTCAAGGTGCTTCCTCACGTGATCATGGATGAATGTGAGATGCTGGTTCAAGTTGTCCGCATGAGGGACTGTGGGTGTGAGATCGACACGAGTGGGGACATTGGGGTGCTGACCGTATAGTGCAAAGAACGGTGACATGCCTGTGGCGGAGTGGTGTGTGTTGTTGTAGGCGAACTCGGCCATGCTCAGCTTCTTGTCCCATGCGGCTGCGTCGTGCATCGTGATGCTGCGAAGAATCTGCTCCAAAGTCTGGTTCACGCGCTCAGTGTGTCCGTCTGTCTCTGGATGGTACGCAGACGACATGGCTAAGCGAGACCCAACAAGTGCAAAAAGCTGCTTCCAGAACTTCGAGGGGAATCTAGGGTCGCGGTCGGAAATGATGGAATCGGGAACCCCGTGCAGTCGGACTACGTTATCTACGAACAGCGTCGCGACTTCCTCTGCTGTGACCTTGCCGTGCGTGGGGATGAAGTGCGCTGCTCGAGAAAACTTATCCACTACCACGAAGATGACATCGTGACCCCTGACTGTGCGCGGCAATGCCATGATGAAATCCATGGTAACAACCTGCCAAGGGCGGTCGGGCGGTGGAATCGGCTGCAAAAGTCATGCCTTGCGCTGGTGAGACGACTTTGTACGCTGACACGTGTCGCACGAGCGAGTGTAATCCTCTATGTCTGCTGCAAGCCCTGGCCAATAGTACGTGCGACTAAGCATCTTAGCCGTCTTATCTACTCCGAAGTGCCCTGCACTAACTACATCGTGTGCCGATGACTGCATTCCTCACGCCTGAACGCCACCGACTTCATCGGCGTGTATCACACCTCGCTGCCTCGACGTGCCTCCTGCACTGCTGCCGACTTGGCCACCACCGGCGTTGACGCCCGCGTCGACGCCGCCCTCAGTGTTCACCAGACGAGGAGAGACAGGCCGAGAAGGGTGCTCCATCGCCCACACAGCGCGGATGCCAGCCTCGACGACTGCCCAGGGGAGGTCGTCGTACTCCTTCGCCTCGTGACGTCTTGTGAGAGTACGACGGCTTATGTTGGCTTTGCTAGCTTGCCTGGACTTTATTGCGCATTATCTAGCTTAGCTTTATTTTGCTTTGCTTGCTTTTGCTTGATTTCCTTGGTTCGTTGCTTTTACTATAGTACCGAACTAGGTTGAGTGCACCAAATTCTAGGCTTTTCGGTTGCCACCGAATTGCCTTCTACCGAATTCGGGAAGGACCCGTTCGGGATGCTTCGCGGCCCGCGGAACCTTCTAGTAACACCCGGGTTACTGCCTTTGTGTCGAGCCTATATATAGCCTCGTGTTGTACCCAGGTGAATCATTCAATAGAATCATCTTTCCTGAACCAGATCCTCACATGTCTCCTCGCGTTCTCCAGCCATTCCTCCAGGGTGTCCACCGCCCCCGTGTCTACTACGGCGCCTACCATAGTGACTACCGCACAGCTGCCGGCCTACGAACACAATAGGTAATTGACCACTACGTCGACCTGTTTGAAAGGTAAGTGTGTGCCGTCCACGCTCACCGCACCATGCGGGGATAACTACAACAACGGAAGCTAGACTACGGGCTAGGCGCGAGTGCTCGTGTGATCTTTGTGTTCGTTCGTTCCTTAGTCGTTTCCTTATACACACACTACTTGTTAGTTCACGAGGAGAATAGGCAAGAGTTCCACTAGGAAAAGTTCATAACAATGGTTCAAAATGATAGCAAGAAATTTGGCATGCAAGACTACATCAGACTTAGCAAAGCTGCTGGTCGACCTCCAGCACAGCATGGTCGACCGCGTGCCAGCACGACTTGGTCGACCGCGCTCCAGCAGAGCAAAGTCGCGGCTTGCCAACGTTGCAGGTCCACGGTGTGCCAGCGCTGCAGCAAGTCGGCTGTACAGCATGGCACCCGCAGGACAACAAAGCACCTGCTTCGCAGATGCGCGCAACTGGTTGGTGCGCCACTCCTCGTCCCGTGCACAGGGCAGATGCCTAGATCGGGTCCACGCATGTGACTGTGCCCACCAGCCACGTCGACCTCAGGATACCACCGTGAGGTCGGCCTCGCAGAAACCACCCCCGAGGTCGGTCTCGCAGACTCCACCCCGGCGACACTCGCGCACGTCGCCCGGGTATCCCGGTCAACCGGGCAACCACGTCTGGTCAACCAGCTCGGTCGGTCGTCGGCTGCACAAGCCCGGCGTCCCCTCGTCGACCACTTCCGGGCCCGGCCGCCAACTTCGCCAAGTCGTCGGCCACCCATGGTCGGTGCCCTCCACCCCGGCGCCCTACCGTGCGACGTCCAGCTGCTTGGCGTCCTGCTCTTCGACGCCCTCTAGCTCGACGTCCCCAATCTCTCCTGTCGAGGTCGACGTCAGCCCTTCCTTCGTCGACCACCAGATTCGGTCGACCACCAGGTCGACATCACTTCTGGTCGACCAGCACAGCTGTCAGCCGACCAGCAGGTCGGCTTCTCTGGGTCGGCGTCATCAAGTCGACGCCCTCCGCAGGTCGACTTCCCAGGTCAACCTCCCCGAAGTCGGCGCCACCCTGAAGTCGGCGTCCGTGCAGTGGCCCCCATGCAGGTCAACCTCCTCGTCAACCAGCTCTCCCACTGCTGCAGGTCGGCTGCTCCCCTCACACCCGACCACGAAGTCGGCTCCGCCCAAGCAAGGACGGGGCCAAACCCAGCTCCCGTTGACATCTTGCACCCCGCTCACGGCGAAGTAGTTGTTCAGCATGAAGAGCCACGTCCGCACGTTCGCGTCGTCTTGACTTGGGTCGAACGACTCGGGTTTCTGCGGCTTGAGTACGCTTCGACGTTCAGGCAGCGCTTCCGCGCCAGTCGAAGTGTTGGGTGCAGGAGATGGTGCGGCATGACCATGAGAAATAGATGTGAATTCACGAAGCTGTTGCATTTCACCCCGTACCTGACGATTTTCTAGCGTCAACGTTTCGAGTTGGTGCATGAGTTGAGCAAGCGTGTTGCCCATGTCGTTGGGGACAGCGTTCATAGTTTCACCCATGTCGGCACCGCGTGACGATGACGTCGTAGTCTCGTCGTCGATGGTCGCTCGTTGGAAGTCGCTCCCCACGAAGGCTCTTGATACCAAGTGTTAGGCCCCTTGGCCTAAATCCGCTAAAGATTAGCGGGGTCGACTAAGTCGAGGACGAAACGCGGTAGAAGACTTTGGCGAAAGAATTATTGGCGAAATAGGCGGAGTTACTGAGTAATGGAAGAGTTGAATGAGAATTTGTTGATAATGGCAAGGTTTAAGTAGCATGCAAGAGCGATTGTTGGAAAGTACTTCGTGGGACTAGAAAGTAGAAGGCAAGAAAGCTAGAGTGCCACGTCGCACTAGGATATCTTGGAAATCTTGGATGAGTTGGATGAAGATAAGGTTGGGATGAGGTTGGGGGACTGTTTAGGGTAAGATACCTTTGAACAGTAGAGTACATTGTAACAGAAAACGGGAAAATGATGTTTGTTTATAGTGTACAGTGGTATTTGTCAAAATTAGAAGAAAGAAAGAGGATTGAACTAGCAGAAATGGGGATACAAATAGCAAACCCTAGAAGGGTTGTACTCGCTATAGAGCACCCCACTACAGGCTAGAACAATAAGATAATATTCTGACACACCCCCATAGCCAAAGTGGGGTGTAATCAGCAGAGCAGGCAAAGTAGTACAAGCTCAGGGTGGATCACAATGTCACCACACATTCTGAGCACAAGTTCAAGAAGAGATAGTTTAGAGTTCACAATTATGAGCAGAGCTAGTGGTAGTCACAACGGGCAAGTGAGGAGGAGGAGAGAGAGTGAGGGGAGAGGAGATAGGAGGCGACGGCTGAAGCTGCAGGCACACGGGCAACAGGAGGCACACTGGCACAGCGGCTACCGGACAGCGCCCGGACTACAGGAGTAACAGGCCCCGCGGCTCAAATAGCGGCGGACGGGCAACAGACCCACGGGCGGCTGGCACAGCTGGCTACGACTGGGCTACCGGGACAGCGCCCCGGACTACAGGTGCTGCAAACGACAAACTGACAACCTCCACTCAACCTCCCGCACACAGTCCCACCCCCCTGATGCACACCCACTGCTACACCGCTAGCTGCACTCCCACGCACCCCCCTTAAACCCTAAACCCGAGTCTCCCACACAACCACCCCCCTCAGCGACAGCTGCAGCAGTGGGAGACGAAGGAGGAGGAGGAGCAAAGGGAGGAAGGCACACCGAGCACCCCCATACCCGCCACCCCACAGCAAGCGGCCCCCTCAGGTCGCCTCGACGGACGACGGGAAATGGCAGGGGGAGGGGGGGGGGAGGCGGTGTGGTGAAAGGGGCCCACCACGGGCCTGGTTGGAGGGCGGGGCCGCGACAAGGGGCGGGGCCGCGACGAGGGGCGGGGCCGCGACGTAGGGCGGGGCCGCGACGGTCGGGGCGGGGCCGCGACGTAGGGCAGGGCCGCTTCGAGGGGCGGGGCCGCGACGCAGGGCGGGGCCGCTGTCAAACATTATATATGTTATGCTTGTGTAGGCTACAGTGGGTTAGCCTATAGGGGGTACACAATTCTAGGGTTTCCTACTTGTACTCATTTTCACTGCTAGTTCATCCTTCCTGTTCGCTTATTCTCACATGGTATAGAGCGGGTCCTTCTACGGACCGTTTTTTTTGGGCCCACCGAAGCGCCCCCCGAGGCGCGATCTTTTTTTTAGCGACCCCTCGGGTCGCCATTTCCCCTGCGGCCCCGCCCCGGCTCCTTCGCGGCCCCGCTGCCTGCTCTCGCGCGGCCCCGCCCCGGCTTCTACGCGGCCCCGCCCCGGCTTTCACGCGGCCCCGCCGACGGCTTTGTCGCGGCCCCGCCCAGGCCCTTACGCGGCTCCGCCGCCTGCTCTCACGCGGCCCCGCCCCAGCTCCTTCGCGGCCCCGCCGCCTGCTCTCGCGCGGCCCCGCCCCGGCTTCTACGCGGCCCCGCCCCGGCTTTCACGCGGCCCCGCCGACGACTCTGTCGCGGCCCCGCCCAGGCCCTTACGCGGCCCCGCCGCCTGCCCCCGTCGCGGCCCGGTCACCTCCTGACGGCCCCGCCGTCCCTTCGTGACGGCCCCGCCGTCCCTTCCTGACGGCCCCGCCGTCCCCTCCTGACGGCTCCTGCCGTCCCCTTCTACCGGCCCCGCAACTGCACCTGCTGGCCCCACCGCTGCACCTACCGGCCCCTTACCACCCCCCCCCCCCTTTTCCCGTCGCTCGTCGCGGCTCCTTCGGGGGCCGCAAGCGGCCCCCTCACGTCGCCTCGACAGGCGACGGGAGAGGCCAGCAGAGGGGTGGCAGGTGTGTGGCCTCCCCTGCTTCTCCTCCTCCTTCATCTCCCACTGCAGCAGCCGAGCCGCCCCACCGCCGAGCCGCCCTGCACCCGAGCCGCCCAGCAGCCGAGCCGCCCTGCCGCCGAGCCGCCGGGTCGCTGAGCTGCTGAGCTGCAGTTGCTGCTGAGCCGCCCTGCCGCCGAGCCGCCGAGTCACCGAGCTGCTGAGCTGCAGTTGCTGCCGAGCCGCCTTGCCGCCGAGCCGCCCGAGTCGCCCGAGCCGCCGAGCCGCCGAGCTGCCAAGCCGCTGAGTCGCCGAGCCTACTCTTCCCACCACTGGTGAGCTCTTGCCCTGCTAGCACGCTGCGCGTCGCCTGCTTGCCTGCCTGCCTGCCTTTTGGCTTGCCTGGCTGCCTGCCTCCCTGCTGCTAGTCCTGCTCCTGCTTCTACTTGCGGAGCCAAATGCAGCCCCAGCGACGCCGGCGTGAGTCCCTCACGCCCCAGCAGCTGCGTGAGTGGTACGCTGGTTGGGGCTGTAGGGGTGGCGACGCTACTCCTACTACCACTCCTGCTGCTTCTACTCGTGGTGGCGGCCAGATGCAGCTCCCGCGACCCTCTCGCGTGTCTCTCACGCCTCGCCAGCTTCGTGAGTGGTACGCTCAGAGTGGAGGGTCTCTCAGTGCTGTTCGGTGCTCTTACGTGATTCGCACTGGTACTCGGACTGGTCAGCCTTGTGGGACACGTAGTCATACACCGTCCCGCTGCTTCGCCCGTCTGAGCGACGCCTGGCGTACCGTGTTTGGCGACGAGGCTGAGCTTCCCGACTGGGTGGAGTTGCTTAGGCAGAGGGTAGATATATATGCTCTTGACTATGATGCTATTCTCACTGCCATGTATGCATTGCCTACTAGTGCTGACCGTGCCGGTCACCTGTGCGTCCCGCCTGACACAAGTATAGGACCTGCTGCTCTAGCTACTGGTGAGGCTGCTGCTCTAGGTGCTAGTGAGTCTGCTTCCTCAGGTGCGGGTGAGGCTGCGCTCTCAGGTACCGCGTTGGCTTCGGCCTCCCTCACCTTTACACTTGACTCTGGGGCTTCTCGCTCCTTCTTTCGGGACCGCACCACACTCACGCCGCTTGGTCGGCCGGTTGCAGTCTCCCTGGCTGACCCCTCTGGGGGTCCTGTCCTCGCTCACTTCTCCACGGTCCTCCCGTGTCCGGCTGCCCCCTCGGGCACCCTGTCTGGCCTGTACCTCCCCTCGTTCTCGACGAACTTGGTGAGTGGTGCAGACCTACAGGATGCGGGGGTTCACCAGTTCACTCCTGCGAGTCAGCGGGTGACCCACTGCACGGACGCACGCACAGGCCGGCACCTGGCCACGTTCTCGCGTCGGCTGGGGTCGAGCCTCTACACCCTGACCACTGAGTCTCCTCCTGTCCCCGCATCCGGTCAGGTAGCAGCGTTGGGTCAGGTGTTTGCTGCTGCGTCCAGGTCTGGTCCTGAGTCTGCCCCCTGTTCGTGTCGCCTCCTGTCTCACGAGACTCTCCTGTGGCACCACCGTCTTGGCCACCCCTCCTTGCCCCGCCTTCAGGGCATGGCTTCCCGTGTCCTTGTCTCTGGCCTTCCCCAGTCTCTCCCTCCCCTTCCTTCGGGACCAGGACCTTCCTGTGTCCCCTGTGTCGAGGGGCGCCTCAGGGCTGCTCCTCACTCCTCCCAGTTTCCCCCGACAGAGGCTCCTCTGCAGACGCTTCACATGGACGTGTGGGGCCCGGCCCCCGTCCGTGGGCAGGGTCACGAGCGCTACTTCCTGTTGGTGGCTGACGACTACTCGCGTTACACCTCAGTCTTCCCCTTGCGCAGCAAGGGTGCTGTCACTGAGGTGCTGATCGACTGGATCCGCGAGGCTCGTCTCCAGCTCAGGAGGAGCTTCGGCTCGGACTTTCCTGTTCTGCGTCAGCACTCTGACCGAGGTGGGGAGTTCTCCTCTCGCCTTCTGCGAGACTACTGTCGTGCACAGGGGATCCGCCAGACCTTTACGCTTTCGGACTCTCCACAGCAAAATGGGATTGCTGAGCGCCGCATTGGCATGGTCATGGATGTCGCTCGTACGTCCATGATGCATGCGGCTGCCCCCCATTTTCTGTGGCCGTTTGCGGTTCGGTACGCGGCGCATCAGCTCAACCTTCACCCCAGGGTCTCTCGGCCCGCGATGTCCCCAGTGTTACTGTGGACGGGGAAGGTCGGCGATGCGTCTGCGTTCCGTGTCTGGGGATCTCGGGCGTTTGTCCGCGACTTGTCTGCGGACAAGCTGTCCCCCCGTGCTGCTCCCTGTGTCTTCCTTGGCTTCCCCCCTGACGCTCCAGGGTGGCAGTTCTACCACCCCTCCTCTCGTCGTGTTCTGTCCTCCCAGGACGTCACGTTCGACGAGTCAGTCCCCTTCTACCGCCTCTTCCCCTACCGTACTCCTTCCCTTCCCCCCCCACCGGACTTCCTGGTACCAGTTCCCCCCCCGGTAGACCCCCTCCCCCCTCAAGTTCCTGCCCCTTCGGGTGTGTCCCAGGTAGACACGGTCGAGCCAGTCGAGGTTGCTGCTGAGTCTGGTGCTGCTGCTGGGGGTGCTGAGCCTGGGGGTGCTGAGCCTGGGGGTGCGAGGCCGGGGGGTGCTGAGTCTGGGGGTGCTGAGCCGGGGGGTGCTGAGCCGGAGGGTGCTACGTCAGGAGCTGCTGAGCCTGGGGGTGCTGGGCCTGGAGGTGCGGAGCCTGCGCCTGCTGGACCTGGGGGCTCTCCAGTTCTTCCGTCTCGGCGGGAGCCGCTCTCTCCACAGGAGCTACGCGAGTGGTTTGCTCGCCGCTGGAGGCGTTCTGCTGGAGCTGGAGCTTCTTCGCCTGCTGAGGGTGCTGCCGGTCCCGGAGCTGCTGGGCCTGCGAGTCCTACTGGAGCTGGAGCTACTGAGTCTGGGGGTGCTGAGTCTGGAGCTGCTGAGCCTGGAGGTGCTGAGTCTGGAGCTGCTGAGCCTGGGGGTGCTACGTCTGGAGCTGCTGTGCCTGGGGGTGCTGAGTCTGGAGCTGCTGAGCCTGGGGTTTCTCCTGCTGCTGCGTCTCGCCGGGAGCCCCTCTCACCACAGGAGCTGCGCGAGTGGTTTGCTCGCCGCTGGAGGAGTGCTGCTGGAGCTGGAGCTTCGTCGACCGTCGAGGGTGCTGGTGCTGCCGGTCCCGGAGCTGCTGGGCCTGCGGGTCCTACTGGAGCTGGAGTTGCTGAGGGTGTTGGTGGTGAGACTACTGCTGTCTGTCCTGGCGGTGGTTCTGCTGCTGGTGCTGCTGGAGGTCCTGCCGCTGGAGGTGTTGGTGGCGCTGGTGCTGTCGCTGAGGGTGCTGGTGCTGTCCCTGCTGAGTCTGGAGCTGCCGCGCGGCCTCGGCCGTACTTCGTTCCGCTCCTACAGCAGGTTCTTGGTCTTTCTCCTTCGGTAGAGTGTCCACAGCCTGTCCAGTCGCAGTCACTGTTGGAGCCTTCCTCTCCTCTGCCTGCTCCCTCTCCTTACACTGGTCCTACTGGAGGTCTTGCTGAGCGTCGTGAGCCTGCGTCTCGTCCCGCGTCGCTTGTTCGTGCTGCTCGCGCTAGTGGTCGCGGTTCGCGTCAGCGTCCTCCTCCTGTCCCTGGCACGCACCGGATGTCTCTGCGTCCGTCCACTGCTCCTCTTCGTGCCCCTTTGCCTTCTCCTCCTGAGTCCTCTCTTCCTGCGCTTGCCGACCCTGAGTCGGACTCTCTTCGCGCTGCCAGTCCTACTGTCACGCGTCTGCTTGCTACTGTCGTCAGTGACCCCTCTTTTGAGTCCACTGCTGCGTCTGCTCTAGTCGCTGAGCTCGTTGACTTTGCTGCTCGCTGTCGTCTCGACTACGCTGCTGGTCTTGTTGCTGAGTCTGCGTCTGTCTGTCCTCCGTCCGTCGGGGGTGAGTGTGCTCTTGGCACGAACGTCCTAGAGGACAGACAGGAGGAGTTACAGTGTCTAGCGGCTGCTTCACCTCATCTCGCGTCTGTACTGCTTGCCCCTGAGGGAGACCCGGATGCACTAGACATCCCGACTCCGCGTTCTTACGCGGAGGCCGTAGAGGGTCCCTACTCCTCTCAGTGGCAGGCAGCTATGGATGCAGAGATGGCTTCCTGGAAGTCCACAGGCACCTACGTTGACGCAGTTCCCCCTCCTGGGGCGAACATCGTTAGTGGCATGTGGATCTTCCGGGTGAAGCGGCCGCCGGGCTCTCCACCTGTCTTCAAGGCGCGGTACGTTGCTCGTGGCTTCAGTCAGCGGCAGGGAGTTGACTACTTTCAGACCTTCTCTCCCACCCCGAAGATGACCACTCTTCGGGTGCTGCTGCACATAGCCGCTCAGCGCGACTACGAGCTTCACTCTCTCGACTTCAGCACTGCGTTCCTGCAGGGTAGCCTGCACGAGGAGATCTGGCTGCGCCGTCCACCTGGCTTCACTGGGACTTTCCCTCCTGGCACCCAGTGGAGCCTCCGACGGCCAGTCTACGGTCTCCGCCAGGCACCGCGTGAGTGGCACGACACACTGAGGACTACGCTTGCGGCTCTTGGGTTTGCTCCTTCTACTGCTGACCCGTCGCTGTTTCTGCGCACCGACACTTCACTGCCGCCGTTCTACATCCTCGTGTACGTCGACGACTTGGTCTTTGCCACAGCGGACACTGCTGGACTCGCCTACGTGAAGTCCGAACTGCTGAAGAGACACACGTGCACAGACCTGGGTGAACTGCGCAGCTACCTTGGCTTGCAGATCACTCGGGACAGAGCACCCCGCACCATTACCTTGACTCAGTCACACATGGTGCAGCAGGTCCTTCAGCGCTTCGGCTTCACGTACTCCTCGCCTCAGGCCACTCCTCTGCCTACTCGCCACTCACTCTCAGCTCTGCCTTCGGATGAGTCCGTAGAGTCGAGTGGTCCGTATGCAGAGCTTGTTGGCTGCCTCATGTACCTGATGACCTGCACACGACCTGACCTTGCATACCCTCTGAGCATTCTTGCACGCTATGTTGCTCCTGGGAGACACAGACCAGAGCACATGGCTGCAGCGAAGAGGGTATTGCGCTACCCGTGCAGTACGTCGGGCATGGGGCTTGTGCTTGGAGGGCGGAGTCCAGTGGTCCTTACCGGCCACGCGGACGCTTCTTGGGCTGACGACCAGGCTACGCAGCGGTCGTCACAGGGTTACACCTTCAGCCTTGGTTCCGGCTCTGTCTCGTGGCGGTCTACTCGCTCGTCTTCGGTTCTCGGCTCGAGCTGTGAGGCTGAGATCTACGCCGGGGCCATGGCTGCACAGGAGCTTCGCTGGCTCACCTACCTGCTGACTGACCTTGGAGAGCCGCCTCGTTCTCCTCCAGTGCTGTACGTAGACAACAAGGCCATGCTGGCCTTGTGTCGAGAGCAGCGCTTGGAGCACAGAACGAAGCACATTGCTCTCCGCTACTTCCTTGCTCGTGAGCTGCAGCAGCGTGGTCAGTTGCGACTTGCGTACGTGGCCTCTGAGGCCAACACTGCTGATGTGTTCACCAAGGCACTCGCGCCTTGTGACCATCAGCGCTTTTGCACCCAGCTGGGTCTTGTACGTGTCTTGCCTCACTTGCTCTCCTCTTGACTTCACTTGTACTGTGACATATATATATATACCTGCTCTTGCTTGTCTAGTTTTATATATATGTCTGTACTCCTGCATGTGAACTGGCCTCTGGCCCTGCTCTTGTGCTCGGACTGTGTGGTGACTTTGTGATCCACCCTGAGCTTGCTTTGCTTTGCTTGACTGGTCTTGTGACCCCTTGTTCTCCCCCACTTTGCCTATGGGGGTGTGTCAAACATTATATATGTTATGCTTGTGTAGGCTACAGTGGGTTAGCCTATAGGGGGTACACAATTCTAGGGTTTCCTACTTGTACTCATTTTCACTGCTAGTTCATCCTTCCTGTTCGCTTATTCTCACAGCCGCGACGTAGGTCGGGGCCGCGACGTAGGGCGGACGCCCGCGAAGGTAGGGCAGAAGCCCGCCGCGCGCCTCGGGGCGCACAGCGGGCAAAGAACCGCCGCGCGCCCCGGGGCGCACGGCGGGCAGAAAACCGCCGCGCGCCTCGGGGCGCACGGCGGGAAGGAAAACCGGAAAGGTAGCAGCGGAAGCGAGGTGGAAACCCACCCACAGGATCGATCCAAGGGGATCGACCTGCTCTGGTAGCATGACAAAAGTTAGAAGAAAGAAAGAGGATTGAACTAGCAGAAATGGGGATACAAATAGCAAACCCTAGAAGGGTTGTACTCGCTATAGAGCACCCCACTACAGGCTAGAACAATAAGATAATATTCTGACAGTATTTTTGTCTGATTTTCAGAGTAAATTCTTGTACCAACTCTGATTTTTCCGCCTAGCCCAGAACCAATCTGAGAGCTCCTAGACTGCACTCTATTTCACATGAAAGTTTTGTCTAATAAGGTGCATTCGTGTCTGGACATTTGTGTCTCAATCGCTTTATGACGCAAGGAAACGTATTATGTCACAAACACAGTCGCATTTCAACAACCATTACTTTTTTTTTCATTGGCCAGCGTGAAACGCTAACGTTGCGGACGAGTTGCAAATTGACCCGTCACTTGAAAAAAGCCGCACGCTGTTCGAAATGTCAATGCGCCTGGACACCCAACGCGAATTTCGCGTGCGTAAAAATGCTCGCGCGTCGGAACCACATCCCAGCCAGGCGGTTGAATAAAAGGGTGTACAATAATTTGCGAAACCCAATCAAATGCCGACAAATGTACATCTCGCCTGGTCGCCTAGCAGGGCTTCGTTTTGGATTTGGCTAACTCACGATTGGCAGTGTAGCTTTTTTAGAAACCCTTCTGAGCAGTGTGAACTTTTTCATTACACTGCCAGAGCAGTGTAACATATCCGTTTTAAAATTTTACCCTGCAACTCCAGTGTGAGATTTTTCCGTACACTGCCACTAATATGTACTTCTTAGATTTAACTCAACTCACATACTTGACAATTTATTTATAATCATTCAATCACTTGCATGCTCATCCTCGCTATCAGACTCTAAAACTGCCTTGCCGTTTCCTGCGAAGTGCTTGTGTGGGACGGGTGTTTTCGCGGGTCTTCTCTTCTTTTGCTTCCGCCACATCTCCACCACCTCCGGCCATTTGTACTCGTAGTTCAGCATGTTGAGAGTCATCAGCTCGGACAGACGGACGTCTCCAAGCGACGTGCGCATCCAGCTCTTGATGACGTTTTGCCGGCTGAATCCACGCTCGCACTCCACGGTGCTTAGCGGGATCACCGCGAGCGCCTGCCACATGGACACCAAGTTGGGGTAGCTGCGAGGCCAGTCCTTGGTCTTCATCATCTTGGCGAGCCCCTGGTAGAAGTCGTCGTCCTCGTAGTGGCGCGACATGACGTGGCAGAAGCTGGAGTGACCGCGGGAGGTGGCGGAGGAGGAGGTTTCACAAGCGGCGTGCCGGCGCCGAACCCAATCGTTGTCTGCGTGTAGCGGCGATGTTTCAGCGCTGCCGAATTAGAAGACTCCGGGGCTTCGGTGACGATGTCCGTCATCTCCACGTCACCGTGAACGTCGAGGCCCGCCTCATTGCTTGTGGGACGTTGCGTCTCAGCGTCGTCTGAAGCTAGCTCCTGCTCAGGCGGGGGTGACCGTGACACCGCTTTGCGCACAGGAAATTGCCAGCCCTCACTGTCATCCGAGGGCTCAGGCAAAGGGCGAGGTGCAGATTCGGTTACATGGCCTCGCAAAAAATCGAGACCAGTCCTTGGCCTATAGCTACAAGAGGGGTCGCCATCATCGGCATTGGCAGCGTCTCCAGGCGCAGCCATGGCTACCAGGTGGTGGTCGCTCAGCTGCTAGATTGAGTGGTTAAAACAGAAGCGACTTTGGGGTGGTGGTGGAATGACGGTGTCACACGATACTGCTAGCTGTGCTTGCCGAATCCACACGGCAAAGCTTCGGGACAGAAACTCACAGAGCGCCACGGTCGGGGACCGTGGTTTGCATCTCCAAGCACCGACAATCTGAATGTGGTCCCACTCCCAGGACTTAGTTCAGGCAGCAATACTGTAGTTGCTGCCAATGTGGGATTGCGTGTCGTGCTGGCAAGGGAATTATTCCTAACTGACCAATCGGACACATGACAGCGGCCAACGCAAGTACGGGGGGGGGGGGGAGGGGAAGGGGTGCTCTGTACGCACTTCAGTGTAATCTACGATAAGTATAAAATTACCCCAAGGCATCAGTCTGGCCTAGAACGATACACTTACAGATCAGTGTAACACTAACTCATAAAAAAATTACCCCAGCACATCAGTGTAGACCCAAAATTTCACCCTTGTAATCAGTGTAGAAGGGTAAATTACACTGCAAACCAGAGCCCTGTCGCCTAGTGTCACGATAAATTCAAATTTTGTAACGCGAGGTTCCCAAAAGGTTTCGACGCGACTCGAGAAAAAGGGGATTGAGACACAAATGTCCAGACAGGAATGTACCCCAAATTCGATTACATAACTCATGCATACATACCATTTGCGAATGTACTTGATCAGCATATGAAGTTTTTTGAAAGTGTGTAACACTTTCTAAAAATGTATATTTCGAAAGCGACGCTGCTTGTAATGCAGCAATGGCAACGGCGAAGTGCTCTACGCTCTTCGCCAACTATATAGCAGGGGGTGGAGGCCATTTGGCCTCCACCCACGTCTTCGTTTGAAATTTCAAATGTCTTATTTCATTCTCGTCCGACGACTTGGCGCTTCCCGTTTTCCTCAGTTTCTCACTTCTCTCATAAAATAGTAGGCATCAACTCAATTGACATGGCACAACGTGTTTCAGAAATAGGCACCCGTCCGCACAATAGGCGCGCTTGTTGGGGCTAATAAAGCGACAACGCCACTGGCGCACGTGGCGACGAAATCGCCACAAGCGCGCGTGGCGACGAAAACGCCACAGGCGCGCGTGGCGACGAAAACGCCACAGGCGCGCGTGGCGAAATCGCCAGTGGTGCACGTGGCGTAAAAATCGCCAGCGGCGCAAGTGGCGCCAGTGGCGCTCATGGTGCCGAAATGGTCAAAATCGCCACTGGCGCACGTGGCTACGACATCGCCAGTGGCGTGCAATAACCAGGGGCTCGTCCAGCGGCAGTCGGCACCAGCAGGTTGGCGAAATCTCCAGAGACAAACTGGCATGACATATGCTCTCCTGCTGCTGACATTGTCAGCGGATAACTTATTACCTTGCATATGTTTCCACCTTTTCTTCGTACGTATCTTCGATTTTTGTTTGTCTTCGTTTTTCTCTCGTGCTATTTATTACCTCTGATCGCAGTAAATCGGTGCGAGGCAACTACCATAGCTTTGGGTCGCCATGAGAGACCATCGGCGAAGAAAGACTGCGGCAAACAATTGGCACAACCCCATGCGCTCCCGTGCGGTGCTGGCCAGCGAGCTCCCCAGGGGGGAGGAGGACCGGTGGGTCCTGTGCGGTGCTGGCCAGCGAGCTCCCCAGGGGGGAGGAGGACCGGTGGGTCCTGTGCGGTGCTGGCCAGCGAGCTCCCCAGGGGGGAGGAGGACCGGTGGGTCCTGTGCGGTGCTGGCCAGCGAGCTCCCCAGGGGGGAGAAGGACCGGTGGGTCCTGTGCGGTGCTGGCCAGCGAGCTCCCCAGGGGGGAGGAGGACCGGTGGGTCCTGTGCGGTGCTGGCCAGCGAGCTCCCCAGGGGGGAGGAGGACCTGTGGGTCCTATGCGGTGCTGGCCAGCGAGATCCCCAGTGGGGAGGAGGACCGGTGGGTCCTGTGCGGTGCTGGCCAGCGAGCTCCCCAGGGGGGAGGAGGACCGGTGGGTCCTGTGCGGTGCTGGCCAGCGAGCTCCCCAGGGGGGAGGAGGACCCACCGGGGGAGGAGGACCGGTGGGTCCTGTGCGGTGCTGGCCAGCGAGATCCCCAGTGGGGAGGAGGACCGGTGGGTCTTGTGCGGTGCTGGCCAGCGAGCTCCCCAGGGGGGAGGAGGACCGGTGGGTCCTGTGCGGTGCTGGCCAGCGAGCTCCCCAGGGGGGAGGAGGACCGGTGGGTCCTGTGTGTTGCTGGCCAGCGAGCTCCCCAGGGGGGAGGAGGACCGGTGGGCCCTGTGCGGTGCTGGCCAGCGAGCTCCCCAGGGGGGAGGAGGACCGGTGGGTCCCTTTTTGGCTTGTGGGCCATTTGTAGGGTAGATTCATGGTTGTGCAATTTAGTTACACTTCTCACACACCTTAGGCTTTGAAAGCCTTCAATTGCACGGTCCGGATGTGGTCACACTCGAGTTGGTTGATTGAACAATGTTGTGGTGAGTTTGAAATGGTGCTCAAGTCTAGCAGATCCAAAAAAAAAAAAAAAACAAAAAAAAGCACACACATACAAAGGGCTCAAATGCCGGCAGATTTACAGTATCCGGATACAGATGCATGCACTCTTCGTAATGCGAGCACGGTTGTGACTGCTACAAGGGTTGGGCTCCTACAAGCATCACATCCATCATCACACAAAACACCAATGCCCGTTACCAGAGTCCTCCTATACTGCTTGCGAGTTTGTGTCCGAAGCTCACATGTCAGCCGACTCTCATAAATCAACATTACTGTGCTACACTCGGGGCAACACTTCATCCAAGGCAACAGCAGGGAATACAGCATCACCATCAACATCGGTGTCAGCCTCTCCTTCGTGCGTGATTGGACCTCCACCGACATGTCATCGCATAAGCCACAAACAACCTTTACCATCTCGTTATAATGACCGCGTCTCATGTCTCATAAGACCCATGAAACGAAGCTCGTTGCCATTGCAAACGCAAGAAAGCAAGCTTTCTAAATATGAAGTTTTTTGAAAGTGTGTAACACTTTCTAAAAATGTATATTTCGAAAGCGACGCTGCTTGTAATGCAGCAATGGCAACGGCGAAGTGCTCTACGCTCTTCGCCAACTATATAGCAGGGGGTGGAGGCCATTTGGCCTCCACCCACGTCTTCGTTTGAAATTTCAAATGTCTTATTTCCCACCCACCCACCCTAGCAAAAATTGCATGTTGGAACTTGTAATGTATGTACCATATCTAAATAGGACGAGAATGTTGTAATGCCCATTTGAAACGAAGCTCGTTGCCATTGCAAACGCAAGAAAGCAAGCTTTCTAAATACAAATAATTTTGAAACAATAGTGAATATACTTGATCAGCATACAAATAATTTTCCTCGATCTCACCTTGTGAACATAGACAAATACTATACCAAAATACAGTAATCCACCACCACCTACACTTTTTTCTTCCAACCTCCCACACCTCCACTCCAACTCAATTATCCTACCATCCTTGCTCCTCACAGCTGAATTTAGGCCAGCTCGCCTCTGCACTAGGCACATACCCCCCTAAACCACCCACCCCCCACCCTCCTCCCCCTGGTGTACACACCAGCAACGTATCCCCCCTCTCCACCCCCACACTCGCCTTCCCCCCCAAATTCACCACCCTCCCGTCCCGCGCGATCCGCAGCAGATTCAACCCCCGCGCACCACACCCGCCCCCCACACCCCCATTCGGCGCCAAAACCCGTCTCTCGGACAGCATACTAACAGTCGCAGGCCGCAGGAACTCCACCTCCCGTTCCACCCCATGCCCGCCTCGCCTCTCCCCACTCCCGCCACTCCCCTGCCGCAGCCGGAACCTCCTCAGAAGCACCGGGTAGCGTCTCTCTAGCACCTCAGGATCGGTGATTCTGGTGTTGGTCATGTGGCTCTGCACCCCGTCTTCTCCCTGCCATGTCGGCCCCGCCCCCACCCCGCCCGCAATCGTCTCATAATACCCAAACGTCCCGTCGCCAAACGTGAGGTTGTTCATACACCCCTGCGAGTTCGCCGCCGCAGCAAACGTGGAGAGAATAATATCCGTCACCCGCTGCGACGTCAGCACGTTGCCACCCACAACAGCAGCAGCATCGCTCGGCGAGAGCAGCGAATGCAGCGGGAGAGTGATCCTTACAGGTGCCAAGCACCCCTGGTTGAGGGGAATATCCGAGTCCACCAGGCAGCGCAGACAGTAGATGATAGCAGCGGTGGTGACGGCAGTGGGAGCGTTCCAGTTGCCGTACACCTCGGGGCTGGTGCCTGTGAAGTCGAAGTGGGCTGAGCCGGAGGCCGGGTGGATGGAGATGCGCAGGCGGATCAAGGAGCCGTCGTCCATGCGGTCCTCTCCCTGCAGCACCACTACCTGCTTCCCATCTGCATCAGCATCAGCATCACGCCCAGCATCAACCTTAGTAGGTAAGGCATTGTCAGCTGCTCCCTGCTGGTCCTGCGAAGCCTCCTGGGAAGACTGCTGCTGCTCATGAGATGCTTGCTGCTGCTCCTGAGACGCCTGGTTCTGGCTCTCCAGGTGTTTCAAGGCAGTGCGGGTGAGCATGCGTCGCACCACCTGCTCCGCATTCACCTGCACGTACCCCATATAAGCCAGCACCGTTTCCAGCCCACACTCCTCCACAAGCTCCCCTATCAGCTCGATTCCCCGCTGATTCGCCGCCACCTGTGCGCGTAGATCTGATAGGTTATCCTCGATGCGGCGTGTGCCTGGCACACGCCGCACTGTTTTCCCACCGCCCTGTCCGTCCCCACTCAAACCCGCTCCACCTGCCATCACCCCTTCCAACACCTGCCCCTCCAGCAGCACCGCTCGAATCGCCTCTTCCTGGAAAACCCCTCCCTTCACCAATTTCATCGTTCTAATTGCAGCTCCTTCCTCCCAAATACTCCGCGAAAACGGCGGCATGCTCCCAGGGGTACTTCCCCCGATCTCCGAATGATGCCCCCGGCTCGCGACAAAAAATATAATCCTACCCTCGCGAAACACCGGCGTGACTACAGTGATATCCGGCAGGTGACTCCCCCCAGCACAGGGATGATTCGTTACAAGCACATCCCCTTCCTGCAACCCGCCCTCAGCCACCCCCGCCCCTCTCCCCCAATACTCCAGCTGCCACCGCACTGTATCCGACATAGCCCCCAGATGCACAGGCACGTGGGGAGCGTTGGCCACTAGGCCCCCATCCGGGGAGAAGAGGGCGCAGGAGAAGTCGAGGCGCTCCTTGATGTTGGTGGAGATGGCGGTGCGCTGCAGCGTCCGCCCCATCTGCTCCGCGATGCCCATGAAGCGATTGCCGAATATGGACAGCCGCACCACGTCCCAGGGGACTGCGGGGGAAGGAGGGATGGCTGGTGTTGATAGGGGTGCTGCTGCTGCTCCTCCTCCTGCTGCTGCTGCTGCCGCTGCTACTGCTCCTGCTCCTGCTCCTGCTGCTGATGCGGCTGCTGCTTCTGCTGCTCCCTCCACATCACTTTGATGTGCCGTGTGGCTCACAGCAATGACGATATTGCCATACTTGGTGATCCCAGCAGTGCATCCCGGCTCAACCACCACAGTGCTCGTCTCATTCAGAATCACCGCCGGCCCCGCCACCACATGCCCCCACCGCAGCTTCTCCAGCCGGAATGCTGCCGTATCCCGCCACCCGCCTTCAAAGTACACCCGATGCTGCACTGCCTCCGCCTCTGCCGTCCCTGCTGCCACCAAACCTCCTGCCGCCTCTTCACTTGCGCCAGCCCTGGGAATGGCGGTCTGCTGCAGCACGCCTGAAGGAGCCACGCCCTTGACTCGGATGTCATCGATCAACACGCGCCGATCGCCCTGCAGGTCGAATCCGAACTCGCGCTCGAAGCGCCGCTTGAACGCCCCCAGGAAGTCAAACGACGCTGCTGGGTGGGAGGTGTGGAGGTTGGTGGATGGGGAAGAGGTGGATGAGGGAGTGGTGGCGGAGAGAGTGTGTGTGGGTGGTGCTTCGACCATGAGGGCAGTGTCGGTGCCGTCATAACGAAGGTTCAGCAGCACCTGCGTCCACACCCCTGCCTCCTCCCCACCCTCCCTTCTCCCCTCCCCTCCCTCTCCTCTCTCTCCTTTTCCTTCTCCTTTTCCTCCCCCTGCTTCTCCCCCCTTTCCTTTTTCTCCCTCTCCTTCTCCCTCACTCCCACCCCCCTCCCCACTCCCCCGGCCACACAACCCCGCCCTCACTTCCTCCTCCATCCTTGCCGCCCGCGCCAGCACACGTGGCAGGCTCTCATTGGAGCACACCTCAGCAGCAGGCTCCTGCATCTCAACCACCCGATCCGCCAACCCCATGCCGTACGCACTCAGAATCCCGCACAGCCGATGCACAAAAACCGTGGAGATCCCAAGAGAGCGGGCTATGGCGCATGCGTGTTGAGGCCCGGCGCCGCCGAAGCAAGCAAGCACGTGCGAGCTGGTCTCGTGGCCCCGAGCCTCTGTGAGCTCTCTGATTGGCCGGCACATGGCCTCGTTTGCCACGCGGATGAACCCCATCGCCACCTCTTCTACTGACATTCGGTCTTGCCCTGACTCCTCACCCCCCTCCCCCTCCTTGTCCCCCTCACCTCCCTCCCCACCCATCCCGCGGTTCACTTCTTTTGCCAGCTCAGCCATTGCCTCCCTCGCCGCCTGCTCGTCCAATGGGAGGTCCTCGTTCGGCCCGAAAATGGCGGGAAAATATTCGGGCAGCACGCGGCCCAATAGCAGGTTGGCATCTGTCACTGCTAGCTGCCCGCCTTTTCTGTAGCAGACCGGGCCGGGATGGGCCCCTACTGATGCGGGCCCCACACGTAACATGCCTGACTCGAAGAAAAGACGAGAGCCGCCGCCCGCTGCTACAGTGTTTATGTCCAGCTGGGGGGCTTGGATGGTGATTCCGGCTGTGGTGGTTTCTAAAACCTGCTCGTATGCGCCCCCTGCGTATCTTGACACGTCAGTGGATGTGCCGCCCATGTCAAAGCCAATCACGGGACGACACCTCAGCACTCCCTCTGCTGCTGTACCAGCACCAATAGAATCGTCTTTTGTCTTCTCCTTATCGTTTTGGTTGTTTTCTTTGCTGCTGCTGACGTCTGACAGAAGTCCTTCCAGACCTTCCATTTCCCGAACCTCGAACTCGAATGTGGTTCGGGCGAATCCAACCACACCTCCTGCTGGACCTGACAGGATGGCTTGGTAACCCGTGAAGGCTTGGGCCGGAGTCAACCCTCCGTCCGACCGCATAAACGACACTGCCACGTCAGCAAGACCCGAGTCAAACCCCGCTAAAAACTTCCCCACATAGGTGCGTATAGCGGGGGTCAGATAGGCGTCCACGCAGGCAGTGTGTCCACGTGGCACAATCCTGACCATTGGAACGAGATCGCTCGACGCAGAGACCTGATTAAAGCCCTTCTCCCGCGCTAAAGCCGCCACAGCGCGTTCGTGGTCCGGGAACGTGTAAGAGTGGAGGAACGCGATGGCCAATGACTTGATGCCACGTGCCAACACCTTCTCCAGCGCGGCTCGAGTCTTCTCGATGTTAAGCGGCACTAGCACGCGCACCAGCTCCCCCGAAACTCCGCGCACCGTGCGCTTCCCCGCTTCATCCCCACCATCCACCAGACCCACCTCCCCCTTGCCCCCGCCTTCCGCCTCACCATCCCCCTTCCCCCGGCCCTCCCCCTGCGCCTCTTCCCCCGGCAGCACCTGCGCGCGCTCCTCCACCTCCACCACCTCTTCGTACAGCAGTGAAGCGCGCCGAGCCGTCAGATCGAAGATGCGCGGCCGCGCCTGGTTGCCGATCCGCAGCAGATCCGGAAAGCCACGTGTCACGCAGAGAGCCGTCCGCTCGCCGGCGCGCTCCAGCAGCGCGTTCGTCGCGACGGTCGTCCCCATGCGGATCCAGTCGATTCGCTCCGTAGGAAGCGGCGCGTTTCGCGGAATCTTCTCGCCCGTTACCTCTTCGAGGATCCGGCGAATACCTTCCCGAGGCGCGTCATCGTAGTTAAGAGGGTCCTCGGAAAGAAGTTTGACTACACGGAAGGGCGGGTCGCCGGGAACCTCGGCGTAAATGTCGGTGAATGTGCCGCCGCGATCGATGCAGAAGCGGAATTCCCGGCGAGATTTAAAGGCGGACGCTGACGTGGACATTGTGAGAGATTGCAGCGAAAGGGCAAACACTGGAAGGGGAGTAAGTACTAAAGGTGTGCCTCGAGAACACCGCCAATTATATGCGTAATTACCGATGGAGAGCAGGATGAGGAATTTGATGATGGCAGCCAGAATCTGGGTGCGGAAGGGGTCTGCGTTCGTGACGTCATCAGTGTGCAATTTCTCATCGTCCTGAAGCATGCACGTAAAGAAACATATTTTAAAGAAGTGTACCCGATTCATGTTAGGAGCTGATAAATACATGCTGTTTTGCGTGCAGCATTTGGCACCTTTAGACAGAACCACACAACATTTACATCAGCAAATTTACAACCGACGATCATAGGGTATGTGGAATCCCGACATATGAATTTACGGTACACTACACATTGTGCTCCTACACTTACAACACCTACAACACCTAGAGGAACATTCCCTGGAAATACTCGTCAAACTCCTCTTCTCGACTTGGCTCCACTGCCACTGCTGGCTGCTGCCACACATCCTCATTCGCTGGCAGCGTGCCTCCTGCAGAGTGCATCCAGAATCAAAGAATTGTATATACACAATGTACACGATACAACACGTGAACAGATAATGAGTGGCTTGGTGTGAGATGCATGTGCTAGGGATGGTGGCAGGAGACAGCCAAGCTTGCATGTGGCAGCAATAGATCATGCAGCAAGCACACATCCGAAACCATGTGCCATGCAGCCCCTGCCTCTCACCTTGAACCATGACATTCCTCGCCTTGCAATCCGCCAAGCCACTTGTGTTTTTTTAGGATTCTCAAAATACAGAATTCTAGAAAAACAGATTCACCCTCTCACCTTGAACCACAACATTCTTCCCCTTGCCATCTGCCAAGCCACTTCCATTCCCCTGAATCCCCTCTCCCTGCTCTCGTCCTTGTCCCTGCCCCCCCCCTCCGCTCTCACGTCCACTTCCTGCTGATTTGCCAATACCCGCCGCTCCACGTACCCCCCCATCCATTCTTGCCTCTGTCCCTTCACATGCCCCACCTGCCCCACTCTCCCTGCTTATCCTGCCTGCCCCACCAGCCGTGCTTCCCCCTCTTTTTCCACACTCGTGCTCCTGCTTCTCCTTCCTAAGCTTAGCTTCCTCCTTCTCCCTTGCATCGTGCCTCTCCTCCCTTCCTGTGCATTCCTTCTTCCTTGCCCTCTCGCTCCTTCCCCTCTTATGCCTCTTTGCATTGTTACCTTCATCGCTATCGCTCTCTGCTGCACCCCTCTTGCTGCCGCTAGTGTCACTGAAATCACTAGAATTACTACGATCACCACTACCACTAGTATCACTCTGGCTGTGGCTGCTGCTCGAGAAACTGTTGCTGTCTCTGCATGGAAAAGAAAGGCAGGGGATGGTGACATGGCCAAAAAAATATATGGTGGCAAAAAAATTCCAGAAAGAGGGTGATGACGATTTGGCAACAAACTTGTTTCCATGAGTTGAAGAGTGAAAAAGCACGTAGAATATTTGCAACATACCCACAATACTCTTCACCCATTCATTAGATTTTCACTACTGTACGTAATCAAGAAGCAAATAGACGCACAAAGCACTCGGATTCACAAACCCAGAGAACTACCAATCCCACAGTGCTACCATTCACAATCACTCGGATTGAGTACTACCATTCACCATCCCATATTACCTTCGCTTCCTCCGTTTCTTCTTCTCCTTCTGCCTTCTCTCTCGTTCCTCCCTCTCCCTCTCCCGCTCCTCTGCTGCTCGCTGCCGCTCCAGCTCCTTCTCCTTGCGATAATTAAGCTGATACGCATGCCTGGAAAAACAAGCGGTAGTGTGAGGTGAGGAGCGATGGTAAGGTGTTACGTTGGTCTTGAGCCGCCTCAGAGAGTCATTCCTCTTGCTGCCGCTCCAGCTCCTTCTCCTTGCATTGGTTGAGTTGATACGAGTGCCTGAAACAGGCGGTGGTGTGGGATGAAGAGCGATGGTGAGGAGTTAGGTTGCTCTAGAGCCGCATCAGAGACAGACTGCTTCCTCGCCTTTGCTACCTAGCAGCTAAAGCCGAGTTAGTTTTTGTTCAGGAGGCGCTTAGAAACCGACATCTGACTTCGACAAACAAAACATTTTTCAGACGGTTCCATCAATTTCTGATTTGGAGAAGCACACTTGACTACGAGTAATTTCTTAAACGTTTGAATCAAACTCACTCACTTTGCACACACCCTCAGCTTCACCAGGGCCTGTTTCTTCTGCCCGGCTTCATGGTAGGCGAAATTGACCTGCCCTTGATAGCCATGCAGGAACACATGCATGCAAAAATACATGCCGATATACATGCAGGCATACATGCAAGCATATGCAGGTATACATGCCGACATGCCCAAGAAACATGCAGGGGTGTGGGATGAGCAGGGCTGGGCGTGCTCGAAAAGTCATGGAAACAGGGATGCAATGCGAGCTAAGTTGTATACCTGACATGACACGAAAACACGTAAGGGAAAAACCACTTGGTGCCTTTCCAACTCTAAAGAACTTTCATGCCATTTCTTAATAAACTAAAATCACTGAGCTGCGCTTATGCCATTGAATCAGAAGAAAGGTGAGCGAGCGCATCAAGGAATAGAGGAGTGCATCGAGTAGGCCAATGTAGAAGCATGTAGAGAGGGTGTTTTTGAGACGTCTCAAAGTCAGTCAACGTAGAAGCACAAAGACTCACTTGGAACACAGAGGCCGTGTATTGAGCGGGCGGATGGGGAGAGGAGGAGGAGCAAAAAAGGATTTTAAGGCTGACAATGCTTCTGTATGACTTGCCTCGTAGCTATGAAGGCCTTCTCTATTGTCACACCCTTTAGTGCCACACACAAACTGACCTGTGGGGAACACGTGAGAAAGAATGGGATGAAAAGCGGAGCAGCAGAGAAGAAAAGGGAACACACCTGGAAACAGTTTTAATCCATTGCTATTCACACGCGTTTTCACACGCCATCACACGCCATGGAATCGTTCAAGCCACCTATCATCAAACCAAAGCAGCAATTACACATGCAAGCAGGCATGCAGCGACACATGCACCACTCAGTCACATCTAATTCACCTCTTCACTTCACCCACTCACTTTCACCACATCCTTCACATGTCCACTTCAACCACCCACTTCACCTTTTCCTTGCAGGACTTCAGCGTGTGTGCGCCATCGCAAGCCAATCTGAACGTGCGGCATTAAGCAAAAAATGACAGACAGAAACAAGTACTAGTAGAAAAAACAATCAAATTTAGGAAAGCAACAAAGTAGCGAATAGTGCGCAAGCGATGTGCGTTTCAACTTATTCATGTGCGAAATGACAGCTGTTAGTGTCCGAAACAACTCGTGCAGAATAGCATAGATTCGAGAGGCACAATGACAGCATGATGTGAATACAATGAACTCAGCCATAACACACATGTGATGTGATGTTCCATGCTCGTTTCATACACATGCAAGCATGATCGATGTACAGACTACCTTGTTCTCCTTGTAACGGCTCATGTCCGCAACACAATACCTGCACCCAGGACAGGCACACACATGATTATGGATATGCTTAGGAGACTCTTGAGTGCTCCTTATGTGATCCCCATCATACATACTGTTGTGTGTCGCAATAATTGGTCCTTCAATCCTCAGAATTCTCAGTAAGCACTTGGTCCAAGTGACCAAGTGTCACAACCTTGAAGATATAAGACCACAACCCTCATAGTGTTACATCAATTGGACCTTCTCATAAAAAACCATCACAGACTTCGTCCTTCGTTGTGTGTCACACAGTCACCTGCTGGTCAGGTGTGTTTACTCCTTAAACAGCTGGTCAGTATGACTGATTACGTGCTCAAACATTGTGGTTCAAGTTCAAGTGCTTACTCCTTGAAGAGCTTGTCAGTATGACGACTACTACTCACTCAACTCAAACATTGTGGATCAATTCAGGTTCAAGTGCTTACTCCTTGAACAGCTTATCATAGTATCGCTTGGCGAGCCTCTGCTCCCACGTGCCCTCTGCATCATCCGCCTCTGACCGAATGAACCTGCACCTCGCATTCAGACATGCATTGGTTGGGTTAAGCATGAGCTACGCATGGGTGAAGCATGGGTGGATGGAGTGTGGTCAACGAACGTTAGTGGTGTAGTGTGGTGCTGTGTGTTGAGTGGGATGGGTGGTGTGGTGAGAACCCATATGTTTGTTAGATTTGCATGTTGAACAGAGGATTGCACAAGAGGAAGAGGGGAAGAA
Organism: Closterium sp. NIES-65; assembly: GCA_948144175.1. Lineage (NCBI taxonomy): Eukaryota > Viridiplantae > Streptophyta > Zygnematophyceae > Desmidiales > Closteriaceae > Closterium > Closterium sp. NIES-65. Next base: position 876,638 of record CANXME010000936.1, read on the forward strand.
ACCGGGGGAGAGGATGAATGAGCAAGAAGAGGCGAGTGCAGGTGTGTAAGTGACATTGGAATGGGTGAATGAACCAGGACAATGGAGAGAGATTGGAGAGGCTGGGACAAGAATGTGGTGAAGAGTCGGGAGAGAAGTCTAGTTTTGAGGCGCCTCAAAACATTAGACAGCTGGGACAAGAGTGTGGTGAAGGGTGGGGAGAGGAATGGGGATAAGGCCAGGAGAAAAGCAGATGGGTGAGGGTTGAGGAGGTGAAGGGTGTAAAGAACAATGGGGAGAAGAATAATGGGAGACAAGAGCAAAGACGGATGAGGGTACAAAGAAGCGAGTGCTGAGACTTTCAGGACATGAATGTGTGAGTTGAGAACGTACCTGTACCTCTCTCTGAGAACGTCCAGGTCCGTCTTGAATAAAGGTGCAGCATTGGGGGGTGGCAGGTGGGACGGAGAGACATGTCACACGGGTGTGGGAGTAGGTGAGGTTTTGAGAACACGTCCCATACCTGTAGCTCTCCCTGAGAACGTCCAGGTCCGTCTTGAATGTGGGTGCAGCGCTGGAGGATGCCGAGCGGCTGTAGAAATGCACTGCGATGGCGACGGCGTGCAGTGGGGGTGGGTGGGAAGGATGCAGTGGAGTTGCATAGGATGGAGTGGGGTGGAATGGAATCGGGAGAGTGAGGTGGGGTGGCAAAAGATTCAACTTGTGGCATCCATGTGTAGTGAAGGCGTTTTTTGAGACTTCACAAGGTAAAGGTGGGAATAGAGGGTAATAGGTATACAGTATACTCGACAACGGAAAATGCATCGAGAGACATGGAGCACGTAAGCATGGATGTGGAGGCATGCACATGTCTATGGGCGGGCGGTACAAGTGCATCATGCACATGGGCATGTGGACATGCACGAATGTCCAGGCCTGTGTAACCCTGTGAGCAACCCTTCCGTCCATTTCTTAGGCACATTAAAGTGCATGTGCACAAGTGAAAGTGCATGTGGGCATGTGAAAGTGCATGTGGGCATGTGAAAGTGCGTGTGGACATGTGAAAGTGCATGTACGCATGCATGTATGTGCAGGCCTGTGTAGCCCTGTGAGCAATCCTTCCGACCACAGAACTGTTCCAGAGCCTGCTGCCGCTCTGCCACCCACCCTAGCCACCCGTCTTCCAGAACAGGAAAGCAGGAGCAAAGCCGGGCGGCAGACTGCGCAGTGCTGTTGGGGGGCTGCGAGAGGGGCGCTGCAGAGCAGGCAGGGCCTCTGGTTAGGCCTGACATCAGGCACCACCAACCCCCCGTATCGTATGCTCTTGATGATAGACAGTGCGAGCGTGTACTGAATCACCTTGTGCTGGAAGCTGACAACAGCCATTGAGTTTTGAGACGTCTCAAGAAAGAACATGCTTTATGAGAGGCTTCCAGGTCAGTGACCATAATCACGCACAAAACTTCTGTTGGCCATAGAGTGACGCATAATCCAGATTCCAGAGTTGTCGACAATGGATGTGACGCATAGAGCGTTGGTCAAACCTGATTCCAGGCTGACCATATCATACTCGGAAATTTGTGGCATGTTTCGAGACTGACCGTAGTCGATGTTTTGTAAGAAGCCTCAAAGGGACTGAGTGGTGTCAGGTTCGACCAACACTTTACCAAGTCGTTGCGTTTGGAGATGCCTCAAGGCTACTTACAGACCGTAGTCGTTGCAATTCGGGATGTATCAAGGGGACTGACTGACCATAGGGATCGTCAAGGGGACTGACTGACCATAGTCATGGACGAACTTCTGGTGTCGCTGAAAGGCGTTCATTGAGGAGCCTCAGAAACAGGCTGCTGAAGAGATGTGTCAAGGGGACTGACCATAGGGATCGTCAAGGGGGCTGACTGACCATAGTCATGGACGAACTTTTGGTGTCGCTGAAAGGCGTTCAGCCCGAGCAGATGGTCGCGGTAGTGCCTGGGAAAGGCGAAGAGAAGCGAAAGTGACAACAACGAGGGTGAATAAGGAATCCCGCATTCAATCCCCGCAAGGGGTAGTGTCTGAGAAGAGGACGAGAAGCGAAACTTACTATAGCAAGAGGTGAAGGTTTATTTCAGGTGACTCGAAATGCACATTTGGCTTCGGCAAAGAAACCAGCAACGCAAGGCGAGCATGTAGTTTAGTTAATTCACGAAATTGGAATAACAATGAAAATCATTATGCTAACAGCTATAATCGGCAAAACAACAGCCACGAGAGACGAGAACGCACTGCTGGCTTTGCTGCTGCGAGAACACTTTGTCCTGCAGCCTCGAGAATGACGACATACTGCGACACGCCTTGAAAGAAGATCGAACTGCTAATGACGAACTGCTGCGACGCGCCTCAAAAGTAATTATCGACCGTTTACCCTTGCGAATGCCTGACAATGGGGTCGCGGCTAGCGTTGACTTGAGGAGCAACAGCAAGAGGCTTGGATGGGATGATCATCAATCGCTTCAAGGATTTAGTACGCATAGAGGCAACGGTGGAAGAACGATGGGAAGGAGGAGCAGAGCGAAGGGATTGCCCGTCATGATGACTGATGAAGGGCTAGGAAAAGAAGCGAGTGGAGGATTCAATAAGCAAACTTTGTCAAACATACAGTTTGCACAATCTTTAGTGTACAAAGAATTATAACCGAGAAAAAGAATGCAATCTTAGCACTAAAGAAACAAAATATATGTTAAAAAACAACACACCACCTTATGTACACAGGCCTGTCAAATTAGCACCTTCCCTCCCCACTACCTTCCCCAACTCCACCTAACCTCTCTTCCCGAGCCTCAGCCGCAGCTTCGGCCCGAACGCGGTCCCGGTCCTTGGGATATGTCCAATATAACCACCCATAGCACGCACAGCAAATTGCAAACGGCACCGCCATAGTCCAAAACAAACCCAGGGACAATGCCTCAGCATTTTTCGCATCTGCTGCCATTTCTGCGTGGCTCCTGCTGCCGCGGCTGCACGAGCTACTGCTGCTAACACCATTCCCACTATCACCGCCCAAAGCAGTGGCATCGGCAGGTTTGGGCGAGGGTGGAATGTACCCGAACCAAGCCTGGGCGAGGTAGCCCACAGTGGGGGGGGCAAAGGCTGCTATGGACATTTCAAAGGTTCGGTCGAGAGCGTATATGTCCGTGCGGAGTCTCTCGGGGACAATCTCTGCGAATATGGGGCTGGGGGGTCGTGGGGAGATGGGGAGGGGATAGAGGGATAGGGAAAGAGCAAGGAAAGAAGGAAAGGCGAAGGAGGGAAAGAGTGAACGAGGGAAAGAGGGAACGCAGGAGAGAGAAAGATGGAAAGATACAAAGGTGGACAGCGTGAAAGACGTATAGAGAGAAAGAGGGTATGGGAGAGAATGACTGAGCCTGAGAAACGAAGGATGGGATGGCATGTTTTAATCATGCGCGCAAGGCATCATGCACACAAGCCATCATGCACACAAGGCATCATGCGCGCAAGGCATCATGCGCGCAAGGCATCATGCGCGCACACACAAGGCATCATGCACACAAGGCATCATGCACACAAGGCATCATGCGCGCACACACAAGGCATCATGCACACAAGGAATCAGGCACACAAGGCATCATGCGCGCAAGGCATCATGCGCGCAAGGCATCATGAGCGCAAGGCATCATGCACACAACGCATCATGCACATAAGGCATCATGCACACAAGGCATCATGCACACAAGGCATCATGCACACAAGGCATCATGCACACAAGGCATCATGCGCGCAAGGCATCATGCACACAAGGCATCATGCGCGCAAGGCATCATGCGCACAAGGCATCATGAGCGCAAAGCATCATGCGCGCAAGGCATCATGTGCGCACACACAAGGCATCATGCACACAAGGCATCATGCACACAAGGCATCATGCGCGCGAGGCATCATGCGCGCAAGGCATCATGCGCGCAAGGCATCATGCACACAAGGCATCATGCGCGCACACACAAGGCATCATGCACACAAGGCATCATGCGCGCAAGGCATCATGCGCGCAAGGCATCATGCGCGCACACACAAGGCATCATGCACACAAGGCATCATGCACACAAGGCATCATGCGCACAAGGCATCATGCGCGCACACACAAGGCATCATGCGCGCACACACAAGGCATCATGCACACAAGGCATCATGCACACAAGGCATCATGCGCGCAAGGCATCATGCGCGCACACACAAGGCATCATGCACACAAGGCATCATGCACACAAGGCATCATGCGCGCAAGGCATCATGCGCGCAAGGCATCATGCGCGCAAGGCATCATGCACACAAGGCATCATGCACACAAGGCATCATGCGCGCACACACAAGGCATCATGCACACAAGGCATCATGCGCGCACACACAAGGCATCACGCACACAAGGCATCATGCATACAAGGCATCATGCGCGCAAGGCATCATGCGCGCAAGGCATCATGCGCGCACACACAAGGCATCATGCACACAAGGCATCATGCACACAAGGCATCATGCACACAAGGCATCATGCGCGCAAGGCATCATGCGCGCAAGGCATCATGCGCGCAAGGCATCATGCACACAAGGCATCATGAGCGCAGGCATCATGCGCGCACACACAAGGCATCATGCACACAAGTCATCATGCACACAAGGCATCATGCATGCGAGGCATCATGCGCGCAAGGCATCATGCGCGCAAGGCATCATGTGCGCACACACAAGGCATCATGCACACAAGGCATCATGCACACAAGGCATCATGCACACAAGGCATCATGCACACAAGGCATCATGCGCGCAAGGCATCATGCGCGCACACACAAGGCATCATGCACACAAGGCATCATGCACACAAGGCATCATGCGCGCAAGGCATCATGTGCGCAAGGCATCATGCACACAAGGCATCATGCACACAAGGCATCATGCGCGCACACACAAGGCATCATGCACACAAGGCATCATGCACACAAGGCATCATGCGCGCAAGGCATCATGTGCGCAAGGCATCATGCACACAAGGCATCATGCACACAAGGCATCATGCACACAAGGCATCATGCACACAAGGCATCATGCGCACAAGGCATCATGCACACAAGGCATCATGCGCCTCCTGCAACGTTCCTAGAGCACAATCAGTCATTCCTGGTTGATTGAGCTAACCAATCTTCTAATGACCCAGTGAAGTGAACTAACTGTAGTGGCTCACTAGCATTGCAGTGAAGCAACTATAGTGGCTCACTAGCAGCTGCCCTGTTTGTTTCTCGCATTGCTGACCTGCTTCCAAATACACTCACTTGTTGGTGCCCGCAGCATTCCATGAGATAAGAAACCCCATGAGGGTTAACACCATAATGTACACCCCAAAATAATCAGGCGAATGCGGCACTACTCTCAGCAGCACCGTCGACAGCACCACCGCCGAACCAGCACTGATCTGCGCACACACCAGCCTCCCTCCATCCGGCCACCTTCTAGCCATCACATCCCCAAACCACCCGCCGAACAGGCCCCCCAGGCTGCACGCGACAGTGAACACAGAGAGGAGAACTGCAGTGGAGGCGTGGGAGAAGCCGAGGAGCTCGAACCACATGGGGAAGAATGCGCCTGCTGCCCAGGGAAATGAGCCCACGACCCCCTGGGCTATGATCAGCTGGAAGGTTCGAATTCGGAGGACTTTGAGCACGTCTGAGAGGAATGTGGAGGAGGGAGGGGAGGAGAGGGGGGTGGGAGGGAGTGGGGAGGGGTGGGGATGGGAGTGGGGAGAGTGGGATGGGGAGGAGGCGGAGATGCGGTGGTGGGAGGTGGAGTGGAGTGGGGTTGATTCGTTGACTTGAGACTGTTGCTGCTGCTGCACCTGCTCCTGCTGGTGCTGGTGATGCTGCTGCTGTTGCTTCAAGTGTAGGCTGTGGTCTTCAGACAGCAACGGTTCTACAGTGCGCTCCTCTTGTGCGCCGGGCTCATCGGCAAGAGCAGCCAACGCGTCGACTGACCTGATGGAGAGAGCGGGGAAAGACAGCGAGAGTGGGAGAGAGGGAGCCGGGAGAGAAGGGGGGGTTGGGCGAAGGAGAGCTGAGTTAAGGGTGCTGGTTGCAATGGCTCTGCAGTGCGCTTCTCTTGTGAGCCCAAAGGAGGCATAGCAGGCGAGGCAGATGCCGAGGGTGAATCCGAGTATTTTACTGATAGAGTCAACTCGAGGCTCACTTGACTATGGTTGGCGTGGGGTCGTGCGCAAATAGCCAGAGCACAGCCGTCAGCCCCAGGCTGACGAGTCATGATAATAAACGCCATGCACCACCAGCCAGCGAGACCATAGAAGGCGTAGCAGGCGAGGGAGACGCCGAGGGTGAGGGGTTGAATGCACTCGATAGTCGACTCAAAACTCACTTGACCGTGGTGGGTGGGGGGTCGTGTGCGGAGAGCCGGAGCACAGCCGCGAGACCCAGGCAGACTATAATGAATGCCATGCACCAGCCGGCGAGGCGAAGAAGGCACAGCAGGTGAGGGAGATGCCGAGGGTGAAGCTGAGGATGTATTGTGTTACAATGAAATGTGTTCGACTCAAAACTCACTTGACCGTGGTGGGAGCCGAGTCGTGCACGAAGAGCCAGAGCACAGCCGCCAGTCCCAAGCTGACGACCGTGACTATAATGAAGGCCATGAACCAGCCAGCAAGGCAGAAGAATGCATAGCAGGCGAGGGAGATGCCAAGGGTCAAGTGGTGAACATTACTTCTAAGTCAACTCAACACTCACTTGACTGTGGTGGGAGGGGGGTCGTGTGCGAAGAGCCACAGCACGGCCGCCAAACCCAGGCTGACAACCGTCACGATAATGAAAGCCATGCGCCAGCCGGCTAGCCCAAAGAAGGTGTAGCAGGCGAGGGAGATGCCGAGGGTGAAGCCGAGGATGTTGCCAAAGTTGGTCACGAACTGCAGCCAGCCGAACGCCATGCCCCTCGTGCTGTTGCTGGCTGAATCGGCGACGAGCGACTGGATGGCTGGGATGACTAGGGCTAGCCCGACTCCATTCAAACCCCTCCATGCCGCCACCTGGGTGGAGGAGAAAGGGCGGGGTTGGTGGATGGGTGGGGAAGAGGGAGGAAGGAGGGAGAGAGGTGGTGAGAGAAGCGGGGGGGGCGTCCTAAGTGTGAAGCCATGAGGATAGTGTAGCAACAGCTGCTGGCGAACTGTAGCCAGCCAAGGCCAAGGCCATGCCAGTAACTAATTCCGCCACAAGGAATGTTGCTGGCGGAGTTAGTGACGTGATGAGTGACAGGCTGGCTGGGATGACCAGCGCTGGGCCGGCTCTGTTCAGGCCCCTCCGTACGAGGTGACTTTTGAGTCGACTCAAAAGTCACCTCGTTACAATGACCTGCGCTAGGCTGGCTCCGTTCAGGCCCCTCCATACCGCCATCTGCGGGTACAGCACGCCGGGACGGAGCGGAGGAAGAAAGAGAGGGTGGGCGGGCAGGGAAGTGGGTGGTGGGAGCGGGAGAGGGAGTGCAATCGCTAACGAAGAGCAAACCTAGAGTTGGTGAGAAACTGCAACCAGCCGAACGCTAGGGCCACATGTGGTAGCTGGTGTCCCTTTGGAGAATAATCCAGAGTGATTCCATAAGGTAGTAAGGAGTAACCTCATAGAAGGTAGCCTCATAGAAGTTGGTGGTGATACTACCAACGCCCAGAGTGGTGATGGCCCACGTGAACGCACCTGCTGCAATTACTCGCACTCACATGCAGGCGGTGGGCAGTTGCAAGTGGCAGGCGCAAGTCACCCCACCCATTAAACTCGAACCAAGCTTTTCAGTCCTCCCCTCACTGCTCCTTACCTCGTACTAGTTGGTGGCAATGCCAACCCCCAGAGTGGCGATGGCCCATGTGAACGCATTCACTGCAATCACTTTCACACACGAGCACTTGCATGCAAGAAGGCGCAAGTCACCCCAACCATTCACCTCGAAACAGCTTCAATGTACTCCCCCACTCCACCTCACCTCATAATAGTTTGTGGCGACCCCAACGCCCAGAGTGGCGATGGCCCATGTGAACGCACCCACTGAGATCACTTTCACTCGAGCCATCCAGTGCGCCAGCCATGGGGCGAGCGGGCAGGTTAAGGCCTGGCAGGGGTCACAGAATGGAGGGCAAGACACGGAGGGCAAGACACGGAGGGCAAGACACGGAGGGCAAGACACGGAGGGCAAGACAAGGAGGGCAAGACACGGAGGGCAAGACACGGAGGGCAAGACACGGAGGGCAAGACACGGAGGGCAAGACACGGAGGGCAAGACACGGAGGGCAAGACACGGAGGGCAAGACACAGAGGGCAAGACATGGAGGGCAAGACACGGAGGGCACAGAAAGTTCGGAAGGAGGATAGCGACTGTGGGAACGGGGAGCATGTGAGTGTGAATGCCGTTCGAATCACACAAGGCAGTCAGTACACCAACCATGAAGCGAGGAGGACACGTGAAGGCGTGGCGGTGGTGGGCATGGGAGAGGTTGGAAGGAGCTGAGTGAGGGTGGGCTTCGAGTCGGTTCACAGCAAATGAAGCCAGGCCGTCACAGCAAATGAAGCCATCACAGCAAATGAGGCCGGGCCGGCCAGGGGGCTAGAAAGGATGCCTGTAATCTCTCCCTCCCCACGAACCCAATTTCCCCCCATTCCCCACGTGCAAGCAACCAATCCCTCTTTCCCACCCCCCTCCCCGCCCCCAGGCCTGCACCTGCACGAGAGTGAGAGAGCAAGTTTTAGACGCCTGTAACAGCACTCCCCCTCTTCCCCACTCCCCCTCCCCCCCCCTTACCCCCACGAACCCAATTCCCCCCATTCCACGTGCAACCAATCCCTCTTCCCCCCCCCCATCCCCGCCCCCAGGCCTGCACCTGCACGAGAGTGAGAGAACAAGTTTTAGACGCCTGTAACAGCACTCCCCCTCTTCCCCACTCCCCCTCCCACCCCGCCTCCCGCACGCCCCCAGCTCCCCACCTGCACGAGCGCGCGCACGAGCGTGAGAGTGCCCAGGGCCTGCGGGGACGCGTGAAAGGCCTGCCCCACCTGACCAGGGGAGTGGGGGAGTGAGATGGGGGGAAAAGGCGGAGGGACCGGAAAAGGGGGGGGTGTGGGGGGGAAAGTAATGGGAGGAGTAAGGGGGAAGAAGGGGGGTTGGAAGTTTGCAGGGTAAAAATGAGGACTGGAGAAATGAAAATAACAGAGGAGCGCAGAATGTCTGACACACGTGAAGCGGGAGGCGGCGAGTGGAAGGGAATGTGTGTTCGCGGATTTTTTTGTCTGACGGTCGACTTTTCTAGTCAAATCTCGAGTCGAGTTTGGAGTCAATTTCTCGAGAAATGCTTTGCTATCCGTGTATGAGATTTCGCATTACGCACACCTCGTTATAAACAGCAGGAAGAAGCGCCTCGTCTGCCCTCTCTACAATCGCGGCGATGTTGACTAGAACGAGGGTGCGAAGCCGAACGTCCTTCCACCATGACCACATGACGCCAGCCCTGAGATTATAGCGAGAGGATGACGCGACGTGAGTAGCGACGTCTTTAATCGTCGACGCGGATCTAGGCGAGAGCGAGGAGGTGGAAGGAGGGCTACGCGAGCCTACGCGCGGCGACGATCGAGCTTTAAAGCTCATGGCAGGACGCGCTACACTAAATATTCAGTCGACTCGAACGCCGCTACGCGAAGGCGCTGCAACGCGGGAATCGACGGCCGCCGTTGAATGGCCAAGCCCGGGCTGCATCACTGCATCGGAACCTATACCTGTGTGTCAAACAGCATGCCATCCAGTGGCTTGATGTTTGATAGGCATCGCTGGGAGTTTTTTTGCAATGCCTGGGATTGGCGTGTTGCAATACACACTTACAGCGTGTCACCTGCAGGTTGATTTCGACATTCCACGCGGCATCATTCCCAACCCCAGGTTTCACTCCACAATCGAACTCGGCATTTCCCAAAGCGCGCAACTACTGTACATAGCCGATTGCGTGATAAGAGTTCGGTACGTTTTTTTTTCCAGATCGAGATTTTCGGGTTGTTCTCAAACAATTGTGAATGATTCGAGGTGTGACTATTCTTCATAGAGGGACTCGACATTGTAGCATAGCACCCCACTTCACAGATTTTGAATTAACATCGCTAAAACATTGTGCTGTTACGCAAACCGAAGTTTGTTCACAACGGATCACTTCGCGACCGAAGTGGCGATACTGTAGCTCAAGCGCCAAGCCCGGGCTGCATCACTGTGGCTGTCAGGATTTAGGATTGAGTTGCTGTGAGGTGGGAGTGACAGACTGATGAAATCCGGCTTGTTTGTGCGAATCTGCATGCACATGCATTCACACACACACAACCTCGAGATTGCCGCCTGATGTTTGGCGTAGTAATGCTTCGATTGTAGCAAGGAGAGAGAGTTCGCTGTAGTGAATCTCTACACCGCGCAACCAACAAAATGCATCACTGACTAGTCTCCCCCCATTCTAACTCCATTCTATATTTGCAAGCAGTGTAATAGAGCAGCGAATGGTACTTTCAACACATGACAACCTCAAGGCCGCCATCGCCAGGTCCAGGTTCGGAGTACCCAATGTCCATCAATTTCTTGTCGGGTGGCAATCTAAAGCCTACAACTGTAATCGCACTGACAATAGGAATCCAGCAATACTATTATTGTGTTCATACAGCGAACATTTCTATCAATGGTTTATTGTCAGGCAGTATCAAGGCTCAAGCTAACTCAGAAAGCTCAAGGACAAGGGAAACTACAGTGGCCTCTGATCCTATCAAAATATCAGCCTGGCGCAATGGCATTATCAAAGCGCTGCGACGAATGATTAAGAACTATATCTACCCCAACAAAATGAAGCATTGTCATCAGTCATCAAGGGAGCGTCCCGTGCTCAGTTTCTGTACCTTATCAGCCATCGAGAGGCTGCTTCAAGCTCTTCATCATCGCACGATGGCTCCTCCTGAGGTGAACGGGTCTGCTGAGGCTGCTGCTGCTGCTGGTGGCCTGAGCAAGAAGGGTTCGGAGCCTGTTACGCCAAGGACGCTATTCAATGAGGTTCAGGGCCCTTTCGGCGTGGAGGACATCGTCGCGCTGTCGGCAAAGACATCTGCGCTCCGAATTGATGATCTGCAGAAGGACGGGAAGGACAAGCATAAGACATAAGCGGTGGCTTCAGTGAAGCACCGGCCCTCGACATCGGGGGTTCAGCAAAACGGGAAGGAAGCGTCTAAAGATGCGGAGGAAGATGACGGTTACCTCAGCGACGACCCAAATGAGTGTCAGGATCCGGAGGTGATCAACGACATTGCGGCGCAGGCGGGTTTCGCTATCACACTGCTTATCCCGTTCAAGTGGGTGGAGGAGGTCCCGCGTACGATCGATACGGTCCAAGAGCTGCTCAGGCTGTGGGAGGATCATATTACGGCGAATGCCAAGACGTCGACTAAGTTCCACAAGCTGTCGCCGACATGGCTTTCTAAGATGCACTTTGGCCGACTCCAAGTCGTCTTGCACACGCTGCGGATGCGAATTTCATATGGAGCAGGAAAGTGGAACACGAGACATTGACCAAGATCCGGTTGACGCTGGGCTGGCAACATCCTGAGAATCAGTAGTACCTGAGGGAGCGATTGGTGAGGCAGGAGGCGATCGAGGTGCTGTTGAAGGGTGTCCCGGCGGTCATCTCGCTGGAAGTGGTCGGAAGAGTCTGGTGTCAGCGACTCTGTTGAAACGCAAGCGCACGACGTTATTGGAGGGAGTGGCTTTTCACAGGGTGGTGGATCCGGTGAGAGGGTCAGACACGGACAAGATCAAGGGGCTGGTGTTCCGTCACCCCGGGGATAAGTATAAATGGTGGCACAAGGTGTCGGACAAGATCTACGGCACGGATCTGCTCATCTCCTTCCCTGCTCTCACCTGCTCGTTTTGCAACGGCATGTACATGTCCTGTTTTCACGATGACTATGTGACGCAGAGGCAGGACAATTTCACCAAGTGGAACTTACCGCTGGAGCGGGTGCATGAGATCAACGGTAATAACATCTCCTTGAGCTGTGCTTTTTAGGTTGCTGTAGCAGTCGTCGTCTCTGGTGCAGTGGCTCACCTCTGTGCCGTCTCCCCTTCCGAGGAGCAGCCTCACTGAAGCTGACCTCAACTACAAAGGCCATCATGGAAGACTCGGCGGTGGTTTTTACCTCCACCAGCGGGGTTCGAGAGGAGTGGCTGTGCGTCCAGGAGGGTTGCGAGAAGGCACACGGAGTCAGTTTCGTGCATGCTGCAGATCATGCGACATCCATCCGCCACTGCACCGAGCGCCTCAAGGCGGGATCAGCAACTCGTCAGAGCAAGGGGAAGCTGAATTTGCTGGCGGTCAGGAAAGACTTCGGGATATAATCTTCCAGACGCGAGGTCGAGGTTCCGAAACGGTTCCTGCGCGTGTCAACAGCAAGGCGGCAGTAGACATGGAGGAGGGAGGAAGGAAGAGTTTTGAGCCGAAAGTTTTGTCTCATGTGCAGTTGCAGCTCAATAAAGCTCGTGGATGCGAGGGGCTCATGTCAAGGTCGATTAATGGATAAATAATCTCAACTCACCATATGCGGAGTCAATGTTAAGGGCCTCGGTGGCAACGGCAAAAGAACCGCTCACAAGACCTGGTTGAAGAGAGCTGCAGATGTGGTAGTCCTCTCGGATACGAGAATTAAGGAAGACCACAATTTCTGGAATGAGCTCAAACCAACGGCTAGGGCTGTAGATGGCACAGAGAAAGGAGCAGGAGGGGTAGCGATAGTGGCTTTCAAGAAGCACTTACCCTTCACAGAGGTTATGTCTCACCACACCGGCAGGTTGTTAGGAGTGACTGTGGAGGGGGGTGAGAAACTGAACGAGAATGAGAATGACTAAGGGAAAGTTGGGTACCAAGTAAAAACCCTAGAAAGCTGTACCCCATATGTGCTACCCCACTATAGCCTACAGTAGCTATGTCATATAAATCTGACACACCCCCATAGGCAAAGTGGGGGAGAACAAGGGGTCACAAGACCACTCAAGCAAAGCAAAGCAAGCTCAGGGTGGATCACAAAGTCACCACACATTCCGAGCACAAGTTCAAGGCCACAAGGCCAGTTCACATGCAGGATTACATACATATATAAGGCTAGATAAGAAAGAGCAGGTGTGTATATATATATATGCAACAGTACAAACAAGGTCAAGGGGTGAGCAAGTGAGGCAAGGTAGGCACAAGACCCAGCTGAGTACAGAAGCGCTGATGATCACAAGGCGCAAGTGCCTTGGTGAAGATATCAGCAGTGTTGGCCTCAGAGGCCACGTAGGTGAGGCGGAGCTGACCATGCTGCTGCAGCTCACGAGACAGGAAGTAGCAGAGAGCAATGTGCTTTGTTCTGTGCTCCAGTCTGTGCTCCCGACACAAGGCCAGCATGGCCTTGTTGTCTACGTACAGAACTGGAGGAGAACGAGGCGGCTCTCCTAGGTCAGTCAGCAGGTAGGTGAGCCAGCATAGCTCCTGTGCAGCCATGGCCCCTGCGTAGATCTCAGCCTCACAACTGGAGCCGAGAACCGAAGACGAGCGAGTAGACCGCCACGAAACAGAGCCGGAGCCAAGGCTGGAGGTGTAATCCTGTGACGACCGCTGCGTAGCCTGGTCGTCAGCCCAAGAAGCGTCAGCGTGACCTGTGAGGACTACTCGACGTCGCCCTCCAAGCACTAGCCCCATGCCCGACGTACTGCACACGTAGCGCAACACCCTCTTCGCTGCAGCCATGTGCTCTGGTCGGTGTCTCCCAGGAGCAACATAGCGTGCCAAGATGCTAAGAGGGTATGCAAGGTCAGGTCGTGTGCAGGTCATCAGGTACATGAGGCAGCCAACAAGCTCTGGGTACGGGCCACTCGACTCTACGGACTCATCCGAAGGCAGAGCTGAGAGCGAGTGGCGAGTAGACAGAGGAGTGGCCTGAGGCGAGGAGTACGTGAAGCCGAAGCGCTGAAGGACCTGCTGCACCATGTGTGACTGAGTCAGGGTAATGGTGCGCTGTGCTCTGTCCCGGGTGATCTGCAAGCCAAGGTAGCTGCGCAGTTCACCCAGGTCTGTGCACGTGTGTCACTTCTGCAGCTCGGAATTCACGTGGGCGAGTCCAGCAGTGTTAGCTGTGGCAAAGACCAAGTCGTCGACATACACTAGGATGTAGAACGGCGGCAAAGAAGTGTTAGTGTGCAGAAACAGCGACAGGTTGGCAGTAGAGGGAGCAAACCCAAAAGCCGCAAGTGTAGTCCTCAGTGTGTCGTGCCACTCACGCGGTGCCTGGCGGAGACCGTAGACTGGCCGCCGGAGGCTCCACTGGGTGCCAGGAGGAAAAGACCTAGTGAAGCCTGGTGGGCGACGCAGCCAGATCTCCTCGTGCAGGCTGCCCTGCAAGAAATCTGTGCTGAAGTCAAGAGAGTGCAGCTCGTAGTCGCGGTGAGCAGCTATGTGCAGCAGTACCTGAAGAGTGGTCATCTTCGGGGTGGGAGAGAAGGTCTGAAAGTAGTCAACTCCCTGCCGCTGTCTGAAGCCACGAGCCACGTAACGTGCCTTGAAGACAGGCGGAGAACCCGGCGGCCGCTTCACCCTGAAAATCCACATGCCACTGACGATGTTCGCCCCAGGCGAGGGAACCTCGTCAACGTAGGTGCCTGTGGACTTCCAGGAAGCCATCTTTGTGTCCATAGCTGCCTCCCACTGAGAGGAGTAGGGACCCTCTATCGCCTCCGCGTAAGAGCGCGGAGTCGGGATGTCAAGTGCATCCGGGTCTCCCTCAGGAGTGAGCAGTACAGACACGAGATGAGGTGAAGCAGCAGCCAAACACTGGAACTCCTCCTGCCTGTCCTCAAGGACGTCCGTGCCAAGGGCACACTCACCCCCGACGGACAGAGGACAGACAGACTCAGACTCAGCGACAAGACTAGCAGCGTAGTCTAGACGACAGCGAGCAGCAAAGTCGACGGGCTCAGCAACTAGGGCAGACGCAGCAGTGGACTCAAAGGAAGGGTCAGTGATGACAGTAGCAAGGAGACGCGTGACAGTAGGACTGGCAGCACGAAGAGAGTCCGACTCCGGATCGGCAAGAGCAGGAAGAGAGGACTCAGGAGGAGAAGGCAAAGGGGCACGCAGAGGAGAAGTGGACGGACGTAGAGACATCCGGTGCGTGCCAGGGACAGGAGGAGGATGCTGACGCGAACCACGACCACTAGTGCGAGCAGAACGGACAGGCGATGCAGGGCGAGACGCAGGCTCACGGCGCTCAGCAAGACCTCCAGTAGGACCAGTGTAGGGAGAAGGAGCAGGCAGTGGGGAGGCCAGCTATAACTCAACTGTGACGGGACAGGCTGTGGACACTCTAAGGGAGGAGGAGGACCATTAGAAGGCGAGAGACCAAGAACATGCTGAAGGAGAGGAACGAAGTACGGCCGAGGCCGCGCGGCGTCTTTAGACACAGCAGGGACAGCACCAGTACCCCCAGCGGCAGCACCAGCGCCAGGAGCACCTCCAGCTCCAGTACCTCCAGCAGCACCAGTAGCACCCCCAGCAGGACCGCCTCCAGGACCGACAGCAGTGGCCTCAGCGCCAACACCCTCAGCAACTCCAGCTCCAATCATACCCGCAGGCCCAGCAGCTCCAGTACTCCCAGTACGAGCACCTCCGGGACCGCGGCACCAGCACCCTCAGCAGCCAAAGAGCCTCCAGCTCCAGCAGCACGCCTCCAGCGCCAAGCAAACCACTTGCGCAGCTCCTGTGGAGAGAGTGGCTCCCGCCGAGACGAAGCACCTGGAGAACCTCCAGGCCTTGCACTGCCAGACGCCAGACGAGCAGGCCCAACTCCCTCAGGCTCCGCACCCCCAAGCTCAGCACCTCCAGGCGTAGCACCCCCAGGCTCAGCACCCCCAGGCGTAGCACCCCCAAGCTTAGCACCCCCAGGCTCAGCACCCTAAGTGGTAGCACCCCCAGGCTCAGCACCCCCAGGCTCAGCACCTCCAGTAGTAGCACCCTCAGGCTCAGCACCCCAAGGCGTAGCACCCATTTGATGAGTTCCCCCAGAGTCAGCACCCCCAGGCTCAGCACCCTCAGCAGCACCAAAGTCACCAGTAACCTTGACAGGCTCGACTGCGTCTACCTGGGACACACCTAAAGGGGCAGGACCCTGAGGGGGGAGGGGGTCTACCGGGGGGGGACTTGGCACAAGGAAGAGCGGTGGCGGGGGGAGGGACAGAGTGCGGTAGGGGAAGAGGCGGTAGTAGGGGACCGACTCGTCAAACGTGACGTCTTGGGAGGACAGAACACGGCGAGAGGTGGGGTGGTAGAACTGCCACCCTGGCGCGTCAGGGGGGAAGCCAAGGAAGACGCAAGGAGCAGCACGAGGGGACAGCTTGTCCGCAGACAAGTCGCGGACAAACGCCCGAGATCCCCAGACCCGGAACGCAGACGCATCGCCAACCTTCCCCGTCCACAGCAAAGCTGGGGAGGTCTCTGGCATGGAGACCCTGGGGTGAAGGTTGATCTGAAAATGGGGGGCAGCCGCATGCATCATGGATGTATGGGCGACGTCCATGACCATGCCAATGCGGCGCTCAGCAATCCCATTTTGCTGTGGAGAGTCCGGAAGTGTAAAGGTCTGGCGGATGCCTCGTGCACAACAGTAGGCTCGCAGAAGGCCAGAGGAGAACTCTCCGCCTCTGTCAGAGTGCAGACGCAGAACAGGAAAGTCCGAGCCGAAGCTCTGTCTGAGCTGGAGACGAGCTGCGCGGATCCAGTCGACCAACACCTCAGTGACATCACCCTTGCTGCGCAAGGGGAAGACTGTGGTGTAACGCGAGTAGTCGTCAACCACCAGCAGGAAGTAGCGCTCGTGACCCTGTCCACGGACGCGGGCCGGGCCCCACACGTCCATGTAAAGCGTCTGCAGCGGGGCTTCTGTCGGAGGAAACTGGGAGGAGTGAGGGGCAGCATGCTACCGCCCCTCTACACAGGGGACGCAGGTAGGGCCAAGCTCCGGAGGAAGGGGAGGGAGGGACCGGGGAAGACTAGAGACAAGGACACGGGAGGCCATGCCTCGGAGACGAAGCAGGGAGGGGTGACCAAGGCGGTGGTGCCAGAGGAGAGTCTCGTGAGACAGGAGGCGACACGAGCAGGGGGCAGACTCAGGACCAGACCTAGACGCTGCAGCAAACACCTGACCCGACGCAGCTACCTGACCAGACGCAGTGACTGGAGGAGACGCAGTGGTCAGTGTGTACAGGCTCGACCCTGGCCGACGTGTAAACGTGGCCAGGTGTCGGCCTGTGCGAGCGTCCGTGCAGTGGGTCACCCGCTGACTTGCAGGAGTGAACTGGTGAACCCCCGCATCCTGTAGGTCAGCACCACTCACCAAGTTTGTAGAGAACGAGGGGAGGTAAAGACTAGACAGGGTGCCAGAGGGGGCCGCCGAACACGGGAGGATAGTGGAGAAGTGAGCAAGGACAGGACCCCCAGAGGGGTCTGCCAGAGAGACTGCAACTGGCCGGCCAAGCGGCGTGAGTGTGGTGCGGTCTCGAAAGAAGGAGCGAGAAGCCCCCGAGTCAAGGGTGAAGGTGTGGGAGGCCGAAGCCGACGCAGTTACTGAGAGAGCAGACTCACCAGCACCTGACGGAGCAGACGCACGAGCACCTAGAGCAGCAGCCTCGCTAGCACCTAGAGCAGCAGCCTCACCAGTACCTAGAGCAGCAGTCTCAATGCCCGGGTCGGGCGGAAAACACCGGTAATAGTCACCCTCATCACTAATAGTCACAACATACATGGCAGCAAGAATAGCATCAAAGTCAAGGTCAAAGACAGCTACTCCCGCCCTAGACAGCTCGCCCCAGCGAGGGATCTCAGTGGCTTCAGGGAATTGGTGACGCCAAGCGTCCGTCAGGCGGCCAAAGCAGCGCTGGGTGGAGTGCGCACCCCCGCACTGCTCACCCGCGCGGTCGCTGGTGCGTAGGACGTAGGTGCACGGACCAGTACCCCCACCCCGCTTGCGTGCAGTGTACCACTCACGGAGCTGCTGAGGGGGGGGGGATGTCACGAGTGCGCTGCTGCTGCTGCTGCTGCTGCTGCTGCTGCTGCTGCTGCTGCTGGTGCTGCTGCTGGTGGTGGCGCTGACCACCACCGGAGCCGACCCTCTGCGCAGCGCCACCCCGACCAGCTCCACCTCCTCCGCCGCTGCCTCCTCCACCGCCGCCACCTCCGCCACCTCCGCTCCCACTGCCACCGCCGCCGCCGCCTCCGCCTCCACTGCCGCCACTGACACCTCCACCCCCGCCACCACTCCCACCACCACCCCCACCCCCTCCACTGCCTCCACCGCCACCTCCGCCACCCCCGCCAGCCCCCCCAGCACCCTTGCTCCCCTTGCCCTTGCCGGTGCGGCATCTCCCGCTCGGGGCAGACGCAGCGCCGACCGACTCGAAACCAACAAGGTCGGCCGCAGCAGCAGAGGCAAAAGAGGGCAAAAGGGGGGAGGGGGAGCACCCCTCAAAGATGGGGGTGCGAGGGTCACCACGAGAGGCTCCTACAGCGACTATGCTCTTCCCTGCTGCTAGGAGGGCCTTCTCGAGGAGGTCAACGGTGAGAGTGGTGGGGCAAACTGAGAGGAAGTGGTCCCTAACTATGCAAAGGGATTCAGGGAGCCGGGTGACTATGTAGTAGAGGGTGATGAACATGGGGGGGGGGGTTCTTGGCACAGAACTCAGCAGGAAGCGCAGCGCGGTAGCGAGTGTCACTAGTGCGGAGGTGCGTAATGAGGTCAGCTTTTGTGGGAAAGGCAGCAAGGTCAAGGAAGAGGTACGGTAGCATGAGGCGGCTAAGTGCAGCAGTGGCAGGGGAGGAGTAGCGCGCAACTACAACGTCGTACAAGGTCTGAGCACTCTTGTACTGGCCAAAGTGCGCACGCTCAGAGGTAGGCAGGTGGCGACACATGGCAAGACGTGCAGCAGCATCGCGTGTGGCCCACTGTGAGCAAACAGTGGCGTCGGCATCAGCAGCAGGGGCAGGAGAGGCTCCTGAGGTGAGGTCAAAGAGGGAGAGACCGTCTGCCCTATCGCACTGTAGGAAAAGCTGCAGGTCATCTACCCAGACGTCAATGTCAATGGCCCGACCCTCAGCGTCAAAAGCGAGGACACTAGGGGTAGCCATGACAGCAGTAGACTAGCAGCGCGAACAGTAGGGTAAGGGTTGTGCAGTGGCAGAGGCGCTGCTCTTACCGGACAGGGCGGATCGGGCGGCTCGGCGGCTCGGCGGCTCGGCAACTCGGCGGCTCGGAAGGCTCGGGCGGCTCGGCGGCTCGGCAGCAACTGCGGCTCGGCGACTCTGCGGCTCGGGCGGCTCGGGCGGCTCGGCGGTACAGCGGCTCGGCAGCAACTGCAGCTCGGCGGCTCGGCGACCCGGCGGCTTGGGCGGCTCAGGTTGCGCGGCGGCTCGGGCGGCTCGGGTGGATCGGGCGGCTCGGCAGCAGCTCGTCGGCGCCGGCGGCTCGGTGGTGACGGCGGGGCCGCGTGTGGACGGCGGCGGGGCCGGGTGGAGCGGCGGTGGGGCCGGGTGGAGCGGCGGCGGGGCCGGGTGGAGCGGCGGCGGGGCCGGGTGGAGCGGCGTCGGGGCCGGGTGGAGCGGCGTCGGGGCCAGTAGAGGAGGCGTCGGGGCCGGGAAGGGCAGCTCCGGGGCCGCAGGGGTAGGCGACGGGGCCAGCAGAGGCGGCGCCGAGGTAGGGAAGGGCGGCGCCGGGGCCGCAGGGGTAGGCGACGGGGCCGCTAGGGCGGCTAGAAAGGGCCGCGAGGGCGGCGTGAAAGGGCTGCGCGGGCGGCGCGACGCGACGGAGCCGCGAGGGCGGCGGATTAGGGCCGCGAGGGCGGCGCGACGCGGCCGCTAGGGCGGCGCGACGTGAAGGGGCTACGAGGGCGACGCGACGGGGCCGCAAGCACGACGCGACGGGGCCGCTAAGGCGGCGCGACCGGGTTGAAAGGGCGGCGCGACGGAGCCGTTAGAGGGGAGCGCGACTCGGGCAGTGTAGAGCGCGCTCCGGGCAGGGAAAAAAAAGGTGGTGGGCCCTAGGAACAGTTCCCACAGGGGAACCTGCTCGATACCATGAGAAACTGAACGAGAATGAGAATGACTAAGGGAAAGTTGGGTACAAGTACAAACCCTAGAAAGCTGTACCCCATATGTGCTACCCCACTATAGCCTACAGTAGCTATGTCATATAAATCTGACAGTGGGGGATACCGCTTTCAGGCTGATAGCGGCGTATCTCGCGGCGCAGCCAAGCACTCGGATGAAGTTCCACGTAGAGCATTTGATCCCCTTCGCTCTGGCCCAGTCAGCGGGGATGCACCTGGTGTTTGCAGGGGATCTCAGCATCATAGCGGACTCGGAGCTGGACAGGTCGTCACGCACGGGGTCCGGCAAAGAGAATCAGCGTGTGAGAGTACGACGGCTTATGCTGGCTTTGCTAGCTTGCCTGGACTTTATTACGCATTATCTAGCTTATCTTATTTTATCTTGCATGCTTTTGCTTTATATCCTAGGTTTGTTGCCTTTACTAGAGTTATTATAGTTATAGGCACCGAACTAGGTTGAGTGCACTGAATTCTAGGCTTTTCGGTTGCCACCGAATTGCCTTCTACCGAATTCGGGAAGGACCCGTTCGGGACGCTTCGCGACCCGCGGAACCTTCTAGTAACACCCGGGTTACTGCCTTTGTGTCGAGCCTATATATAGCCTCGCCTTGTACCTAGGTGATTCATTCAATAGATTTATCTTTCCTGAACCAGATCCTCACACAGCGGTTGCTTGAGGCCTGGTCAGCTTTCGATATCAAGAATGCGTTTCGAGGTAGTACACGTTCCACGCGAGGCCGTCCGACACCAGGTCCAGGATAGACAGGGAACTCGTGTCAGCCTCGTTGCTGGGCCAGCTCACGGAGGCCTGTCATGTTTGGGTGCTGAAGAAGTTGTCGGATCACGGCTTTGCTATCCGAATCAGCCTTGCGTTCAAGTCGTCGCACACGAGCGGACCGGGGATCTAGAGGTTCCATGCGCCAAGGGCGAACCAAAGGGGAGTCTGAGAGGTGATTCAGAGGATCATGGGGGGACCAGAGGAGCAGCGCAGCCGGACTCTGGAGAGCAACCTTCCACGGCTTAGCGCGGCCCTGCGGGTACACGAATGGGAGGAGAGGAAGCGGGTCACGACAACCAGGAGACACTTGGAAGCAGAGGTGGCAAGACTAAACCACCTGGTCATGGCGGGACCCACGGAAGCAGACATAAAGGAGAGGTTGCTGGCGAGAGAGGCGCAACTAGAAGGCTATCAGGAGAGCGAGAGGGAACGGCTGCAGACGCTGGCCGGTTTGGATCTGGAGCTGCACGGAGCGATCTCGTCGCCGTACCTCTCTGCCAAGGTCAAGATGAGGAAAAATAAGACGGTGATCAAGGAGGTGTAGTATAAGGGGGAGCGCTACCACAGCTCGCAGGAGATGCTGAGGGCGGCTTCCAACCATTTCCGGGACGCTTTCAGCGAGCAGATGGGAACAGAGAGACAGGAGGGAGGGAAGGTAGAAGTGGCCACAAGCTTACCAGGGGATGCGGCGGCGAGGCTCCGAGCCCCGTGGACAGAGGCGGAGGTGAAGGAGGTGCTCACGGGGCTGCCGAGAGGCAAATCGCTGGGCCGGGACAGGTTGCCACCAGAGCTTTTCAAGGCTCACTGGGACCTGCTGGGAGGGCCGCTGGTAGAGTTTGCAAAAAGGTTTGAACGGACGGGCCTCTTGGACGAGTCCTTGTCCACGGCGGTCACGATCCTGCTGCACAAGAAGGGGCCGACGGACCAGTTAGGGAACTATCGACCCATCACGCTCCTCAGCACGATGTGCAAGGTGCTGGCGAAGGTGCTCGCGAACAGACTCAAAAGAGAACTTCACCTGGTGATATCGGAGGACCAGCATGGCTTCATTCCAAGAAGGAGCTTGGCGGATGCAGTGTCGGTGGTCGCAAATGCGGTGGAGGCGGCGGACAACGGGGGAGAAGACTGGTTTCTTCTAATGGTGGATTTTCAGAAAGCATACGATACCGTGGCGAGAACGTACCTGTTACTAGATCTGCACTGTGGATGCCCGATTGATCCTGGAGAGGGTTACAGGCGCGTTCGCCTGGGGGGTTATGGGCGCACTGACCCGCTACTGAAACAAGCCCTTTTATCCCAGTGGTCTAGTGGCTGGGATTTTGACATGGTATCAGAGCGGTCTCGGGTTCGATTCCCGGTGTATGCACGCTGTGCTTAGTCCTGGGCCTCCCATTGTGGGGGGGTGTCAGTAAATCTGCACTGTGGATGCCCGATTGATCCTGGAGAGGGTTACAGGCGCGTTCGCCTGGGGGGTTATGGGCGCACTGACCCGCTACTGAAACAAGCCTTTTTATCCCAGTGGTCTAGTGGCTGGGATTCTGACATGGTATCAGAGCGGTCTCGGGTTCGATTCCCGGTGTATGCACATGTAGGACGTTGCCGCTGTGCTTAGTCCTGGGCCTCCCATTGTGGGGGGGTGTCTGTAGATCTGCACTGTGGATGCTCGATTGATCCTGGAGAGGGTTACAGGCGCGTTTGCCTGGGGGGTTATGGGCACACTGACCCGCTACTGAAACAAGCCCTTTTATCCCAGTGGTCTAGTGGCTGGGATTCTGACAGTACGTGTTCAAGATGATGAGGAAGCTTGGGATACCGGATGAATTCGTGAGATGGACGGAGGGGCTGCACCGCGGCTCAGGGACGTCAGAGGTAATCAGCGACTGGGTCGGAGAGAGGGTGGAGATGAAGAGGGGAGTGAAGCAAGGTTGCCCGCTCGCGCCATATCTCTTCCTCTGCGCGATCGAGCCGTTGTGCCTGAAGATTAGGAAGAGAGGGCTGGGGGTGAAGGAGAAGGAAGGGACGGTGGAGTTGGTATATGTAAGGTATGCAGACGACACAACGCTCATACTGAAAGGAGAGGAGCAACTGAGGTCGGCAGCGGAAGCTCTGGAGCAGTTCGGCAGTTTGTCAAGCCTGCGAACAAACAACGACAAGTCGGTGGTCATGCCGATCGGAAGGAACAAAGGGAAGCAGTCGGCGGAGGGGGTACCTTTTAAATGGGCGAAAGCGGGCATACCAGAACGGCTACTGGGCATCTGGATCACGCCAGACGGAGATGCGGGACCATCCTGGAAGAAGGATTGGGAGCGGGGGAAAGAGGAATTGGTTAAGTGGGAGAGTCACCATCTTCTCACAACGGCAAGAGTGACGGTGATCAACGCGTATATAATGCCCATCTTCATCTTCCAAGCGCAGGTGTGCCCTCCGCCGGAGGAACTGTGGAAAAGGATTCAAAAGACGTGCGATAACGTTGTTTCAAGTGGGGAAGCCACGGCGGAGAAAGCATTCGTGTTGTGGAGCGGGGAGCTTGCTCGGCTCCCGCGGAAGGAAGGGGGTTTTGGGCTCGTGGACCCTAAGGTGCGAATCGATGGCATGGCGGCCAGAATGGTGGGGAAGATGCTAGCGGAAAAGAACGCAACAAAGAGATGGTTAGCGGAGAAGGCGGCTGCGCTGCCACAAGGGGAGGCAACACTATACGCGGACCCGTCGGCGGGGAAGCATTGGCCGGGGGGCACCCAGAGGTGGAAAGCGGCGGTGGACGCGTTCTGGGACTCCCCGTATGCGACACTGCCGGAGCCGACGAGCGGTTGGGAGGTGGAGCAGGAGCGTCTCTGCTTTAACCGCAGGATTGTGTTCAGAGGAAAGAGCACGTACGGGAATCAACAGGGGACAGAGGAGCTAAGGAAGGCGAAGCTTGGGGACTTGGTATCAGGGGAACTGGGGGCGGAACGCAAGGTGAAAAGCAAGGAGATGTTGAGAGAGGAGTTAGGAGGTGAGGCAGTGGCGAGATGGGCACTGATGGCATACGCGGCAACATTGAAAGAATGGAAGGAATTGGCAACCGCGAGGAAGACGGCGGAAAAGCTGGTAGAAGCGACGGACGTCGTGAGGACGTTCTTACCGCGGACGCAGGAGTATCTCTATTGGAAGGTTACAGGAGTTAAAGAGGACAAAGTGACGGTGTCAAGTGTGGAGCTGAAAAAGGAGGCTAAGATGGAGGATTGGGCCGAACCAGTCAAGGCGGTGTTCAGGCCAGAGCACGTGGAACTAGTAGCTACTAGAGGTGGCAGAGTACTAGGAGCGGTGGGCGCCCCGGCAGAAAGGCTGAAGATGTCCAAGCTGTTCGAAGATGACGGAGCACCGGCGAGGACTAAGGCGATTCAACGTGTGATGGCAGGGCCTACTACGGCCTCGAGGAAAAGGAGCGAGTGGGAGGAAAGATGGGGGAAAAAGATAGACTGGAGGAAGGTGGAAAGCAGGAGGGATTCGGTGGTGATCCCCAACAGGGCAAGGGATGTGCTGTTGAGAGTGCATTGCCTGAACCTACAAGTGGGTGGCAGACTGAAGTTCCAGGGGGAGAGGGCGAGGTGTTCACATTGCGGGGAGCCTGAAACGCTGGAACACTGCATGTTCAGTTGTCCTCTCGTCCTGCCGGTGATCGGTGCGCTGCTGCGGTCGTTGCGGATGCTGGACCCCTCCAGCAATCTGGACTTGCTGGGGGCTCTGCTCTTTGAGCAGGGGAACACGCGGTCAGGTTTCCCCGCAGCAACACTGGTGGCGACAACGTTTTGCCACATCTGGCTGGCGAGGTGCAATATGGTCTGGCGGGGGGAGGCTTTTCAGCGGAAGAAGGTAGCAAGAGGGGCAATTCGGGAGTTTGTGCAGCATGCCCAGGTGTACCGCACGGAGCTGACGAGGAGGGCACGTAGGAAGGGTACAACAAAGTAACGGATAGACCCATGGCGGGACCTGAAGGGAGATGAGCGAGTGGCGGTGGCGTTGCTCGGCGAACCAGGGGAAAAGGCTGTCAAAAGTCTAGGCAGGAATGAATGAACTAGGAAAAGTGTTGGGTACAAGTATGAAACCCTAAAAGGGGCTATACCCCATATTGGCTACCCCACTACAGCATAAACATATATATCATACATATAATTTAACACACACCCATAGGCAAAGTGGGGGAGAGCAAGGGGTCACAAGACCAGTCAAAAGAAGCAAAGCAAGCTCAGGGTGGATCATAACGTCACCACACACACTGAGCACAAGCAAAGGGCCACAAGGCCAGTTCACATGCAGAGGTACATATGCAACAACAACAACACAGTGATCTCTACCTAGCAGAGCAAGCATGCAGGTATATATATAGATCACAGTACAAACAAAGTCTACAGCAAGTGAGGAAACGTGGGCACAAGGCCTAACTAAGTGCAGAAACGCTGATGATCACCAGACGGAAGTGCTTTGGTGAATAAATTAGCAGTGTTGGCCCGAGTGGCCACGTAAGCAAGACGAAGCTGACCACGCTGCTGCAACTCTCGAGCAGGGAAGTAACGCAGGGCGATGTGCTTCGTTCTGTGCTCCAGTCTGTGCTCCTCACACAAGGCAATGGCAGCCTTGTTGTCGACGAACAGAACTGGAGGAGAACGAGGCCGCTCTCCAAGGTCGGTCAGCAGGTAGGTGAGCCAGTGTAACTCCTGTGCAGCCATGGCTGTGGCGTAGATCTCAGCCTCACAACTGGAGCCGAGAACAGAAGACAGGCGTGTAGACCGCCAAGAAATAGAGCCAGAGCCAAGACAGAAGGTGTAACCTTGTGAGGACCGTTGCGTAGCCAGGTCGTCAACCCAAGAAGCGTCTGAGTGACCACTGAGGACAACGTCGCCCCGTCCTCCAAGCACGAGCCCCATGCCCGATGTACTGCACAAGTAGCGTAGTACCCTCTTAGCGGCATCCATGTGCACCTTTCGGTGTCGACCAGGAGCCACGTAGCGAGCCAGAAGGCCAAGAGGGTACGCGAGGTCAGGACGAGTGCAAGTCATCAAGTACATGAGGCAACCAACTAGCTCTGGGTAAGGACCACCCGGCTCTACGGACTCGTCCGAAGGTGGAGCTGAGAGCGAGTGACCTGTAGCCAGAGGAGTGGCCTATGCTGAGGACCGGGTGAAGCCGAAGTGCTGAAGGACCTGCTGCACCATGTGTGACTGAGTTAGTGTGATGGTGCGGCGTGCTCTGTCCCGGGTGATCTGCAAGCCAAGATAGCTGCGCAGCTCACCCAGGTCTGTGCACGTGTGTCTCTTCTGCAGCTCCGACTCCACCAGGGTGAGAGCCTCAGTGTCAGCAGTGGCAAAGACCAAGTCGTCGACGTACACAAGGATCTAGAACGGCGGCAGCAAAGTGTCGGTGCGCAGAAACAGCGACGGGTCAGCAGTCGACGGAGCAAACCCAAGAGCCGCAAGTGTTGTTCTCAGTGTGTCGTGCCACTCACGCGGCGCCTGGCAGAGACCGTAGACTGGCCGCCGGAGGCTCCACTGGGTACCAGGAGGGAACGACCCAGTGAAGCCACGAGGGCGGCGCAGCCAGATCTCCTCGTGCAGGCTGCCCTGTAGGAAGGTTGTGCTGAAGTCAAGAGAGTGAAGCTCGTAGTCACGCTGAGCGACAACGTGCAGCAGCACCCAAAAAGTGGTCATCTTTGGGGTGGGGGAGAAGGTCTGGAAGAAGTCAAATCCCTCCCGCTGACTGAAGCCTCGAGCAACGTAACGAGCCTTGAAGACAGGCGGAGAACCCGGCGGCCGCTTCACCCTGAAAATCCACATGCCATTGGCGATGTCCGCCCTAGGAGGGGGAACCTCATCGATGTAGGTGCCTGTGGACTTCTAGGATGCCATCTCTACGTCCATGGCTGTCTGCCACTGAGAGGAGTACTCACCCGCGATTGCCTCAGCGTAAGAGCGCGGGGTCGGGATGTCTGGAGCATCTGGGTCTCCCTCACGGGCAAGCAGCATGGCCACGAGATGAGGCGCAGCAGCTGCAAGACACTCAAGGTCCTCCTGCCTGTCCTCAAGGACGTCCGTGCCAAGAGCACACTCACCCCCGACGGACGGAGGAGAGACAGACTCAGACTTAGCAACAAAACTAGCGGCGTAGTCTAGACGACAGGCAGCAGAAAAGTCAACAAGCTTAGCGACGAAGGCAGACGCAGCAACAGACTCAAACGACGGGTCACTGACAATAGTGGCTAGTAGACGCGTGACAGTAGGGTGCTCAGCACGAAATCGGTCAGACTCAGGGTCAGCAACGACAGGAAGAGAAGACGCATGAGGAGACGGCAGAGGAACACGCTGCGGAGTAGAGAAAGGACGCAGAGCCATGAGGTGTGTGCTGGGGACAGCCGGCGGACGCGGATGAGGAACACGACTACTAGTACGACCAGTGCGGACAGTGCGAACAGGCGAGACAGGACGCGACCCAGGCTCATGACGCTCAGCAAGACCTCCTGGCTGCTCAGTATAAGGAGAGGGAGCAGGCAGTGGTGAGCCAGGCTATAACGGAAGACTAGTAGACGACGGGAGGCTAAGAACCTGGCGAAGCACGGAGTCGGGCGGTGGTAGAGACGACAGAGACGGCGGAGCAAAGAACAGTCGTGGTTGCGCAGCGCCACCAGCACCAGCAGCTCCAGCACCACCGGCAGCTCCAGCACCTCCAGCAGCTCCAGAACCTCCAGCTTTAGCTCCACGAGCCTTAGCACTACCAGTACCAGCGTCAACAGCAGCTCCAGAACCCCCAGCACCAGCACCTCCAGTACCATTGTCACCGGCAGCCCCAGAACCTCCAGCGCCAGCACCTCCAGTACCAGCGGCACCAACAGCTCTAGAACCTCCAGCGCCAGCACCTCCCGTACCAGCGTCACTAGCAGCCGCACCCCCATAACCGGCACCTCCAGCCCTAGGGGCTCTAGCCTCAGCGTCTCCAGCAGCGGCACCCCCAGACTCAGTACCGCCAGCCCCAGCAGCTCCAGTACCTCCTGTACGTGCACCTCCGGAACCAGCGACTCCACCACCTCCTGTAGATTAAGTACCAGCACCACTCCCAGCTGCAAAGCCCCGAGCTCCAGCAGCGCGACCCTGACAGCTAGCGTACCACTTGTGCAGCTGCTGAGGGGAGAGAGGCGCACGCGGACGAAGGCGGCCTCTCCAAGGAGACCACGCACCAGCAGTCTCAGTACCCTCAGGCGCCGCACCCCCAGACTCAGCACCCCCAGGCTCCTCACGCTCAGGCGCAGCACCCCTAGACGCAGCACCCCCAGGCGTAGTACCTCCAGCCTCCTCACGCTCAAGCGCAGCACCTCCAAGCTCCTCACGCTCAGGCTCAGCACCCCCAGGCTCCGTACCCCCAGGGTTAGCGCCCCCTGGCTCCTCACACTCAGGCTCTGCACCCCCAGCCTCCACACCCCCAGGCTCCTCACACTCAGGCTCCGCACCCCGAGGCTCAGCACCCCCAGAGACAGCACCCCGAGCAGGACCACCCCTAGCAGGATCTGAGTCACCAGTGACCTCCACAGGTGCAGGCACGGGAGGGTCTACTTGAGAAACACCTGAAGGAGCAGGACCTGGCGCGGGGAGGGGGGTCTACCAGGGGAGGACCTGGAGCGAGAAAGAGCGGCGGGGGGGGGCGAGGGGCAGTGCGGTAGGGAAAGAGATGGTAAAAGGGTACTGACTCGTCAAAGGTGACGTCCTGAGACGCAAAGACACGGCGCGAAGCGGGGTCGTAAAACTGCCAGCCAGGCGCGTCAGGGACAAAGCCAAGGAAGACGCAAGGAATGGCGCGAGGGGAGAGCTTGTCCGCAGTGGTATCGCGGACAAAGGCACGGGCACCCCAAACTCGGAAACGCGTCGCATCGCCAACCTTCCCTGCCCAACGCAGTGTGGGCGAAGTCTCCGGCACGGAGACACGGGGCCAGAGGTTGAGCTGATGCGCGGCGTACCGGACCGCAAACGGCCACAGAAAATGGGGGGCAGCCGCATGGATCATGGAGGTACGAGCGACCTCCATGACTAAGCCAATGCGGCGCTCAGCAACCCCATTCTGTTGCGGAGAGGCCGGAAGCGTGAACTTCTGGCGGATGTCATGCTCCTCACTGTAGGCTCGCAAGAGGTCGGAAAAGAACTCACCACCTCTGTCAGAGTGCAGACGCAGGACAGGAAAGTCCGACTGGAACCGCTCGCGGAGCTGGAGACGAACAGCGCGGATCTAGGGGATCAAAACATCAGGGACCTCCCCCTTGCGCTGCAAGGGAAAGACCGTGGTGTAACGCGTGTAGTCGTCGACAACCAGCAGGAAGTACCGCTCGTGGCCCTGTCCCTGGACGCGGGCTGGGCCCCACACGTCCAGGTGGAGAGTCTGCAGCAGAGCCCCTGCGGGAGGAAACGAGGAGGAGTGAGGAGCGGCTAATACGGAAGTTGCACTGAGGGAAGTTGCAATTCACTGAGGGAAGTTGCAATTCATCCTGTTAACACTAATACGGTGCAATGTGATGTGCTGTAGCATATGGAGCGGGGTGTAGAATGTTATTTGACTTGTAAGCAGGTTGGTGGGCAGCAGGGAGAGTGACGCGAAGTTGGTGGCCTGGGGACCAGCGAGGCGCGCAAGAAGTGAACCCAAGAGCCTCGAGCAACTGGGGAATCACTCTGGCCAATACCAAGCTGGAGCGGCCCGAACTCAACCAGAACTCTGAGACATTGGCGACTTGGCTGAGGATAGATTCATAGCCTAGAGAAACATCACTCGATTAGTTCTCTCGTTTGTTTACTCTCTATAGTGGATTAAGTTGCTGATCTAAGCTTTCTAAGCCAGGTGTCAAGGCCACTCGGGGTAGCCAAGTGTGGGGGACGGATTCTTCACAAACAAGAGAAGAAACGCGTAGTATGGACTGCCACGAGCATCGATGGGCTAGGACCTACAGTCGACGAGGTCCTGGAGTGCAGCGGAGGATGCGCTCATGAGAGCGCGGGAGATCGCCAGTACGCTCACCGCGTACGGAAGCATACCGCGCGGATCGGGTAATGCTTGAAAGGAATCGGCGCGCGGAAGGTGAGCTTGGACGTTTTGCGAAGTCAGTTTCCAGGTCACTAACCACGCGAAGCGATCCTTGGAATCTGCCGAGTCGCAGCAAGGGCGTCCAGCGCCTCGAGGAGGTTGATGTGCGCGACCAGTTAGAGTCGTCAAGCAAGGACGACGGGGTCGACGATGACGATGTCCAAATTGCGCGGGACGGCGTGAAGGAACCTGAAGAGGGAGAGGCCGCGGATGCGGAGGAGCATGAGGACGGAGAAACGGGCCAGAAGGGAGAAGGGACGGAGCGCGACGCGACGGATCCAGTACGTGAGAACGGAAGAGAGCGTCGCGCGCGCGCGGAAGCAGATCCCTTTTCAGTCGGACGCGGTGAAGGTGTCCGCCATCAGCGCGAGCAGGCAAAGGCGTACTGTTCACCTGAGCCGCGTGAAAGGTACGGGAGGAGGGAACGAAGGGCGATGGGCATGCGAAGGTCACCAGAGCCGTATGAGGGAGGGGATCGCCATGAGAGAGATGCGCGAAGCGAACGAGAAGAGGGGGGAAGGTCGCGCGCGGACGCGGATGATCGACAGCAGAGAAGAAATAAGCGTCGTGAGGAAAGGAGAGGATTATCGCGAGGAAATTCAGAGGCGGAAAAGACACCTGAGGATGGGGTAAGAAGGAGGAAAGAAGAGGAGGAACAGAGATATGAGAGGCGTCGCCAGGAACGGGAAATTGAGACTGAGTCTGAGAGCAAAGAGGAGTATGACCGGGCCCGTCGCAGGCATGGTAAGCAAGACCGGCGCAAGGACGGAGAATCACCTGAGGCAAGGGGTCAACGCAGGGAAAGGCAAGAAGAGAGCCGCGCGAAGGCCAGCGAGAGGCGTAGCCCGAGCCCGGGATGGCAGGGAAGGTCTGAGCGTGTGAGGGAAGGCTCTAGGGGAGCAAGAGCTGCGAGGGAAGGCATAGAGCGTGCGTTGTACGAAGGGAGCACAAAGAGCAGGCGATCAGGAGCAAGGGGGAGGGAGTACGGCCATCCGGCAGGAGAGCAGTCAGGGACGTGGGAGACGGGGAGATGGAGTGTGGCAGCAATGCCACGGGTGGAGGTGCCGGTGAGGTTCACGGGAGACATAGGGACAGGGAGCAACCTGAGGAACTACCTTATGCAGATAGGTAACGTGAAGTACCGCTGTGACCGTAGCGGAATGGACCCGATCGAGTTCTTCTTAAGTTTGCCTAACACCTTGGGAGGGGAGGCAGAGACGCTGTACCGCATGAAAATGAAGGAGTGGCTGAGAAGGGCGGAGGAGGATGATGAGGACCCCACGATACTGTTCCTGGAGCGCCTTCGGAAGCAGTTCCCGGGGCATACGGCGGAAAGGATTAGGGAGTTTCAAGAGTTTAGACGGGGGAAAATAGAGTCACTGCTTACCTATTACGGGAGATTGATGAACCTGGTGGAAGATGTCGTATGCACGGACAGCAGCATGCTCATAAGTAAGTTCCTGGGGGGACTGGACAAGGGGTTGAGCGGGGGGCTGAGAATGCGGGTATATGAGCTAGGGGCGGAGGCCACACTAGAGGAGGTGTTTGAGCTGGCGGAAAAGGTGGAACTGGCGCAGCGGCGGTATGAGGCCTACCTGCCAAAAGCGGCAGAAGAAAGAAAACCTACCTGGGCAGCAGCAATGATACCCGAGGAGGGGACAAGGGAGGAGAATCGGCAGGAGAGAAGGGTGGACACACGCACCTGCCACAGATGTGGGCAACAAGGGCATATAGAGAGGGACTGCAAGAATTGTGACACATGTGGCAAGCCTGGGCACCGCCGGAGGGAATGCCCGGACGCGCCCAAATGTGAGGTGTGTGGGAAACAGGGACATCAGGCAAAGGACTGCTATCAAAGGACAGGTGGGCCAAAGAGGTCATCCGAGGACATAGAGAAGCAGATTGGTAGGCCACAGGCACAGTTGCGGGACATGGGAGGGAAGAAGGAGAGGGAGGCAGGAATGTATGCAAGAGAGGAGGAAGAAGATGGGGAGGAGGAGGAGCAGAAAACGAAGTGGTCATTTGCGGTGCTGCGGAGAAGAGAGGAGTTAGGGTTACGAAGCGGAGGGATGGACAAGTGTAAAGAGCAGGTGATGAAGGAACGCCGTAGACCTGAGCAGAAGACAGCAAGGACAGAGGGGCAGGCAGGGACAGCCCACCGGCACCCCAAGGACAGACTGGCCAGCCAGACGACAGTGTTGGTAGTTGAAGCAGGGGCCATAACAGTAGGGGGAGAACGGGCAGGAACAGCAATCATAGATACGGGGGCACAGAGCGTGATGGTGGGAAGGAAGATGGCACAAAAGCTGGGACTGACGGGGCCAGGCCAGTACGTTAAAAAGGGGATGCTGGTGATGACAGCAGAGGGAGGGGCGCCGAAGTGGATGCCAAGCACAAAAACACCTGTGGAGATAGTGCTGCTGCCAGGACAAGAAGGGGAGACAAGGATCCGAGTGCAGTGCGGCATCTCGGACTCAGAAGATTTTGATGTGCTGCTGGGAACCGACTTAGTGTACAAGGTAGGAATGACAATATTGTTATAGACTAAGGACGAAGTCAACGAAGATTAAGTGCCAAAAATTCTCAAAATCGTTGGCTTAGAATTCTGGACAGAAAACGTCGACTTCACAAGAAACGCCGTCGACAAAAGGTGCACTGTTAAAACTACACCAAACTTAGATATGTTGTAGCTCTAGTCCGTGGCTACAATTCCCAATTCGAATCGTACGATAAGGTGAAGTATTTCTTGAGTTATGAATTTCGGCGCACTAGGGGGTATGCTGCCATAGAATATTAACTCAATCACAATTGTCTCACAAGCTCACAATTAACTACACAAGAGAGTTGGAGTAGCACTAAACCAGGTGGGATGGGATGAGAAGGACAAGAAGGAAGGTCCCAAGAGATTCCCCAACCAAGGAAACCCCATGCCACACAATTCCCTTCCCATAGGCAACCCAACTTTGACCTTTGTCACTATCCCAACCTCCACAATCCACCTCAACCCAACTTGGCCACACTTGCCAACCTGGTTTGGTTTCTCCCAACCAGTTGGCAGCAACTACAGTAGTAGTGACGAGTTTCCCAACCCCCAAAAGTCTGTACCCCATATTGAGTCAACCCCACAACTCCCCATAGTCACCACAACCAAATATCAAAAGCATACGAACTCCAACGTTCGTAACTTTCTTGTTCCTGCTCCGATTGAAGCGATACTTGGTTCGTCGGAAAGCTCTTGAGCAGAGGAGTCACTTCAGATATCTGCTCAAGCCAAATAACATTCACACACACTCAGAAAATCCAAACCACACAAGACACAAATTTCTTGCACACGCTCACACCACGCATGCAACGCACAAACACATGATGGGAGGCAGACAGACGTGAATGCATATGGTTGCATCACACAACAAATTCCCCCTCTGGCTGCCAACCATCATCCCACATTCCATGGCTCAAGCATGCACTCTCAATGCACACTCATCCCAGCAAGCTTCATGCCCTTCCAATGCTCAGATTCAGCCAGGCGCTTGGTGAGAATGTCAGCCGCCTGCTGATGGGTCTTCACAATCTCCAGCCGCACCTCCTTGTCCAGGAGCCTTCTTGTCCAATGCCACTTTGGCCTGATGTGCTTTGTCAAGCCATGAAGACAAGCATTCTTCGCAAGCTTCATCACCGACGTATTGTCACAGAAAATCACAGTCGGCTCCCTCTGACACACTCCGATTTCCTCCAACAAACGCCTCAGCCACACCACCTCCTTTGCCCCATGATGAAGGGCCATGTACTCGGTCTCACACGAGGACAGCCCCACCTCGTTCTGCTTCTTGCTGCGCCAGCTCACTGCACCACCTCCAAAGAGGCACATATAGCCTCCAGTGCTGGTGCCATATGGCTTCACAGAGTTGAAGCTAGCGTCGGTGTAGCAAGTCAGGCGCATCTCCCCCTTGCTCAAATCAGCTGCACCCCTCTGCAGCCTTTGCCTCACAGCACTGTACTCCAGACCCACAGACGCTGTAGCGCTCACATAGCGGACCAACCTCTTGGCCGCTTCGAGCTGCTCATGACTGGGGCGTGAAACCACACTGGCAAGCCTAGATGTTGCAAAGGCAATGTCAGGCCGTGTGTGGTTAGCCGCATAGTTGAGTGCCCCAACCATGGAATGAAAAAGTTTCCTGTCACTCTCACCCACCACCTCCTCATCACCACAGGGCTCCACAGTGAACCCCGAAGGCACTGGGGTGGCTGGCTTTCCTCCATCTTGCAGCCCATACTTCTTAGCCAGCCCCTCACAATACTTTCTCTGGTGCAACCTCAACACTCCCTTGTCAAGGTCCCTCTCCACATGCATCCCAAGGTAGTACTTCACATCTCCCATCTTGGAGCACTAGAACTGCATTTCCAGCATCTCCTCCACTCGTTCAATCATTGCAGACGACTCAGAGAAGAGCAGGATGTCGTCCACGTACACCAGGAGCATGAGGAAGTGCTCCTTCTCTTGCAGCAGGAACAGGCTGTGATCACACTCGCTCTTCTTGAACCCCCCGACCAGCAGTGTCTCCTCCAGCTTGTGGTACCATGCGCGAGGAGCCTGCTTCAGGCCATAGATGGCCTTCTTGAGCCTGCACACCCTGCCGCTCCCATCATCCAACCCCTCAGGCTGCAGCATGTACAACTCCTCCAGAATGATTCCATTGAGGAATGCAGTGATTATGTCCATCTGCTTGATCTTCCAGCCACGGTTTGCAGCCATTGCCAACATCGTCCTCAGTGTAGTGCCTTTCCCTACAGGAGCAAAGATATCATCAAAATCCTTCCCCTTCGTCTGTTGGAACCCCTTAGCCACAAGCCTTGACTTGTAGCGGGTCAACTCCCCATCGGGTCCGTACTTATGCCTGAAGATCAGCTTAGAAGAAATGGCCTTCTTCCCAGGTGGCAGCTCACACAGCTCCCACGTCTCATTCTCCAGCAGAGAGTCATACTCCTCCTTCACACTCTTCTTCCACTTCTCAGCGTCGGGCCCACTCAATGCCTCGGCTAACGTCTTGGGCTCAGGGACGGCTGCCCAGTAGCAGTGTGCTATCTCATCCTCATCACACTGCTCAGCCACACTCCCAGCCCGTACTACCTTTGGCTTGCCAAAGCTCGGATAGGTCAGCCGGTTAGGAGGGCGCACTTCCCTCCGGGGACGGTCAGCCGGACGCGCGGCACCTTGTGGAGCACCTTGCTGCTGCTGCTGTGGCTGCTGCTGCTGCTGCTCCTCCACCTCAGGTTCTCTCCCATCCTCAGTCACCCCAGAAATCTCCTCCTCTGAGACAGTGACCTGCACTTGCCTCGAAGGCCGCTGCACCTCATCAGCCTCAATGATCAGCGGTGTAGTGGGAAGCTTCTGCTGCTGCTGCTTCCACTCCTTGTAGTACAAGGACTCAAGGAACTTCACATCCCTCGACACAGTCAGCTGCTGGCTGGTCAAGTCCCAAATCAGCCAGCCCTTGTGATCCTTAGCAAGCCCCAAGTGCACACCCCATCTCCCAGAAGCTTCTAGTTTTCCCCTCTTCTCCTTAGGCACATGAAACACCACCATACAGCCATAAGTTCTCAGCATGTTGACTGCAGGCACACTCCCATACCACTTGGTGTAGGGGACCCATTGCTTGTCCCCCACAGTCGCCAGCACCCGGTTCTTCACAACAACGACCTGCCGCAGTGCTGTCACCCAAAACGGATCCGGCAGCCCTGCACGCCCAAGGAGAGTGCGAGCACCTTCCTGCAGGGTCCGGTTGAACCGCTCAGCCACGCCATTCTGCTGAGGGTTGTAAGGCACTGTGAGCTGATGCTGGATCCCCTTCCGCTTCAGCTCCTTCTCAAAATCAGCGCCGATGAACTCTCCTCCGTTGTCAGTGCGGATCACCTTCACCTTGTGTCCGCTCTCCCTTTGTGCTCTCGGCATCCACTCCTTAAGAACAGCCGCTGCCACCTCCCCCTTAGTCTTGAGAGGGTACACCCACACCGCACGCGTGTGGTCGTCCACAATTGTCAAGAAGTAGCGGCTGCCCGAGAGAGAAAGGGCCCTCGTGGGGCCCACCACATCCATGTGAACTAGTGCAAGTGGTGCCTTTGCTGGTCCTGTGCTGCTGCTAAAGGGAAACTTCGTGAATTTGGTCTCAAGGCAGGTAGGGCAGCTCCCAATCTCCTTTGCTCCCCCCTTCACCTCCAGCCCCTTCAAGCACCCATCCTTTACCAACTTCTGCAGCATAGGAATGTTCACATGGCACAGCCTCTCATGCCACGTCTCCCAATCAGCCTCACCACTCCCAGATGAAGCCTTTGCCCATGCAGCTGTTGCATCCACACCAGCAAGCACCTCACCATGTGGCTGTTGTGGCTGCTGCACCTTCTTGATTGCATCTAGGGCCCCATCAGTTGGTGCAGTCTCCTCTCCTCCCGCTGTTGCTTTAGCCGCTGCCGCTGCCTTTGCCGTTGCTGGTGGTTTCCCCTTCCAAGGGATGATGGGCAGCTGCCACAAGTCCTTGATGCAGCTGCTCTTCTCCTCCAGATTCCACAGCAGCAACTTCCCAAGCTTTGCACGGCAGCAGGTTGGGCCGAACGTAACTTTGGC
This sequence comes from Closterium sp. NIES-65, assembly GCA_948144175.1. Classification (NCBI taxonomy): domain Eukaryota; kingdom Viridiplantae; phylum Streptophyta; class Zygnematophyceae; order Desmidiales; family Closteriaceae; genus Closterium; species Closterium sp. NIES-65. Next base: position 913,330 of record CANXME010000936.1, read on the forward strand.
CTTGCTTTTCTGCAGCCGGCGCACAGAGAGGAGGTTAGCGGATATTCCTTCAACCAAAAGCACATTTCCCAGCCCCACAAGCCCCCCATTAGCTCCCATAACCTTGGCATTCCCAACACCAATCAGAGGGAGCAAGGCACCTGAAGAGGCAGCCACAAACTTTATCTTCCCAGGGGGCTTCACCTCATCAAGCAAATCTGCCCGTGGAGTCATGTGACTCGTGCAACCTGAATCGATCACCCAGTGAGTGAGGGGGTGCATCACAACCTTCCCAACTGAACCCACATCACCCCCACTCCCTTGCACGTCCTCAACCATGAGGAACATACCAGGGTCGGCTTTACCTTGTGCACCTGAACCTTGCACAGCACCACCTCGTGCACGTTCACCACTTGGCGGCTTCATGCCTGGAGGCGCCCATCCTTCAGGCCGGCTGAAACACTTGAACCATGGGTGTCCAGCCTTCTTGCAGTACCAGCACGCACCCTCCATTCGGGTACTCCCCCTGCCACCAGAGCTCCCATGCCCCTCATTGTAGTCACCTCGGCCTCTCCCTCTGCCAAAGCCTCTCCCACGGCCTCGGCCTCTCCCTCCCCCTCTCCCTCTGGTGCCTCCTGCAGCTCCATACCCCTCAGCAGTTTTGTTGGCAGCACCACCTCCAGTGTGGCGCCTGCGGAAGTCCTCCTGCAGGATCTGCTGCCGTAGCCACTCAGGCGTCCATTTGTCCTGCTGAACGTTGAGGGTGGGGATGAGGTTGTCCCACGAGTTGTCGAGCACCGAGATGATCTTGGTGCACTGTTGCATCTGCGACACTTCGCTGCCCGCCGCTGCTATCCTCGCATAGGTGTCCTTGATCTTGTCAAGGACCGGCTTCACATCATCTCCCGACTGCATGGAGAGGGCAGCCAACTCCTTCTCCAATACGATCACCATCGGCAGCGTGTTGGGTTGAGCCACGTCGCGTAGCAGCTTCCACGCCTTCGGTCCCGAGTCATCGAGCTCCACCAAATCCTTGATATGCTGGAACATGTCGTTGTTGACCGACTCTAGAATCAAGTCGTACAGCACCGCGCTCTTCTCAATCCACCGATCGCGGGCGTCTCCTTCCCCCGGCATCTTCTCCTCTCCCATTACAATTTTCAGCAGCTTGTAGCGCTTGAAGGCGCTCCGCATCGGCCCGCTCCATTCCTCGTAGTTGGAGCCATCCAAAGCTTCGATCTTGGATGGTGGCGGTTCACTCCTCTTCTCAGCTGCATCTCCACTCCCTTGATTCATCTCCTCTGCTCCCAATCAGAGGTTTCAGCTCCCCCCTTTGCTGGTCACAATGTAGATCCACACAATCTTCACAAGTGACGGCGCCAACGAAATTTCGGCAGAGTTTCCCCTTAGCGGAAGTCACATCCAGCCTCCAGAACTCCACTTAGGCACGCCCACAGGCCATGGTGGGTCTAGGAGGATCTTCACACTTCAGTAGACTCTCCACAAAGTCCTTAATCAGCTCTGATACCACTTGTTATAGACTAAGGACGGAGTCAACGAAGATTAGGTGCCAAAAATTCTCAAAATCGTTGGCTTAGAATTCTGGACAGAAAACGTCGACTTCACAAGAAACGCCGTCGATAAAAGGTGCACTGTTAAAACTACACTAAACTTAGATATGTTGTAGCTCTAGTCTGTGGCTACAATTCCCAATTTGAATCGTACAATAAGGTGAAGTATTTCTTGAGTTATGAATTTCGGCGCACTAGGGGGTATGCTGCCATAGAATATTAACTCAATCACAATTGTCTCACAAGCTCACAATTAACTACACAAGAGAGTTGGAGTAGCACTAAACCAGGTGGGATGGGATGAGGAGGACAAGAAGGAAGGTCCCAAGAGAGTCCCCAACCAAGGAAACCCCATGCCACACAATTCCCTTCCCATAGGCAACCCAACTTTGACCTTTGTCACTATCCCAACCTCCACAATCCACCTCAACCCAACTTGGCCACACTTGCCAACCTGGTTTGGTTTCTCCCAACCAATTGGCAGCAACTACAGTAGTAGTGACGAGTTTCCCAACCCCCAAAAGTCTGTACCCCATATTGAGTCAACCCCACAACTCCCCATTCACCACAACCAAATATCAAAAGCATACGAACTCCAACGTTCGTAACTTTCTTGTTCGTGCTCCGATTGAAGCGATACTTGGTTCGTCGGAAAGCTCTTAAGCAGAGGAGTCACTTCAGATATCTGCTCAAGCCAAATAACATTCACACACACTCAGAAAATCCAAACCACACAAGACACAAATTTCTTGCACACGCTCACACCACGCATGCAACGCACAAACACATGATGGGAGGCAGACAGACGTGAATGCATATGGTTGCATCACACAACAAATATGCACCTGGAAGGAGTAAGTGGAGTTCAGGAGGCAGTACTGGAATAAGCGGAGTGAGTTGGGTGAGTTACCTGTGCGGTTCGTGAAGCAGGAGCCGAGAAGGGCGTATATTGCAGGACAGGGAGGTGAGGAAGGAGCAGAGCTGAATGGCACAGGGAACAGGAGGAGCAACTGGCTGCAGCCGATAAGGATGGTGGAACTATTCGAGGGGATAGGAGCAGGATTGGCAGCAGTGTTAAAAGCAGGGGTTGCAGCCAAAGAATGGATATACGTGGAGAAGGATACACGAGTGCGGAAGATGGCGGAGAACCACGCGAAGAAGCTGCATGAAGAGTATCCAGAGCTGTTGGGAGAAGAAGTGATAGAGCGGGCCATGCGTGGGACGGTGAGAGATGTGAGACACATAACACGAGATATGGTGCGCAGCTGGGGGCACGTGGACCTACTGGTGGCAGGGTGGGAGTGCCAGGGGGTATCGAGGGCGGGAAAGGGAAAAGGCATGGAGGATCCTAGGGGGGCACTGCTGTTAGACCTGCTGCGCATTATGGACTGGATAAAGGAAGGACAGGGGGAAGTAACATACCTACTGGAGCACTTGGACCTGGAAGGGGACTTGAGAGAGCTTGTGAGAAGGGTGAGGGAAATGGTGACAAAGCGGTTGGGGAAGGGAGTCAGATGTGATGCAGCAAGGTTGGGGGCACGAGCGCACCGGGTAAGGCGCTATTGGCAGAACGTAGTACTGGAAGACCAGCTGCAGGAGGAGCTAGATGGGGTGAAGCAGTCATGGGGCAGGACAGTGAAGGATATACCGGAGGTGGGGAGGATGGCGGCACCAGTGAAGAAGGGCAGACACGAGACACAGTGTCCGTGTAACAAGGTGGGGGAGGAGCGAAGGGCGTGGCCAACTCTGGTGGCCTTTGAGGGAGCAGCGGGATTTAGAATGGAGAATGGCGAGGCAGGGGAAGGGATGGTGTACGACCACCGAAAGAAGCAGTGGGAAGAGCCAACAGCGCTTGAGCGAGAGCTGGCGATGGGGTACGGGGAGGACATAACACGGGCGGAGGGAGTCACAGAGCAAGAAAGGCGCAGCGCGCTGGGAAGGGCAATGGATGGACAGGTAATGCTGTGGCTGACGCGCAGGATGTGGAGGGGACTGGTCTGGGACAGCACCCAAAGACAGGAGGAGGCAAGGGAAGTAGCAGAGAAGGTGGGGGCATGGGCATGCATGCCAGCAGGAGCAAAGGAAGCAGAATGGGAGGTGGGAGATGCAATGAGCCCTGACGGAAGGAAGGCACTGCAGGCAGTGCTGGCCAGGTTCCGCCATGCCTTCGCCTTCACCTTGCAGGAGTTAGGGAAATGCACCGTTAAGGAGATGGAGCTGAAATTAATGACGGAGGAACCGGTGTTCCAGAGGAAGCGGCGGATGACGCCAGGGGACGCGGATATTCGCAAGGAAAAATGCAAGGAGTTAATAGAGGCGGGGCTGATTCAGCGATCCGAGTCCGAGTATGCCGCGCCGACCATGATAGCGGCTAGGAAGGACCTGACGGGGGAGATACTGAGCAGGCGCATGTGCGAGGACTACAGAGCGCTTAACAAGGTGACTGTGCCAGATCGCTACCCCATGCCAGCTGCGGAGGAGATCTTTGACAGGCTGGTGGCAGGAGAGATATTCAGCACGCTATACTTAAGGCAGGGCTTCAATCAGATTCGGATTAGGAAGGAGGGCGTGCGCAAGACCGCGTTTCATGGAGCGGACGGATTGTACGAATGGCTTTTCATGCCTTTCGGGCTGAGGAACGCTTCAGCAATCTTCCTAAGGGTTATGGACAGCGTGCTGCGGAGCCTGGACTGTGCCGCCTGCTACATAGATGACGTAGTCATCTTTAGCAGGACAGAAGAAGAGCACATCAGGGACGTGGAGCGAACGCTAGAAGCGCTAGCAGCAGCGGGACTCACCTACCACCCGAAGAAATGCAGGTGGGGAAAGGCAACGGTGCACTACCTGGGCTATGAGGTGCGGGGCGGACAAATAGGGATCCAGAAAGCGAAAGTGGAGGTGTTAGACTGACTACAGCAGCCGAAAGACAGGACAGGACTCAGGGCAGTGTAAGGCTTCCTAAGCTACTACCGACGTTTCGTGCCCAACTTCAGTAAGCGAGCAGCAGCACTCAACGGCTTGCTACGTGAGGACAGGAAGTGGGATTGGGGGGCAGAGCAGCAGGAGGCACTGAAGGACCTCATGGAAGCAGTAAAAACAGGGACCATACTGCAGCTGCCTCAAGCGGACAAGCCATTCTGCTTGTACACTGACTGGAGCAGCCTGGGCATGGGGGCGGTGCTATGTCAGGAAGTAGATGGGGAGGAAAGGGTGGTGGCATATGCGAGCAGAAGCTGCAGTCCAGCGGAGGCGGAGTATAGCTCTTACCATGGGGAGGGTCTCGCAGCTGTGTGGGCAGTAGGACACTTCCGGGTTTACCTGCAGGGGAGGGAATTTACCCTGGTGACAGATCACCAGCCGCTGCAGTGGTTGATGACGCACCAGGGTCACACAGGGAGGAATGCGAGATGGGCAGTAAAACTGCAGGAATATGACTTCAAGATTCGGCATAGGCCGGGGAAGACACTCCAGCATGTGGATGGGCTTTCCAAAAACCCGCCGCCGCCGCCAGCACCAGAGCACACACTGATCCTATTTGTAAGGGCAGGAGAAGTGGCAGCAGCAGAGAAGCAGAAGGGGCCAAGGGATATTTGGGAGGATGCAGCAGCAATGCGATGGGTCAAGGGGGAAACGGAAGCAGAAGAGCATGTGCAAGAGCGAGTAAGGGCAAGGGGTGTTCACTACAAGTGGTACCAGCAGCAACTGCAGATACAGACGGAAGATGGCTGGAAACTGGTACCTGCACCAGAGGACAGGGAGGGGCTGATCAGGGAGGTACACAACAAGCTTGGCCATTTCGGGCATGAGAGGACTATGCAGCTGCTGAAAACTGGCTGGTGGTGGGAAGGGATGAGGAAACAGGTGAAAGAATGGGTGAGCGGGTGCGAGGGTTGTCAGCGAAGCAGGGCCAGTCTGGTCCAAACAAAGCAGGAGCTGCAGTCATTGCCGATACGTGGGCTGGGGTTCAGGTGGTCATTGGATTTGGCAGGAGAGCTGCCGCTGAGCAGGGAAGGTCAGCAGTACATCCTCCTCATGGTGGAACATGCAAGCAAATGGTTGGAGGTGCGCGCTATTCCCAGCAAGAGCTCGAAGCATGTGGCAAAGGCCTTCAAGGAGCAAGTGCTATGCCGGTTTGGAGCACCAGGGGAGGTCTTGACAGACCAAGGGAGTGAATTCAGAGGGGAGTTCCAGGCATTGTTAGACCAGGCACGCGTCACGCACCGGAGGACTTCTCGGTATCATCCTCAAAGTGATGGACTCACAGAGCGGCTGGTGCAGACCTTGAAGCGGAATCTGCGGGCATACGGGGAGAAGCGGAAGAGAGACTGGGATGAGGAACTGCATTCGATTGCAGCAGGATACAAGTTCGGGAGGCAGGCATCGCTGAGGGATCACTCGCCGTATAGCCTGCTGTTTGGGCGAGAGCCAGTACTGCCAGTGGGGGCACCGCGGGTGTTAACCGACCCGGTGAGCGTGCAGGGAACCAAGAAGTGGGTAGCACTGGTGGAAGCAAGAGCACGTTACATGAAAGAGATGCTACCAGCCGCACTCGAGAACCTGCACACAGCACAGTTGCGGGATGCACTGAGGTACCAGCAGCGGCAGCAGAAGGGAGGAGGAAAGGGGAAGGAAGCAGTGGCGGAGAGAGAAGAGGTTTATTTGAAGAGGGCCAAGCAGGATACCCTAGACGTGGGACTAGGAACCATAAGGTGGAAGGTGAAAGCAGTACGCGACTCAGGGGTGCTGGTACTGGAGAACGAGAAGGGGGAATAGACAGTGGACCACCAGACCAATGCAGCGGTGGTGAGGAGCAGCTGGCCCAGCTGGATGGTCCTGTGACTCGGGCCCGTGCAGCACGAGCACGAGCACAGGAGGGGGCAGGGAGTGGCTGAGAGAGGCACAAGAGAGAAGACGGGCAAGGAACAGAAGAGGGGAAGGTAATGGGGCAAAAGTTGGAGCAGGGAGACAGGTAAGGGAGGGGATTCACGTCAGCTGTCACAGAATTCACTGAGGGAAGTTGCAATTCATCCTGTTAACGCTAATACGGTGCAATGTGATGTGCTGTAGCATATGGAGCGGGGTGTAGAATGTTATTTGACTTGTAAGCAGGTTGGTGGGCAGCAGGGAGAGTGACGCGAAGTTGGTGGCCTGGAGACCAGCGAGGCGCGCAAGAAGTGAACCCAAGACCCTCGAGCAACTGGGGAATCACTCTGGCCAATACCAAGCTGGAGCGGCCCGAACTCAACCAGAACTCTGAGACATTGGCGACTTGGCTGAGGATAGATTCATAGCCTAGAGAAACATCACTCGATTAGTTCTCTCGTTTGTTTACTCTCTATAGTGGATTAAGTTGCTGATCTAAGCTTTCTAAGCCAGGTGTCAAGGCCACTCGGGGTAGCCAAGTGTGGGGGACGGATTCTTTAGGGAGTGGCTGAGAGAGGCACAAGAGAGAAGACGGGCAAGGAACAGAAGAGGGGAAGGTAATGGGGCAAAAGTTGGAGCAGGGAGACAGGTAAGGGAGGGGATTCACGACACCCTGGACGCGGGCTGGGCCCCACACGTCCAGGTGGAGAGTCTGCAGCGGAGCCTCTGCGGGAGGAAACGAGGAGGAGTGAGGAGCGGCGCGCTGCCGTCCCTCGACGCAAGGAATGCAAGGGGGCGCAGGCAAGGGAGGGAGGGCAGGCAGAGACCTGGGAAGACCAGAGGCCAGGGAGCGAGAGTGCATGCCACGAAGGCGAGGCAGGGAGGGGTGACCAAGGTGGTGGTGCCAAAGGAGGGTCTGGTGCGACAGGCGACGACACACACACTGAGTAGCTACCTGAGCAGACGCATACAACTGAGGAGACAAAGGGGTAGAGCACGACACAGTGGTGAGGGTGTACAGACTGGACCCAGGCTCACGGGTGAACGTGGCTAGGTGGCGGCCAGTCCGAGAGCACGTGCAGATCGCCACACGCTGCCCTCCAGGAGTAAAGGTGTCAACCCAATGATCCTGAAGGACGGCATTGCTCACCAAGTTCATAGAGAACGAGGGGAGGTGGAGACCAGACAGCTCACCAGACGGGACCGCTGGACACAGAAGCACAGTGGAAGACCATGCAAGCATTGGGCCCCCAGAGGGGTCAGCCAATGAGACAGGGACAGGTGCAGGGAGGGGAGTGACTGTGGTGGTGTCGCGAAAGAAACAGCGGGAAGCACCAGAGTCAAGTGTAAAGGTGTGCAAGGCCTTTGTGGACGCAGTACCAAGGAGAGCAGACTCACGAGCACCTAGAGCTGCAGGCGCTATACCTGGGGCTATACCAGGGTCAGGCGGCACACACAAGTAGCAGTCACCCTTAGCACTAATAGTCAATGTATACATGGCAGCAAGAATAGCATCATAGTCAAGATCAAAGATAGGTACATCACGCCTAAGCATGTCTGCCAAGTTGGGGAAATCAGTAGCATCAGGAAACTTGACACGCCAGGCGTCGTTAAGCCGAGCGAAGTAGCGGTACTCAGTGTGAAAGCCTGTGCACTGGCGACCAGCGCGGGGACCTGTGCGAATGATATAGGGGCAGCGACCAGGACCCCCAGACGCCCCACGCCCGGCATACCAGTCATGAAGCTGCTGGGAAGTGGGGATCTGGCGCTAACGCTGCTGCTGCTGCTGCTGCTGCTGCTGCCCCTGGCCACCACTGGTCTCACTCAAGCCCCCACCACCACCGCCACCACCACTCCCCCCTCCGCCACCACCGTCGCCGCCACCGCCACTGCTCCCAGCACCACCACCGCCCCCACCACCACCTCCACCCCCACGACCACCCCCACCACCTCCACATCCCCTGCCGCCTCCACCACCGCCCCCTCCACTGCCACGCTCGCCATTCCCACCACCCCTGCCTCCCCTGGAGCCGGTGCGCTTCCCACTAGGAGCGGAAGCAGCTGCAACCTTCTCAGCACCAAGGAGGTCGACAGCAGCAGCTGCGGACGCGTAGGAGGGGGTATGAGGGGAGGGGGGCACCCCTCAAAGAGGGGAGTGCGAGGAGTACCACGAGCAGCACCTACAGCGAGGATGTTCTTCTCTGTTGCTAGGACGTGCTTCTCAAAGTCGGCGACAGTGAGAGTGGTAGGGTCTAGGGCTAGGAAGTGATCCCTAACGTAGTTAAGAGTGTCAGGGAGGCGGGTGACGAGGAAATAGAGAGTGAAGTACATCGGGGGGGGGGGGGGGGGTTCTCGGCGCAGAACTCGGCTGGAAGGGCGGCACGAAAGCGAGTGTCACTAGTGCGAAGGTGAGAAATGAGGTCCTTAGCAGTGGTAAACGAGGAGAGGTCTGGGAGCAGGTAGGGTAGCATGAGCCGACCTAAGGCTGCAATGGCCGGGGAGGAGTAGTGCGCAACTACAGCGTCATACAGTGCCTTAGCAGTATTGTGCTGGCTGAAATGCGCGTGCTTAGTGATCGGCAGATGATTTCGAATAGCTAGGCGTGCAGCAGCATCGCGAGTCTGCCACGGTGAGCGTTCGAGAGCAGTATCATCGTCAGCAGGAGCAACGGCAGTGCCAGACACGTAATCAAACAGTGAAACGCCGTCTTTGGCATCAGTCAGAAGAAACAGTTGGAGATCGTCAAGCCACGTGGCGAACTCTATCGGGCGACCGACAGGCTCAAACGCGAGAACATTAAGTGTCGCCATAATCGCAGTGCAGGCAAAGGCAGTCGGCAAAGGCAGTAGGCAGCCGGCAAAGGGCGCGAGCAGCAAGGGCGGCGCTCAAAGTAGGCGCAGGCAATTCAGGCAGCGCGCGGGGCAGCAGCAGGCTGCGCGCAGGCTGCAGAGGTGCGGCTCGAGCAGGTAGGGCGGCGCGTGTGGCTGCGGAGGGCCGTGCGCGGGCTGTCAGAGCGCGGCGCGGGCGGCGCGGACGGTGCGCGGGGTAGCTGCGAACCGCGCGCGCGCTGCATGGGCTCGGCGCGGGCTGCGCGAGCGGTGCGCGGGGCAGCTGCGGGCCGCGCGCGCGCTGCGCGGGCTCGATGCGGGCTGCGCGGGCGGTGCGCGGGGCGTGACGCGGCTGCCGAGGCGCGACGCGAGCAGGGAGGGCGACGCGCGGGGCAAAAGAGGGGCAGCGCGCAAGAATTTGGTCTGCGCGCGCGAAGCAGCAGCAGACAGCAGGCAGCAGCCAGACAGTGCGCGCAGCGCAGCACGTCCTAGGCACAGTCACAGTCACAGTCATGGGGTAGCGGTAGGTGGGCCCGAAAAAAAAAAAGGCGGTCCTGCGGACCTACCAGGGCTCTTGCTAGGATCTGAGGGCGTCTGATTCTGTCATACGGGTCCCCCAGGCAAAACAATTGTTTTGTCTGATCTAGATTGGAAAATCAGATGGATATAAATGTTGAGGTACTAGGAAGGCTTAGGCCATAGCTAGTAGGTCGAGTAGTTGAGTTCGAGTGAGTTTGGGTGAGTCGAGAAGATTGCAAAAAAAGAGTGGTTTCACTATAGAGCGAGCAGTACAAATAGGCAAGAATGAAGAAAGGTGCACCACCAAACAGAAAATTTGATGACTACAGTAGTCTACACTACAGGCAGTTACAAAATAATATATAGAATCATATATTATTATGACAATAAAAAAATGAGTCTGAAAATCAGACCATCAGACCAAAATGGTCTGATAACGAGAGCCCTGGGACCTACTGCTCTGAATACCATGTCAAAAGCCTAGGCAGAAATGAATGAACTAGGAAAAGTGTTGGGTACAAGTATGAAACCCTAAAAAGGGCTGTACCCCATATTGGCTACCCCACTACAGCCTAAACATATATATCATACATAAAATTTGACAATGGCCACGTGGAGCAACGGGTTTCTCTCCATTTGGCACAACCCCAGAACGATCAGGCGGCTTCCGTAAACGTTGTTGGGAACAAATAATTCCTAAACGCCTCTGTCGTGTCGAAACTCTAAGACACAAGCGAAGCAACGCAATCGAAGCACCAGCGAGTCAACCCTCGGAGGTTGATGTAACCGCTGGAGGTTACGCGAAAGTCAAAGGTCAGCGACCTTTGACCTGACAAATACAGCGCGACAGCAAGGACATACAACTGCCTCGACATTGAGCAGTTGCCCGAGTCGCACTGTATCGAACCGCAACAGTAAAGTAGTTATAATGTCTCTTCATATTCTCCGTACTCATATACATATATATTCCTGTATCCCTTTGTTTTAATCAACTTACTTTGCCCTCACATACTAGCGCAAGGTGGTTCAAGGACTTTATTCAAACGCTTCCGCTATTACATCGTTTTACTCAGACTTTAACTCTACAAAGATCCTAGGGCGTCTCAGCCCAACAAACGCCACGTGGACCCAGGTGTAGAGCCAAGTTCTATATCCAGGGTAGGGCCTCTCCTGAAGTCAGTTACGACTGAGAATGTATGCACTTCTCGTAGTGTAATAACATTCCCCTAAAAAAAAAAAAGTCTCCCAACACCCACAAGACAAGAGCCATAAGTTGCCTGATGAGGCCTCAGAAGTCAGCGAAAAAAGGCTGATTTAGGTAAAAAAGGCCGAGATTTCAGACTTCGTTTAGAACCAGGGCTGATTTTTCAGCAATTTTTTGGAAAAAAAACAGGAAAAACTATGAATTTTATAGTGTAAAATGGCATAAAATGGCTAATTTATATGATTTTCAGCATACTTTTTTGTACCAACTCTGATTGTTCAGCCTAGCCCAAAACCAATCTGAGGCCCTGCTGATGATTAAAAGAAGTATCGGCACGTGAAGGCTGGAGCACATGCTCGATCTATTTAGGCCCTAAGATTGAGAAAGCTCATACGGACTGCCCCAGTGCCCCACGTATTACTGATGGTGAATGTGTATTCAGTCTCTGAATGATATGCCCGCCCAGAGCTGCAGCAGTGCCTGGTGGATAAAGGCCAGCTCAACACAGCCAGCCAAACAGAGGAATAGCAGCAGCAGCAGCAGCAGCCACACTTGAAAAGCCCGATATTGGTAATAAGTATGTCATTTCCTTGCTTTCCTACATCGTTGAAAGTCACTGTACGAAGTGCCCCAGGGCTGCAGCAGCACCAGATGAATGAATGCCAGCTCAACACAGCAGTCGGGGTGCTGAGCGTTGGTTGAGAGAGGCTACTTGCTACGATGAACACTTCTAATAATGCTTCACTTGCCCCTTGCTCTCCACCTCTGATACGGTAGTCTTTGAACGATGTGCCCCAGGGCTGCAGCAGCGCCTGCTGAATGAAGGCCGGCTCAACACAGCCAGCCAAACAGCGGAACAGCAGCAACAGCAGCAGCAGCCACACCTGAAGAGCCCAATAATAAGTATGTCATTCCCCCCTTGCTTTCTTCCATCTTTGAAAGTCACCGCGCGACGTGCCCCAGGGCTGCAGCAGCGACTGGTGAATGAATGCCAGCTCAATGCAGCAGTCGGGGTGCTGAGCGTTGGGCTCCACGTGGTACAGCAGATAGCCCACGCTCTCTAAGTGGTACACCATTGGAAGGGTGATGCCGGGGTTATTGACACTGCAAAATAGCAAGGGTGAGAAGGGTCATATTAGAAGAAGCAAGGACACGAGTTGTCACTCTTCTTCACACACATGGGCGTTGGGCTCCACGTGGTACAGCAGATAGCCCACGCTCTCCAGGTGGTATACCATGGGGAGGGTAATTGTGGGGTTGTAGAGGCTGGGAGATAACACGAGCGGGAACGGGGTCAGAATCAGGGGCGTGAAGGAATTCCTTTCACACACATGCGGCATGGGGATTGGGCCGCACATGAAAGAGCAGGTAACCCACGCTCTCAAGATGGTAACCCACGCTCTCAAGATGGTAACCCACGCTCTCAAGATGGTAACCCACGCTCTCAAGATGGTAACCCACGCTCTCAAGATGGTAACCCACGCTCTCAAGATGGTAGAGCAATGGGCAGCGTGATGCCAAATTGGTATCTTTCCTCCACCCACCCGTTCGCTTATTGTGCAGGCTTTTTTTCGATTCTTAGCAACTACCACCCACTCCCACTCATTGTTGCAAGTAAGTGAGTATCTGACCAATAGCAGCTTCTGATACGTATATCACCACTCTCTCTCGCCCACCCACCACCTATCCACCCACCCACCCACCCACTCCCACTCACTGGTGCAAGTCAATGAGTATCTGACCAATCGCCGGGTCCCCAAACGGCTTCACTCGGCTAAACTCCTCCAACACCTCCTCCTCCCTCCCTTCCCCTCCTCCTCCCCCTTCTCCTCTCCCTCCTCCTCCACTCCCATCCCCCACCCCTTCCCCCCCACCCTCCCTCCTTCCTGGCTTAATATCATAAACCAACCCCTCCTCACACCCATCGCAATCCACCTTCAGAACATCCACATAGGAGTGATTATTCGCAGCCATGACCTCCCCCACAGTCATGAACTGCACTCCCGGTCGGTCCACTCTCGCTCTCTCGATCACCCCGGCCCCGGCGAGGCCGATGGGGAGGAGGCGGAGGAAGGAGAGGGCTTGCATGGAGGAGGCGAGAGAGGGGTCGAGGAATGGGTCGAAGGTGAGCGGACGCGTGAGGGGGAACTTGAAGAACATGTCCTTTTCAAAGGAGTACTCCCCGCCTGACCCTATGCTGGGAGGAAAGAGTGGGGGGGGGGGGGGGGGGGGGGGGGCTTAGATTGGAGGAAAGAGGGGGAATGGGGATATGAGGGAAGGGATAGGGGGTAGTGGAGAAGGGGAACAGGGCGAGGGGGAAAAAAACGAGGCAGCATGAGAAATGGATGAAAGGTGAAGGGATGGAGGGTGAAGGGGGTGTGAGAGGCAGGAAAACTCCAAGGTGACAAAAAACACGTGCTTAGCCTCAAGGGCGTCCAAGAAGCATATATTTTACTACGGTACTGTATTATCTGGGAAAAATACGTTCGAGACGTCTCTTGGGCAAGCACATACAGACCCCTTACCCACCTGTACACGAGAAAGAAGGAGACGTCTCAAAACACTCCTCCTTGCACATACAGACCCCTTACCCACCTGTACACGAGAAAGAAGGAGACGTCTCAAAACACTCCTCCTTGCACATACAGACCCCTTACCCACCTGTACACGAGAAAGAAGGAGACGTCTCAAAACACTCCTCCTTGCACATACAGACCCCTTACCCACCTGTACACGAGAAAGAAGGAGACGTCTCAAAACACTCCTCCTTGCACATACAGACCCCTTACCCACCTGTACACGAGAAAGAAGGAGACGTCTCAAAACACTCCTCCTTGCACATACAGACCCCTTACCCACCTGTACACGAGAAAGAAGGAGACGTCTCAAAACACTCCTCCTTGCACATACAGACCCCTTACCCACCTGTACACGAGAAAGAAGGAGACGTCTCAAAACACTCCTCCTTGCACATACAGACCCCTTACCCACCTGTACACGAGAAAGAAGGAGACGTCTCAAAACACTCCTCCTTGCACATACAGACCCCTTACCCACCTGTACACGAGAAAGAAGGAGACGTCTCAAAACACTCCTCCTTGCACATACAGACCCCTTACCCACCTGTACACGAGAAAGAAGGAGACGTCTCAAAACACTCCTCCTTGCACATACAGACCCCTTACCCACCTGTACACGAGAAAGAAGGAGACGTCTCAAAACACTCCTCCTTGCACATACAGACCCCTTACCCACCTGTACACGAGAAAGAAGGAGACGTCTCAAAACACTCCTCCTTGCACATACAGACCCCTTACCCACCTGTACACGAGAAAGAAGGAGACGTCTCAAAACACTCCTCCTTGCACATACAGACCCCTTACCCACCTGTACACGAGAAAGAAGGAGACGTCTCAAAACACTCCTCCTTGCACATACAGACCCCTTACCCACCTGTACACGAGAAAGAAGGAGACGTCTCAAAACACTCCTCCTTGCACATACAGACCCCTTACCCACCTGTACACGAGAAAGAAGGAGACGTCTCAAAACACTCCTCCTTGCACATACAGACCCCTTACCCACCTGTACACGAGAAAGAAGGAGACGTCTCAAAACACTCCTCCTTGCACATACAGACCCCTTACCCACCTGTACACGAGAAAGAAGGAGACGTCTCAAAACACTCCTCCTTGCACATACAGACCCCTTACCCACCTGTACACGAGAAAGAAGGAGACGTCTCAAAACACTCCTCCTTGCACATACAGACCCCTTACCCACCTGTACACGAGAAAGAAGGAGACGTCTCAAAACACTCCTCCTTGCACATACAGACCCCTTACCCACCTGTACACGAGAAAGAAGGAGACGTCTCAAAACACTCTTCCTTGCACATACAGACCCCTTACCCACCTGTACACGAGAAAGAAGGAGACGTCTCAAAACACTCCTCCTTGCACATACAGACCCCTTACCCACCTGTACATGAGAAAGAAGGAGACGTCTCAAAACACTCCTCCTTGCACATACAGACCCCTTACCCACCTGTACACGAGAAAGAAGGAGACGTCTCAAAACACTCCTCCTTGCACATACAGACCCCTTACCCACCTGTACACGACAGGGTTATCTGGCAGAAAGGTCTTCATGTTGCATAGCCACTGAGGCATGGGGGAAAAAGGAATGGGGATGGGAAGATAAGGTGGACAAGGGAAGAGAAGACAGGGAAGGGGAAAAAAGGTGGGGGAGGGAAGAGGATATGGATGGGATGGGGATGGGAGCACATGAGCCGACCGAGGTTTGCAGAGAAAGAAGCAACTGGAACTACGGGAATGAAATGGAAAACTAGAGTCTGGAACTGCGGAGGAGGGAGAATCTAAAGGCCCCTGTGGGTGAACTTGACAGTACAACAACGCTCCCCCCTCCTTCCCCTCAATGCCCGCTTTTGAGAATCCTAGAAATGATGGAAAGCTTGGGGAACTGAAAGAACACGCAACGCCCCCTTCCCTTTCCCCTCCATGTCCCCGACCCCAACTCGATGCTTCCCCCTCACCTTGCGGCCGTCCGCCCACACGCCCACACGCTCCTCCTTGGGGCAGGGGAAATTTGGCATTACCACGGAGAGCTGGCTTGCTGTGCACTGCAGCAAGAGACCCATTGCACTGACACGCTGCTGCTACCCCTCCACTCCACTCCCCACGCTCCCAGCGCTTTCCAACTCACCTTGCGGCCGTCCGCCCACACGCCCACGCGCTCCTCCTTGGGGCAGGGGAAGGTGGGCACGAGGATGGACAGTTGGCTCTGCAGCATGTCCAGCTGCGGCTGCATCACCTTGAGCTGTGCGAGGCGACGGCGAAGGTTCATCTGAGGGCGAGAAATGGGAGGAGTGGGACAGGAATGGGAGGAGTGGGACAGGAATGGGAGGAGTGGGACAGGAATGGGAGGAGTGGGACAGGAATGGGAGGAGTGGGACAGGAATGGGAGGAGTGGGACAGGAATGGGAGGAGTGGGACAGGAATGGGAGGAGTGGGACAGGAATGGTGGGTTTGAGCGTAGAGCAGAGGACAGGTGGGCATGAGAATGTCCAGCTGGCTGTGGAATGTCCAGCTGGCTGTGGAATGTCCAGCTGGCTGTAGAATGTCCAGCTGGCTGTAGAATGTCCAGCTGGCTGTAGAATGTCCAGCTGGCTGTAGAATGTCCAGCTGGCTGTAGAATGTCCAGCTGCATGACTCTTAGCTGTGAGAGGCGGCGGCGGAGGTTCATCCGAGGGCGAGAGTCGGGAGTGGTATAATATGGTTTGGAATGGTATGGTGGAAGTTTAGAGCACAGGTGGGCGCAAGAACGGAAAGCTGGCTCTGCAGCATGTCCAGCTTGGGCGGCTGCATGACGCCTAGCTGTGAGAGGCGACGCTTCAGGTTCAGATTGGAGTGGTACAGTATGGTAGGGAATGGTATGGTGGGGTGAAAGGTTAGAGCAACCGGAGGGCACGAGGATGGGACAGCTGGCTGTGCAGCATGTCCGGCTTGGGCGGCTGCATGACGCCTAGCTGTGAGAGGCGACGGCGTGAAGTGGAACATTGGAACGATCCGTTTGAGCCTGGAAGTGGGGAACGAGGATGGATGGACAGCTGGCTCTGCAGCATGTCAAGATTGGGCGGCTGCATCACCTTGAGCTGTGATGTGCCTACTTTTGAGTCAACTCAAAACTAAGCTGCATGACCTTGAGTTGTGATGTGAGAGGCGATGGCGAAGGTTCATCTGAGGGCGAGAAACGGGAATATCGGGGCATTGGAACGATCAGCTTGAGCCTGCAGTGGGCACGGAATGGATGGGACAGCCAGCTGGCTCTGCAGCATGCCCAGCTGGGGCTGCATGACCTTGAGCTGTGATGTGCGAGGCGACGCCTTAAGTTCATCACAGGTGTTGTCGAGCATGGATGGAGGCGACGGCGGAGGTTCTCTCCGTGAAGCCCCCTTCCAGCATTTCCCTTGCAAAAGGTGGCCTTTCACAGAGGTGGGGATGGGTAGAAAGGGGTAGGAAAGGGTATGAAACAGTAGGGAGAGGTGGGAGGGAGAGGTGCACTTTCAACAAGAACGGAGAGGCTGAAAGTGCCACGTGGCAGTCACCTTGTGCACGTTATTAGCATGTGCCAGCATCTGCTGCTCCGCTATAAACGCTCTGAAGTCCTTATCGTCTGGGGGGGACGGAAAGTTGCGCACCGCGCCGCTGCTGCCGAACGGGCCGCCGCTGCCAGCCGCGCCGCCATAATTATGACCGTTGGGATACTCCCGAGGGGGCGAGAGGAGCTGCAGGGAGAGTACGACGAGAACGACGCACGCGAGAACGAATAACGGGCCTTGCAGGGATGGATTCGGTACAGGCTTTTGGGAGAGTGGGGGGAGAGCGGGGTTGGTGGCCGGTCGCAAAAGCGCGTCGCGCGAAACCACTCGCATGACGGCTTCGCGATTCCTAAGTTACAAACGGAGAACAATGTGGCAAGTTGGCAACTACGGTGGCGTAACGTGCGGGAAAAGGCGGCCGAAAATACAGTTTTACTAGCTATGGGGTGGTTCGTTGGCCTGCTATGGCCGAGCAAGCCTGGATGATGGCGGTATTGCGAAGGCCTCCATTTCCGATTATTTCGTTCTTTGGGCGTAACAAGCACACGTCACTTTTTGCCGAACCGAACAAGAGTCGACGTGAGGGTGGGGTGAGGTGGGGGTGAGGACTGGTTGTGGCTGCGAAAGAGTTCGCTGGGCGTACTCGGAGCAATGCGTTACTACATTCCGCTGAATGCAGAAGTGTTGTGTACAATCAGGCGTTTTTCTATTCAAGATCATTAGCATGAACACTCGCTAGCTGCAGTAAGGACGCGGTGAAAGTGGAGGATCTATCGCCAAAGGATCGTTTTTTAGTGCGGTTAAAAGGTTGTGTACCTTTCGTGTCCAATATGTGGGGTTCAGTGCGGTGACCGAATCGATCTATCCCCGATCGAGCACTTTCACCGCGTCCTAAGAACGAGGGGAGATTGTCAGCTTTTGAAAGTGAACATCATATGGCAGTTGAAATCGATGAATGGATAAATGTGTGGGAATACATTTGCTCCATATGCCACTACATGCATAGCAACTCTACAGGCAGCACGCCTGGATGGTACGTTCAGCAGCACTTCTATATGAACAATGAATACGCCATTGCCATTCCGACCCATCTCGAGGTGCCAAATTAGGCGTGCTACATGCTACACCGAACAAAAATACCAGCATAAACACAAGTGTGGTGTACCACAGTCCACCAGCACTATTCCTCCTACAAAGTTGATATGCACTGCAGTGCTCAGAGAAACTTTGGAAAGGCCGAGAAAGTGCAGCTGCAGAAGAATCTGTGCCCAAGACAACACCGCTTCCTGCAAATGTGCAGACAAGCAGCACCACAAGCTCGCTCCTGCCCATCAGTGCAGTTCAGGGGTAGCTCCCTTCACTAGCAACCAGCAGCCCGTTACCAGGACACCAGGTTACCAGTCATCATGGTCCCATGGTGTTACATTACTCCGTAACCAGCAGCTCACTCAGGCGGATGCCTCGTGTGGCAGGCTGATGAGAGTCAGCAACGTGGCACTGGTGTATGCACATCACACGTCACAGGCCCACCCTGTTGCCACGTCACCAGCATAGACTTCATGCATTGGGTTCGTGCGGCAGGCTGATGAGACTCAGCCCCGTGGCAATGGCCGAGTACACAGTAGCAGAGCAGCGTGCGGTTACCACGTTACCAGCATGCTGATGATACGATTCATGCATTGGGTTCATGTGGCAGGCTGATGAGACTCAGCCCCGTGGCAATGGTCGAATCCACAGTGGCAGTGCGGCGCAGCGTGCCAGATGGCAGCTCCTCATTGGACAGATCGTGCCCGGGCGCATTCGCAGTCTCCTCCTGCAGCCATTGCAGCACGGCGCTCAGGTCTGCCCGCCTCACCGCGATGTGGCGCCGCGACATGGTGCTGAAGGCTGCTGTTGCCAGCAGGAACTTGAGCAGTGCGTAGCGTTTCAGGGGAGACACTTGCTGGTGGGGGAAGGTGGGGGGTTGAGAGGGGTGGGGAGCGGAGGAAAGGAGGGAGGGTTTGGGAGATGGTGGTGAAGGCTGCTGTTGCCAGTAGGAACTGTTATTAGTAAACAGGTGGGCTGCTGAGGCCAGCAAGAACTTGAGGAGTATGTAGCGCTTCAGGGGGGACACTTGCTGGTGAGTGGGGTTGAGAGGGGTGAGGAGTGGTTGCAAGGTGAAAAGAGGATAAGGGTAAGAGGTGGGGCATGGTTCTGAAGGCGGCCGTGGCGAAACAAGCAAGAACTTTCTACGAATTGTGTGGGTAAGAGGGTATAGTCTTGGCAGCCAGTATAGGGGAGATGCCCACCTTGGCTAATCTGGTAAGAGGGCATAGTCTTGGTGTGTAAATGGTAATCTGGCTGGCAAGGTGAGATGCCCACCTTGGCAAGAAGAAGGTCGAAGACGCCTGGGCGGAAGAACTGGCAGCCGTTCACCACTGACTCCTGGCGTGCCTGTCAGGACACACATGCAGGACACGCATGAATAGAAGCTGCTCTGCCTGCGGACTGGTGTGTGATCGTCTGTGTCTGAGTGTGTACAAGCGCTGCGCGCATACAAGCGCATGGCTCAAGGGCATCTGGCAGCTTGAGCCGGTGCAGCAGCAGCGAGAGAACAAGTGTGGGAAGAACCAGGGATACTTGTGTGTGTGTGTTGGTGGATGCGCGCGTGTTTGTGTGTGAGTGTGTGTGAGTGTGTGTGTGTCTGTGTGATTGTGTGTGAGTGTGTGTGAGTGTGTGTGAGTGTGTGTGAGTGTGTGTGTGTGTGTGAGTGTGTGTGTGTGTGTGTGTGTGAGTGTGTTGGTGTGTGCATGAAGGTCTCACTTCTTGAAGGGCATCTGGCAGCTTGAGCCGGTGCAGCAGCAGTGAGAGAACAAGTGTGGGAAGGGACCAGGAATGTAACTGCATGCGTGTGGAAGTGCGCGTGTGTGAGCGTATCTGTGACTGCATGTGAGCGTATCTGTGACTGCATGTGAGCGTATCTGTGACTGCATGTGAGCGTATCTGTGACTGCATGTGAGCGTATCTGTGACTGCATGTGAGCGTATCTGTGACTGCATGTGAGCGTATCTGTGACTGCATGTGAGCGTATCTGTGACTGCATGTGAGCGTATCTGTGACTGCATGTGAGCGTATCTGTGACTGCATGTGAGCGTATCTGTGACTGCATGTGAGCGTATCTGTGATTGCATGTGAGCGTATCTGTGACTGCATGTGAGCGTATCTGTGATTGCATGTGAGCGTATCTGTGACTGCATGTGAGCGTATCTGTGATTGCATGTGAGCGTATCTGTGACTGCATGTGAGCGTATCTGTGACTGCATGTGAGCGTATCTGTGACTGCATGTGAGCGTATCTGTGACTGCATGTGAGCGTATCTGTGATTGCATGTGAGCGTATCTGTGACTGCATGTGAGCGTATCTGTGACTGCATGTGAGCGTATCTGTGACTGCATGTGAGCGTATCTGTGATTGCATGTGAGCGTATCTGTGACTGCATGTGAGCGTATCTGTGATTGCATGTGAGCGTATCTGTGACTGCATGTGAGCGTATCTGTGATTGCATGTGAGCGTATCTGTGACTGCATGTGAGCGTATCTGTGACTGCATGTGAGCGTATCTGTGACTGCATGTGAGCGTATCTGTGACTGCATGTGAGCGTATCTGTGACTGCATGTGAGCGTATCTGTGACTGCATGTGAGCGTATCTGTGACTGCATGTGAGCGTATCTGTGACTGCATGTGAGCGTATCTGTGACTGCATGTGAGCGTATCTGTGACTGCATGTGAGCGTATCTGTGACTGCATGTGAGCGTATCTGTGATTGCATGTGAGCGTATCTGTGACTGCATGTGAGCGTATCTGTGACTGCATGTGAGCGTATCTGTGACTGCATGTGAGCGTATCTGTGATTGCATGTGAGCGCATACCTCTTGAAGGGCATCTCGCAGCTTGAGTAGGTGCAGCAGCAGCAAAGGGAGAACATGTGTGTGAAGGGACCAGGGATCATAGTGATTGTGTGTTGAAGTGCGTGTGCGTATGAGTGTGCGCGCGCATGTATATGTGTGCGATACCTCTTGAAGGGCATCTGGGAGCTTGAGTAGGTGCAGCAGCAGAGAGAACATGTGTGTGAAGGGACCAGGGATACTACTAGCGTGTGCATGTCTGAGCATGTGTGCGCAGGTGAGCATGTGTGCGCACACCTCTTGAAGGGCATCTGGCAGCTTGAGTAGGTGCAGCAGCAACGAGAGAATGCGACGAGACGATGTGACTGCTGCTCGTTGCAATGAGCTCATGGCCTCCCGAAGCACAGTCTGTGAAAAACGAGCACGATTAGGGGAGGGGGGGGGGGACGGGACGAAAGAGGGTCAGGCTTGAGAACCATGGGACGACGTGACTGCTTCTATGGCCTCGGAGAACAGTCTATGGAACCACACACGCGCACAGTTCAGGGCACAATCAGGGAAGGTGGGGAACGGGACGAAGAGGGCCGGGTCAGACTTGAGAGCAATCGGACGATGTGACAACAGCACACTGCAGAGAGCAATCGGACGACGTGACAACAGCACACTGCAGAGAGCAATCGGACGACGTGACAACAGCACACTGCAGAGAGCAATCGGACGACGTGACAACAGCACACTGCAGAGAGCAATCGGACGACGTGACAACAGCACACTGCAGAGAGCAACCGGACGACGTGACAACAGCACACTGCAGAGAGCAATCGGACGACGTGACAACAGCACACTGCAGAGAGCAATCGGACGACGTGACAACAGCACACTGCAGAGAGCAATCGGACGACGTGACAACAGCACACTGCAGAGAGCAATCGGACGACGTGACAACAGCACACTGCAGAGAGCAATCGGACGACGTGACAACAGCACACTGCAGAGAGCAATCGGACGACGTGACAACAGCACACTGCAGAGAGCAATCGGACGACGTGACAACAGCACACTGCAGAGAGCAATCGGACGACGTGACAACAGCACACTGCAGAGAGCAATCGGAAGACGTGACAACAGCACACTGCAGAGAGCAATCGGACGACGTGACAACAGCACACTGCAGAGAGCCCATGGCTTCGCGGAGCAGTCTATCAAAGGGGTGGTGCGGCTGAGGTGAGCAGTCTATCAAAGGGGTGGTGCGGCTGAGGTGAGCAGTCTATCAAAGGGGTGGTGCGGCTGAGGTGAGCAGTCTATCAAAGGGGTGGTGCGGCTGAGGTGAGCAGTCTATGAAAACACAGACAGACACACACGTGGAAGAAGGAAGGGGAGGGGGGGAAATGCAGTGAGGAAAGGGGTGGTGCGGCTTCGGGTTGGATTGGGAGACAGCAGCATGCTGTAGAAAACTCATTGGCCTTGCACAAACCAAGAGGAAAGGTGAGACAAACAGACGTACAATGCTTTCGCTCTCGTTGCCGAAGGAGATGTAGAGGAGGAGAGAGACGGTGTTCTGGTTGTCTAGATTCGACGTTATCTGGCGTGAGGGGGAGGGGGGAGAAGGGGGGAGGGGGAAGGGGATGGGTGAGGGGAGTAGAAAGAGGGAATGGGGAATGGGAGACAGAAGCAAAGGAGATGTAGAGGAGGAGAGAGATGGTGTCCTGGTTGTCTAGATTCGATGTTATCTGGAGTGAGAAGGAGGGGGGAAGGAAGGGGAGTGGGCGAGGGGAGTGGGAAGAGGAAAGGGGAAACGGGAGAGGAGGTTACCAGCAAAGCAGATACTTGAGAATTTAGAAAAATGAGCAACAGAGTATCCCCTCCCGCAATCCTTCCCACACCAGCCAACAGAGTATCCAACACGTTACTGGCAACTTGACATGGTTACCACACCAACATTCCACAGCAGCAGAGAAAGAAACTACTAACCAGCAGATTGACGTAGTCTGGGTCTGCTGCAAGCTGAGCCACACGGGGCGGCAGCACCGCCACCGGGCGGCCAAAAAACGCCGGATTTTGCAACCCAGCGTCCTCCTCCTCCCCTCCCTCCTCTTCCACCTCCCCCACTGCCCCTGCCGCCCCTGCTGCCCCTGCAGAAGCCCCACCATACCCCCTCCGCCTCTCTCCTCCCCCCTGCCCCGCCTTCCCCTTGCCCTTCTCCTCCCTCCCATGCAACCTCCCCTCCCCCTTCCTCCTCCCCCTTCCATGCGCCCTTGCTTCCCCTTCCCCCTCGTCCCCTTCCCCTTCCCCCTCCTCATTCCCCCCCACATCCCCCGCTGATGCAGGGGTGGAAGCGGGGGTGGGGCGGCGAGAGGGGGGAGGGCGAGGGTAGCAGGAGCGGATGAGGATGGAGAGGAGGGAGTGGAGGGGCGAGAGATGGAGCTTGGCTGCTGCTGCAATCCCCACTCGATCCAGGTAGTCCAGCTGGGAAGGGGGAGAGGGGAAGGGGGCGGGGTGAAGGAAAATGTGAAGGTGAGTCAAGAGACTGGGGACAACAGGGGGCGGCAGGAGCAGATGAGGATGGCAAGGGGGGATTGGAGGGGCGAGAGATGGAGCTTGGCTGCTGATGCTGCGATCCCCACTCGATCTAGATAGTCCAGCCGCAATGGGTAAGAGGGGAAGGGGGGTGGGGGGAGTGACTTTTGAGTCGACTCAAAAGTCGCCTTGCTGCTGCAATGCCCACTCGGTCGAGCGAGATAGTCCAGCTGGGGACGGGGGCGAGGGTAGGACGAGCCGGCAGAAGGCATCGAGGACAGCAAAGCACAATGGGAAAAGCATAAGACGAACATACTCTTTCCGGGTTACTTCCAACTCTCACTTCTAATAGCACTTCCAGCAGTCAACGCAAGCTCACTCTCCAAGTATAGGTGAGTGAGGCGGGCAAGTGTTGGTGGATAAGAATTGAGACGTCTCAAAACACCAGCCAAGGCAGAGGGAGGCTGGGCCGCCTCACGGCACTTATTACGACAACTCAGGGCGTATCCATGTTTGGGTCATGGGCACTGTTCCGGGCATCCGCAATTTGCGGATGACCCAAACAACATAAAACGCCACTTTGGGTCCTCCAAACTCATGCGACCCCCAAAGAGCCGCAAAGGTTTTCGCGAACAGTCGTATCCAATGGAGGGATGCCAGAACAGTTCGAAACATCCTTAGTAAGACCCGGCCGCGCGCGGCTCGGCAGCCCACTTCGGGTCATGCGCAAATTCCGTATGACCCAAACAGTAGCCAGAACAGTGCTCATGACCCGAACATGGATATGCCCTCACAGCACCTCAAAGCACTTCACAGCACCTCACAGCACCTCACAGCACCTCACGGCACCGCACGGCACCTCACGGCACCTCACAGCACCTCACGGCACCTCACGGCACCTCACAGAACCTCACAGCACCTCACGGCACCTCACAGCACGTACACAGGTGGCGGGCAGCTGTCTGCGAATGAGGGAGAGGCGCTGGGTAGGGCCGATGCGTGCATACTCCACTAAGATGCTGCAGAGCTGGAGGGGGGGGGGGGGGGAAAGGGGAGAGCGGAACGAGAGGAGAGCACAGAGTCAGGCACAAGCAGGAAGTGAAGGGCTGGATGAGGGAGAGGCGCTGGGTGGGGCCGATGCGTGCATACTCCACTAAGATGCTGCAGAGCTGGAGGGGGGGGAGCAGAAAGGCAGGAGAGGAGCAAGAGGAAGGAGGGGAGCATTTTTGTTTTTATTGTGGGCGTATTTCACCAAAACGCTGCACAGCTGCGGGGGGGGGGGAGAGGGAAGGAGAGAGCAGAAACAACAGGAGAGAGGTGGGTAGGGGAGTCTTGAACAGACAGCTTACCAGCAGTGTTGGAGTCATTCTAAGAACTCTAAAAAATGTCTTGCAAGCTACTCCCTCAAAAGCGTATCCAGCAGAAAAAGGGCAACCGAGGGAATGTAAACAGAGAAAGGTAACCAGCAGTAGCATGCCTAGCCAGCAGTAGCATGCCTAGCCAGCAGTAGCATGCCTAGCCAGCAGTAGCATGCCTAGCCAGCAGTAGCATGCCTAGCCAGCAGTAGCATGCCTAGCCAGCAGTAGCATGCCTAGCCAGCAGTAGCATGCCTAGCCAGCAGTAGCATGCCTAGCCAGCAGTAGCATGCCTAGCCAGCAGTAGCATGCCTAGCCAGCAGTTCACTCACGTTGTCCACGTGGCAGGAGGGGGCACTGGCGTCTCTCAGCAGCGACACCAGCGAATCAATCAACGCGTCCACATTCAATGCATCCCCCCCCGCTGCACCTGCCCCTGCCACCCCTCCTGCTGCCCCTGCTGTTCCAGAGACCCCAGCAGCATCCCCTGCTGACCCTTCAAGAGCCCCACCAACTGCAGCAGCAGGAGTTGCAGTGGGCAGTGCAGCAGCAGGCACTAGGGTGCGTGCGTTGAGGAAGCAGGTGGCACTGTGGCAGCTGGTTACCAGCAGGTCCGCTACAGCCTGATGGGACGGATGGGCGGGAGAGGAAGGGAACGTGCAAGGTGAGAGGAAGTGCATGGAGTCCCTGCATACCATGGGGCAGCTGGTTACCAGCAGGTCTGCTACAGCCTGATGGGACGGATGGGCGGGAGAGGAAGGGAACGTGCAAGGTGAGAGGAAGTGCATGGAGTCCCTGCAAACCATGTGGCAGCTGGTTACCAGCAGGTCTGCTACAGCCTGGTGGAAAGGGGGAGGAAGAAAGCAGGGGAGAGGTGGACGGAGGGTGGGGGAGACCAAACCGAGCCTCTCTAAAACCATCTGGCACCTGGTTCCCATCCCGGCAGATCACTTACAAACGCCACCCTGAGATGGTTTTTGAGGCGCCAAAAAAATCGCCTCTTAAACCATCTGGCAGCTGGTTCTCTGCCCTGCAGAACAGCTACACACGCCACCTCAGATAAACAAAGGGCGTGGATAGCATGTACCACGGATATGACATCAACGGGGCTTCGAACCAAACCACATTCATGACATGATACATACCTAAAGAGAAGGAGGGCGCGCATAGGACAGCACAAGCATACCACAGAGATGGCGTTGATGGGGCATTTGAGGAGGAAGAGCAAGAGCCACCGCCTGTTGCCCGCCATGCACGCGTTGAAGAGGCGGCAGGCTGTGCTGTTGGCGTCGAGCATGCGCGACAGCACATCCTGTGAGGTGGTGTGGGGTGGTGTGGGGTGGTGTGATGTTATGTATTGGGGGAATGGAACAATGAGGGGGAGCAGACTTTTGAGTCGACTCAAAAGTCACCTCGTTACAATGAGGGGGAGCACACAAGTGTTGAACGTTGACGAGGCGGCAGGCTGTGCTGTTGGCGTCGAGCATGCGAGATAGCACGCCCTGTGGGGCATTGCAATGGGATGAGGAGAATGTGCGAGGGGAGAGGAGTGAGTTGAGCCAACAAGACACATATCAGAGCGTTGCTCGCCAGCCTGGCGTTGAAGAGGCGACCAGCTGTGCTGTTGGCGTCCAGCATGTGTGACAGCACGCCCTGGGGATTCCGACAGCTGTCAGAAAACTGTAACAATCACTCCAGTTGTATGACAGAGGCTGAGGAGAAGTGGGGGTGTACCCATCTGTACATAGACCCCCCACTTCTCCCTCAATACCATTCAATTCTCTCCCCCCATCTTACCGTCCAGAGAGGATCCTCTGTCCTTAGGCTGGCATGCGCTCTCAGGTAGACGCGGAAGAGGAACGGCAGCAGCAGCGACAGCAGCGCCTCTGCAGTCTCCTCCGCTGCTCGCTCCACCCGCAGTGCTTCGCTGCGCTGTGGTGACGCCTTCACCCCGCCCGCCCTTGCGTCTGATAACGCCGCCATTTTTCCTCGGTCATGGCACCTGCAGTGGAGGAGCGAAGGTACGTGGAGTGGTGAGGAATATTTCGGAGTGAAGGAATGGACCCTGAGCGAGACCTGTTGAAGCCCACACCCGTCCTCTCCGCTGCTGCTCGCTCCACCCTCAGTGCTTCGCTGCGCTGTGGTGACGCCTTCACCCCGCCTGCCCTTGCGTCTGACAATGCCGCCATCTTGCCTCGATGGTCGCACCTGGTGGACGGAGGAAAGCAATGGAGTGTGAGAGTAAAACACTCGAAGTGCCTCGACTCGAACATCATCTTTCTCACGACATGTTGGGCAGGAAACAGACGGTGACCAAGTAAGGGGGAGGTGGGTCGAATTGAACTGACATTTGAAAGACGTCGAGGTTGACCCGTGCGAGCTGCAGCAGGAAGCGGAAGTATGTCTGATCCAATAGCCGTGACTCCTGCTGAAACCTGCCATGCACACAGATAGACAGAGGAATGGAAGGAGGGGGGGGAAAGGGGGTTTGTTTGGGGTGCCTCAATCACGCATAGCTGAAGAGAAAGTACATTTGGCTCAATGTCCGTGACTCCTACTGTAAGCCTGCCACGCACAAGGATAGATAGACATGCAGGAGAAGGATGGGGGTTTGTTTGAAGGTGCCTCACTAAAAAACAACCACGAACCTGAGCAGACATGACTAATGGTGCTGAAACCTGAAGAACGGATAGATAGGGGGCAGGGGGAAGTAGCTTGAGGAATATGGATGTGATCCGCTTTGAGGTGGGCTGTTGTAGCAGGCGCCCCAACCACCGGTGGTGCAGCAGCAACTTCTACTTTTGATCTACCTACCGAATTCCCTTTTCCTGTACATGAGGTTGTCCTGTCCCCTACCTGAGGTTGTCTTGCCACACGCAGTGGTGTATGCTGGGGGGGATGCTATACGGCTCCACTGCTCCATCCGCCCTCTCCTCTGCTGCTGTGCATGGGGTGATGGTGATGGCAGTGGTTGTAATGGTTGGGGCGCCTGCTGCTGTCTCTGCTGCGGCTGCCGCTGCTGGCGCCTCTCCTGTCGCCCTCATCCCTTCTGCAGTTGCAGCTGTATTGGCAGCACCACCTGTGGCAGTGGTGGATGCCGTGGTATTGGCGGCCACAGGGGCAGCACTGGTAGTGCTGGTAGCAGCAGCAGCAGTGGGAGCGATTCGCTCATAGAAAAGCATGTACGCGCTGTTGGGCCGGTCAAACTCCTGTGGGGGCAGAAGGGGGGGGGAAGACAACCGAGAGACACTTTATACACGCAATTGAAGAGAGAATAGCATGCACTCGCTGCAGGGGTGGGGGAGTTTTCCTCATAAAAGAGCATGTGTGCGCTCTTGGGGGGGGGTCGAAATCATGTGGGTGGAAAGAGCGCTGAGAGAGAAAAAGGGTGCGCGGAAAGAAACAAGTGAGTGAGAGTGAGAAGACAGGGTTTAAGGTTTAGGAATGGGCGAGTGGAAGTGAGGTAATAGGTAATCTGAGTGAGAAAAAGGGTGGGTGGCAATGAGGAAAGGGAGACAGTAAGAACTGGGTGGGTGAGAGTGAGAAAATGGGTGGGTGAGAGTGAGGAAATGGGTGGGTGAGAGTGAGGAAATGGGTGGGTGAGAAAGTAATAGGGTGAGTTAGTGAGAAAATGGGTGAGTAAGAGCGAGAGAATGGGTGGTTGGTTGAGAGTGAGGAAATGGGTGGTTGAGAGTGAGGAAATGGGTGGTTGAGAGTGAGGAAATGGGTGGTTGAGAGTGAGGTCGCATCCTTTACCTGAGGCGACGTGGTCTAGATAAGGTTGGCGTACACCTCACCTCAGCGGGTTACTTCCACTTGCGAGAGCAACAAGCATCCCTCACCTGAGGCGACGAGGCCTTGATGAGGTTGTCATATACCTCAGCGGAGTACTTCCCTTGCTTGCTAACGTGTACGGAAGAGTACAATCTTGTCTCACCAAACACACTCACCTGAGGCGACGAGGCCTTGATGAGGTTGTCATACACCTCAGCGGAGTACTTCCCTTGCTAGTGTGACCTGTATTGCAACCGTTCTTACCTTGTCACCAAATCTTCATTCACCTGAGGCTGCTCCTACTCACCTGTGGCGACGAGGTCTTGATGAGGTTGTCATACACCTCAGCGGAGTACTTCCCTCCGAAGCAGTCCTTCTCCAGCTCTCTCACGTCGTACGCCTCCACTCGCTTGTCATCGAAGCACAGCCACCGCTGCCTGTAAGAACACACAGGGGGATGGCACAAGTGCATGTGCAGGTATGAGTGCACCCTCGTGGTGACCCCAAAGCCCATGCCTTCTCCAGCCCTCTCACGTCATATGCCTCCACCCGCTTGTCATCGAAGCACAGCCACCGCTGCCTGCACACACACATGGGGGTTGAGATGTTGCACACAACAGGGGTGTGAGAATGAGTTTAAATCTTCACACATGCATGCATGGGCCGCCATACCTTCTGATGCCGCTCGCTCCCGTTGACTTAGTTTGACTCTCTTCCGACCACTCACACATCCCCTTGACCCGCTTTGACTTTGTCTGATCGGATCCACTGCAGCTCTGCTTGACCCACGTTGACTCGCTCAGACCATTTGCAGCTCTGCTTACCTCGCTTTCACTCGTTCTGACTTTGTCTGACCCAGTGCAACTCTGCTTGACCCAATGAAACTCTGCTTGACCCAAAGCAACTCTGCTTGACCCAATGCAACTCTGCTTGACCCAATGCAACTCTGCTTGACCCACTGCAACTCTGCTTGAACCAATGCAACTCTGCTTGACCCACGTTTGACTCGCTCAGCCATCGTCTCACCCACTGCCCCTCCACTTGACTCACTTCGACCGCACGGATTGAGATGGACGACTGTGATGCAGCGGAGAATCGCCGCTCCTCTCCTTGATGTACGAGTAATAATGCCCCGCAAACGCTGTTCCAGAATGCACCACCACTCCCACCAAGCTGTACTCATAATACCCGTCGCTCCTCTCCTCCCCACCTCCAGCTCCCTTCTCCTCCACAGCCCCTTCAACCCTATCCTCTCTGGATTCCTTCACGCTTTCACCTCCTTTATCCTCCCCCTCTCCCTCCTCCCGCCCCTGCTCTAACTCTCCCCCCTCGTCCCTCCCTTCCTCCTTCCCCTCTGCACCCCCTACCCGTCCCCTTCTCTGCTCTCTCTCCTTCTGAGCAAGCCCTTCGCGGGTGAACGGCCGCATGTTGAGAGAGAGGGGGAAGGTGAATCGGTCCTTGAGCTTCAGCCGCTGCATCGTCTCATAATCAAAGTCGAATCGCTTCAGGTGGATTATCAGGGTGGGCGGCAGGGTCTTGATGCACGCACGTTTTAATGCATCGACCTGCAAGGGAGAAGGAAGTAGGGCAACGGAGGTGTTGGAGGGTGGAGTAAACAACAAGGGCAGAGAGCAGAGGACATGTTTGAGCTTCAGCCGCTGCATCGTCTCGTAGTCAAAGTCGAAGCACTTCAGGTGGATTATCAGGGTGGGCGGCAGAGTCTTGATGCATGCGCGCTTCAACGCGTCCACCTGAAAATGGTACAGGAAAAACGAGGGGCGTAACAATGGCAGGCAGAATGAGGATTTGATTTCATTAGGGTGGCCCAAATGGGAGGGTCTTGATGCTTGCACGCTTCAATGCGTCCACCTGCAGCAAGCAGTACGGGTAAAACGAGGGGTGAGTGAGGGAGGGATGTAACGAGGGGCAAAATGGGGAGCGATTTTGGCTTCTTTAGGTGGCTCAAATGGGCGTGAAGGCATAGAGCGGCTCTGCACACTTCCCTCACAAACACCACCACCACCACCACCACCACCACCACCACCCACCAACAACCCCATCCCCTGCCACTCACCTTCTTGCCGCACTGCCCACAGAAGTAGGCGTTATCTGCCTCCAGCAGGTCGCCTTGCACAAACGCCTCTAGCGACTCCTGTCCTGCAGGCCCCCTTTGCCAGGCACCATGCAGGCATTGTGGAGAGCTGTGGTGCTTTTCTGCTTGACTCACAAGCCCTGTACCCACCAGCCCCACAACCGCTGCTGCTTGTCACCTTCTTGCTGCACTGCCCACAGAAGTAGGCGCTATCTTATCTGCCTCCAGCAAGTCGCCTTGCAAGCAGCAACATAAAGACACAGCGCAAGCGTTGTGGCGCTCTGTGCTCTTCACACACCGCCCCACCCACCCACCCACCGCCCCACCCACCCACCCTGCTGCGGCTCACCTTCTTGCCGCACTGCCCACAGAAGTAGGCGTTATCTGCCTCCAGCAAGTCCCCTTGCACAAACGCCTCTAGTGACTCCTGCAGCCCGCGCTTGCCCTTCACGTCCACACTCACTGCTGCAAATGGCTCCTCCCTCTCACTGCGATGGGGGCAGCCTCGACAGATGATCTGCACAGGGGAAAGAGGGGAGGGGAGGGAATGAGGGAGATGCGTCTCTGGTGATAAAGGGGGGAAAAAGCCTCTAGTGACTCCTGCAGCCCGCGCTTGCCCGTCACGTCCCCACTCACTGCTGCAAATGACTCCTCCCTCTCACTGCGATGAGGACAGCCTCGACAGATGATCTGCGATGAGGACAGCTCCGACAGATAATCTGCAGCACACGGGGAGGGAGGAGGAGTGGGGTGGGGGTGGTGGTTGAAAGTGGGGACGGGGAGGTGTGGTAGGGAGAAGATAGGGGGGGATAGGCATCACACCACATCACACCACATCAAACCACATCACACCACATCACACTACACTACACCCACCCCTGCCCCTCCCACCGCACCACACCACGCACCTGTTGAGCGAACGCGCCACCAAAGATAGAAGTCAGTGTGGGGGAGTGCCGTTGAGCCTTCACGCTCTCATCCAGAGAGTCATAGAGGCGGTTGAAGAACTCAAACCGTCCACACCCATACGAAACACAGGCATACACCTTGGTCTACTACTATCACACACGCACCTGCTGGGCGAAAGCCCCCCCGAATATGGAAGTTACTGTGGAGGAGTGCCGCTGTGCCTTCATGCTCTCATCCAGAGAGTCATAGAGGCGGTTGAAGAACTCAAAGGCGGTCCAACACATACATACCATAAGCATGCTGCAGGAACTACCATCCCACGCACACACACACCTGCTGTGCAAAATGTCCGCCAAAAATGGAGGTGAGCGTGGGGGAATGCCGCTGTGCCTTCATGCTCTCATCCAGCGAGTCGTAGAGCCGGTTGAAGAACTCAAACGCGTCTTGGTGCTCCCTCAGGTTCACCGGCTGCCCGTCGTAGTCCCTGAAGGCATCCCAGAAGCCCTCTGGAACAAAGTAGTCAGGGCAGCCTGCTAGCAGATAGCTGAAAATGGCCTGCAGTGGAAGAATGGGAGAAGAGGGAAGAGAAGAGATTAAGTGGAGAAGAGTCAAAGAGAAGACGGAAAGGGTGAGAGGAAGGGAGGTCAGGAAACAAATTAAGTCTGTCTTTGCTGGGATAGCACGTTTGTGTATGCCTGGATAGCTTTTAGAACTTCCAAAAAGAGACTGAAAGAATGCCCGCAAATTGCACTGCAGTGGAGGCTGTCTGTACCTTTTACAGCCTGTCTCAGTATAAGGCATCAGTTCCGCGCATAAACTGCACTGCAGATCACGGACGGCATGCCTTTGCTGTCCCCCAAAGTGCCTGTAGCGTGCAATTTACTGCAGGCTGTCTGTACCCCTTAAGAGCCTTCTCCACTAAAACGCACAAGCCCCACACAATACCTGCACTTGGTAAATCACAGACAGAGGTCGGTCCGATTCGGGTGTCTCAGGGAAGGCAAGGAGGGCACGGCGCACTTGGGGCTGCATGAAGAGCTGCTGGAACACACTGTTCATGTAGCACGTGGCTCCTGGGGTGAGAGGGAGGACAAGACATTCAAATGGGGGTCAAAGAATTAATCGTTTCAGCAACTTATAAGTCACTTGGGGCTGCATGAAGAGCTGCTGGAACACACTGTTCATGTAGCACGTGGCTCCTGGGGTGAGAGGGAGGACAAGACATTCAAATGGGGGTCAAAGAATTAATCGTTTCAGCAACTTTAAAGTCACTTGGGGCTGCATGAAGAGCTGCTGGAACACACTGTTCATGTAGCACGTGGCTCCTGGGACTGGGGGCAGGTAAAGCAGCGACAAAGTGGGGAAGGAAACAGGTAGCCTCAACGTTGGAGTCGACTGAACAGGCGCTGGGGGCTCCATGAAGACATTTCATGCTGTTCATGCAACAGGCGCTGGAAATTTCATGCTGGAATACACTGTTCATGTCGCACGCTCCAATTTTGGAGCGTCAGGTGCAAGCAGCATAGCTTGAGACTGGAATAGGCTGCACGTGACCGGGGAGGGGAGCACAGCTGGGGAGGTATTGCCATGACGGCAGCTCGTGCTCCAGAGAGGCAAAGCGCACAAGGTCCCCTACTCTGAGATTTGAGAGCAGCGGCAAGGTCTTCTAATTTTGACGGAATGCATGCAGGTTGTACATGCATTATTGCACGGCCGACAATTTTGCTACATACCTGCATTCTTGAGTCCCGCGTATCCCACCCGAGGCCGGGGGGCGCAGCTGGGGAGGTACTCCCACGATGGCAACTCGTCGTGCTCCACAGAGGCGAAGTGCAGCTAGAGTGGACCAAGTCACTGTGAGAGCAGGAGATGCATGCATTGCACCATACCTGCACTTCGCGTCGGTGGAACGGCAAGGTCTCCTAGTCTTGGCGCAGTGCATGCAAGACAAGACTTAGTTGTGTTGTTGCCTTGCCACGCACCTGCGTTCTTGAGGCCTGCATATCCCACACGTGGCCGGGGGGCGCAGCTGGGGAGGTACTCCCACGAAGGCAACTCGTGCTCCACCGAGGCAAAGTGCAGCGGCAGCAGCAGCGAGGCGAGCTCTCGTAGGGCTTCAGGGGTCTGTATGGAAGAAACAGGGGGGAGGGGGCGGTAACAGGATAAGGGGTGGGGGTTTGCGAGGGGGAAGTGTTGTGAGGTGCCGCAAAGCTCAGCCAAAGTGCAGGCAGTGGGGCATCGAGAGGTGAGCTCCTTCAAGGCTTCTGCGATCTGCATAGAGGAGACATGGGAGAGGGGGCGGTAAGAGGAGGACACGGGCGGGCCTGAGATGAGAAGGGGGGTTGTGAGGAGGCGTGATCTTCAGTAACTTCATGTTGTAGGTTGTTCTTGAGATTCTCAGAAACCCTACAGCACTTTAACATCAGGCTCACATTGTCGCAGGGTGGGGAGGGGTGTCAATGCAGCATTGCGAGAGGATGACGAGGATAGGAGTGGGCGCGGAGCCTTCGATTATACTCAAAAGTAGCAGCAACATCACCCGTAACAGTTTGAAAGCTCAATAGTAACATGATACACACAAATACCTTGGCACAGAGGGCGAGGAGGAGGGTGAAGGCAGCGTTGCGGGAGGGCGAGGCGGAGCAGAGGGGGCGGAAGACTGCAGCATCGTGGGGGCTGGCAGAGAGAAGGCCCCAGGTCGTGGGAGGCGAGGCTTCGCCTGCTGGCTGCTGCTGTTGCTGTTGCTGTCGGTGTTGTTGGTGTTGTTGTTGTTGTTGGTGGTGGTGGTGATGGTGGTTGTGGTGTTGTTGCTGCTGTGGCGGTTGTTGTTGTTGGTGGCTGGGAACGACCACCGGCCACTCGGGGAAGAGGCAGCGAGTGATGAGCTGCAAGGCGGGGGGGGCGGGAGAGGGACGCGGGGTACGGCAGGAAAAGGGAACAAACAAATTGATGAAACATCAGAAATCTGCCCACATGGTAAGTACCAGCAATGGCATCTACTGTTGGAGGGAACATTCTTTAGCTCTCGCTGTTCAACCAAAGAACTGTGCACTCACTCGATTAATATCTGAAAATTCGTATAGAATCACTTTCCACCTCTTCCATTTTTATTCACAACACAGCATACCAGGTGCGACAGCCCATGGCCGTGGGGTGAAGGACACCCATAAACGTCAAACGCGGCATCGGCCACACACTCTCTCAACACACAGCACCCTCCCAATACTACCAGGTGCAACAGTCCATGGCGGAGGGGTGGGTGGAGACCATGAACATCAAACCTTTTGAGTCGACTCAAAAGTCAACTCGGAGGGGTGGGTGGAGACCATGAACATCAAACCCCTCTTGAGGCGCCTCAAAAGGCGGAGGGGTGGGTGGAGACCATGGACATCAAACCCCTCATCATGCCGCCCCCCTTCCCCCCAGCACACAGCGTACCAGGTGCAACAGCCCATGGCCGTGGGGTGGAGAGCAGGCCACGAGGGGGCGGCACTCCAGCACCTCCACGAGCACCTTGAGCAGCAGCAGATGACCCTCCAGCAGCTGCGGTGTGGCAAGAACACATAGGGAATAAGGTAAAGCTTGTAAGAAGTGAGAAGAGAACTCGAGGACCGCTACGAGCACTTTGAGCGGCAGCAGATGGCCTTCCAGCAGCTGAGGTATACATGGCAAGGGAGGAGAAAAATCGTTGGCATTGTTAGGTTTATTAAGTCAGGGAGCATCCCAACACCTCGATGATCAGGGAGCATCCCAACACCTCGATGATCAAGGAGCATCCCAACACCTCGATGATCAGGGAGCATCCCAACACCTCGATGAGCGCTTTTTGAGGAGCAGCAACAACAATCCATCACCTCCACCAGCACTTTAAGCAGCGCCTCCAGATGGCTCTCCAGCAGCTAGGATGTGGCCAGAAAGTACAGGGAACACAGTGAGCTCTGTTAGGAATGAGCACTTTGGCACCTCTAGCTGCACTTTGAGCAGCAGCAGATGGCCTTCCAATCCAACAGCTGGGAAGAGGAAAGATGAGGTGAGCGTAGAAGGTGAGGAGAGAAGGTTTTTTTTTTTTTTTGGTGCTCTCTCCTTTCTTCCATATTTGCTCTCCTCCTCTTCCTCCTCCATCCCCACCTTGAAGGAATCTATTAGAGAGCGTAGCGATAACGAGAGAGTTTCTGCTATGGGAATGATGTTGCGCCAGCAACTTGGTAGAGTTTCGGTAGCATTTGCCTCTAAGGACTTGGTGAGAATTGAAGTAGCATTTTGGACTTCACTAGGAACATGTATAATTATATCAAACACACAAGCAACACAAACATATATAGGCAGGCGAGGGTTTCACAAGAGGTTGCGTGGGCGCTGCGAGTAACCCAACCCCACGAAAGTGGTGTGTAGGTGAGCGAACGCGCCTCGCCAATTTCCCAACCCAACTCAGCATCGACTTCTCGCTTCCGTGCACACCACTCCACCAACACAGCAAGGAGTGGTGCGACTCTCAAGGAAGCACCAACGACTCCCACGAACTCTCGCTTCTTCATGCGAACTCCTGCGCAGTTGCACATAGTCACACGTAGTCACACCCGACCTTCACTGAACTCATTCATCGGTGCCGAGTAGACTCAGTCGTTAGGCGTCGACCTGCCAAGTCAAAGGTGATCGAGGGCCCTTGCTGTTGTAGGGCCCTCTAACACACCTCCTCTCTCCTCTCTGCACCTTTTCTCCCCGAGCCTCCTCTCCTCAATGATCTCCGTCCTCGCCTCACGATGCAAGCACGAATCTGGAAAACTTCAGAGGTCTAAGAATCCTGGAGGTCCTCGAAATTCTGCTCTCAATCTCCCAGAACTGATATGCATAAGTTATGCATCTATAAGTCGCATTAAGAGGCTACCGTATATGATCTCTCTGTGAGGTAGGGTGTTCTCTTGAGGGTCTAGGTATGCTAGAATATAAGGTGATATACACTTAACCTCTTTATGTCAGAGGTCCCTGCAGTACATAAAAGGGGTTAAATGTACGTCAGCCTATATCCTAGCATACCTAGACCCTCAAGCGATCAACCTACCTCACAGATATCATCTCCTTGGTGCGACCTGTAGACGCATCACTTATGTATATCAATATAATGAGATCGTGAGCAGCGATCCCCGAGGACCTCCAGGATTCCCAGACCTCTGAAGTTTCCTAGGAGAAGGCGCTCCTCGCGGCAAGAGTTGAGCACGAACCAAACTCAAATGTGTTTGGTAGAACTTTTCCTTA
This sequence comes from Closterium sp. NIES-65, assembly GCA_948144175.1. Lineage (NCBI taxonomy): Eukaryota > Viridiplantae > Streptophyta > Zygnematophyceae > Desmidiales > Closteriaceae > Closterium > Closterium sp. NIES-65. Next base: position 950,199 of record CANXME010000936.1, read on the forward strand.
CGTTTACATTCAGCCAAACCGAACTGGACAGGTTTGGTTGAACATTCTTCAAAGCAGCAGTATACTGTTGGGCATTTACAGTCTACCATTTGGCAGGGCGAGTGCCAGCCGTTCATAAATGGTACATGTTGGGGCCGAAATCGTGAGGCAGACTGTAAAACCCTAAACCACACTGTCAAATGTATACTGCTGCTTTAAGACTTTTTAGGGTTCGAGGTTTGCTTTGCTTGTACTAGGGCAAACCGAAACGGTTTGGCCAAACTTTTTAGCGTTCGGCCGAACTCAAACTTTCGGTTTGAGGGTCCATTTCATTTTACTCCTGAATTGAAACCTGCCTTGTCCGAACAGTCGAACCTTTCGAGATTATCTGTCAGGGGCAGAACCAAACAACTTTGGCCCGCCCAAACTTTTTCGAAGTTTGACCGAACATTTTTGGGGAAAACAGAAGTTCGGTTTGGTTGGAGTGCAATCGAGCACGTTCGACCGAACCGAACCAGAGTTTGGTTCGTTGCTCATCTCTACTCTCAACTCCTCACCTCCACCTTTCTCTTTCTCTACTCACAACCTCTCCCCTCACCTCTTCCCTGCCATCCATTCCCCATGTCACGTGCTGCAGCCAGCGAATCTCCTCGTCCAGAAGCTTCCTGACAACTTCCTCCTCGTCTCGAAGACACACCCCCTGCACCACCTTGCACAGCAACTCCCAGTACTGGAGGGGAGGGAGGAGCGGGTGATGGATGAGAAGAGAGGGAGAGGAGAATGATGAATAAGTACAACACCTGAATACATCACCTTGCATAGCAACTCCCAGTGCTGGAGGGGAGGGAGGAGCGGGTGATGGATGAGAAGAGAGGGAGAGGAGAAACGACGAATAAGTACAACACCTGAATACATCACCTTGCATAGCAACTCCCAGTACTGGAGGGGGGGGAGGGGGGGGTAAGAGGGAAGGAGAGAGAGAGATCATGGGACGTCAAACGAGGAAAAATGACGCATAGGAGCAACCAGTGGATGTACCACCTTGCACAGCTGCCCCCTCCCAGTACTGGAGGGGTTGAGAGAAAGGGGGATGAGAGGGGGGCGGGGAGGTTTGAGAGAAGGGGGGATGAGAAGGGGGGGGGGGGTTGAGAGAAGTGGAAGTGAATGAGAGGAGAGAGAGATAAAGAGACGTCAACAGAGGAGGGGTCCCCTCCACCACAAAAATAGCAAGAGCATTGTGAATCAACGCTCCTGTCCACCACTCCACCGCTTCTCACTGATCTTCACTGCCAGGTTGTGCACTCACTGGTCTGTTGTGTTTTGGTTGCTTGTCAGCAGCAGCACGGGCAGAGGCGAGGGAGTGGAAGATGCAGGAGTGGATGGATGTGAAGGGGCGTGAGGGATGGCCTGGGAGGCCGAGAGTGGCACCAGCCTGGCCTGTCACTGCTGCTGCTCGCGATGACATTGCTGCTGCTGCTGCTGGTAGTGCTGTGGAAGCTGGTGCGACTGATGGTGCTGCTGGCTGTGTGGTGGAGGAGGGGAGTGGCGGCCACTTTTCCAGGCTGTTGGGAGGACGGGTGGGTGGGAGAATAGGAGCATGAGGGAGGACAAGGAAAAAGGTTGATTACGCCATAGGACATGGCACGATCACATGAGATGTGTGTGTTGGCGTGGTGCTAACAGGAAGATTGGGTGACTGGGCTGAGAGAATGCTAAAGATAGATGAACATCTTGTAAGGGTGAACATCAGGGTAGAAAAGTAAAGGAAAAAAAAAAACTGAACATAGAAAGATATTTACCGTCTACGTGGACCAACGCAGTACCTTATGTGAAGAAAGAGCTCTGCAAATTTGTATCGAATTTCAGTTTCTGGACAGTGCAAGCAGGTGTCCTGGGGGGGTGCCAGCATGTGAAGAAGAGGATGGAATGGCCAGAGAATCAGGAGTGGATAGGCGGGAGCAAGAAACGTTAGGAGAAGCAGGGAGCATGAAGTAGAAAAAACTATCCATTTAATACATGTCTAATAGCTGAAGCTCAATTAGCTGAAGCAACGAATGGAATGGACGGAGTACGATGAACGGGACGAGACTCACAACAATGAATCGGGAAACGAAGTGAGAGGAGAAGAGGATGGTGGCGATCTCTCTCCGACGACCCAGGCACTCTGACTGTGATATCAAGAGAAGAAGACAGGAGGTGGGGGCGGGAGGGGGGAGGGGAGGTGGGGGGGAGAGTCAGGGGAGGGAGGGAGCGAGGGGAAGTGAGAGGAGAAGAGGATGGTGGCGATCTCTCTCCGACGACCCAGGCACTCTGACTGAGGGGAACAAGAGAAGAAAAAAAGGGGGGGGGGGGGAAGGGAGTGAGGGGAAGTGGGGAAAACGAATGACTGAGAATTTTTTTTTTCAAGGTGTGCAGCCACTTGCAATTTAGAAAGAGCGCGAATGAAGTCGACAAATACAAGAGGGCTTTTTGCAGGAGGAAGAAAAGGAAGAGGGGTGAAAAAATCGGGGGAAGGTGTTGAGGGGGGGGGGGGGGGGGGGGGGAGGGGATTTGTTGGAGCAGAGGAGAAAGGGCTAAAACACCAAACTCACCGGCACCAGCGCTCCTTCTATCGCCAAGCACGCATTGTCGAGATGCAACAATAAGTCGGCAGCTTCATCCTCCCCATCATCCTCTGTTCCTCACATTCCTAGTCCCCACACACACCAGCACCACCGCTCCTTCTATCGCCAGGCAAGCATCATCAGGATGTCACAGTGAGTCTGCCCCGTCCTCATCCTCCCCATCCTCCTCCTAATCCTCTGTTCATCACTTTCCTCGCCCCACACTCACCAACACCACCGCTCCTTCTATGGCCAGGCACGCATCATCAGGATGCAACGGTGAATCCGCCCCGTCCTCATCCGCCTCCCAAGCGTCTCTCCATCACTCCCCCAAGCCCCACACTCACCAGCACCACCGCTCCTTCTATCGCCAGGCACGCATCATCAGGATATAACAGTGAATCCGCCCCGTCCTCATCCTCTTCCTCCTCATCATCCTCGTCCTCTGATTCATCGCTCTCCGCCCCTCCCCTCTTCCCCGAGCCGGCCTGCTCCACCCGCTGCTTTAGCCCAGACTGCAGGGCTAGGTGCTGCCAATGGTGGGAGCAATGGGAGGTGGGAGAAACAGGAGAGACAGTTAAGGGACGGGAGGGATGAAAGGGAAGAGCAGGAGAGAGGGGTGTAAAAAGAAGGATGAAATTTGGAAGGGAGCCCTACAGGTGAATCAGGGAGCAGCGAACTGACATGGGTTTTTGCAGGTGTGGGTTGCATTACACATTCATGATGTATGTAGGTATGCATTACACATTCATGATGTATGTAGGTATGCATTACACATTCATGATGTATGTAGGTATGCGTTGCAAGGGCTTGCCTCTGAGGAGCACAAGAGGACAATATAGCAAAAATATTATTTTATAGGCGCCTAAAGTCTTGTATTTGACAAGCACAACAGGACATTTTAACCACTAACATGCATGCACATTTGGTATGCACGCATGCATCAACACATGGACGCATGCACACATGCAGCTCTGCATGGATACATTTCTTGTGTGCACGCATACATACATACACCGTGCACAATTCACTCACAGCAACAGCTGCTGCAGTATCGAATGCATGCGGATTGGGTGACGCCATGGCCTGCAAAGAGCCAATCGATGCCGCCCAGGCGAGCATCATGATGGTATTGGTGAGCTCTGACCAATCAGCCGGCAGCAGGGTAGACGGCGCATCCATGATCTGTGGGGGCAGTAAGGAGAGGAATCAGTTATAATTCTCCCCGTGCAAGTAACAAAACGCACGAGACCGAACTGAGGGTGCATCATAATTTTTTAGACGCCTAAAGAAACAAAACGCATGGGACAAAAATGAGGTGGATCAGAGCAGCAGACTGGTGTCGCAGCGTGGTGAAGCTGGGAGAAAGCGGTGAGGAATGAGACTTACTGCTACAAATGGCGGCACATCCCTTCCAGGCACATGGGCCACTGCTGCTGCCGGAACAGGGGCTGCCGTCGCGGCTGCTGGCGAGTCTACAGCAGCTGCTTCTACCACTGCTTGCTGCGCTGGTGCTTGTGCTTGTGCTGGTGCTTGTGCTGCTCCAGTAGCACCTGCTGCAGGAGGCTGAGGAGCTGGGGCGTCCTCGCTAGGAACAACCCCTTTATTGGCAGCATTTTCACAAGTATCTACAGTGAGTCCCCCGTTATCCAGAATAATGTCCTGTACTTCCACGTCTTCCTCCTCCCCCTCGTCCATCCCCTCACCCACCCTCTTTGCTTCCGCAACCACCACTGTGCCATCCGCCCTGCAGGGAACAACACCAAAGCCACACACAGGCACAGGTAGAGGTTTCACAGGAAATGAATCACCTCACCAGATGCGACAACTTGGCTCCAACAAAAAATAAAAGAAAGAAAGAAAGAAAGAAAAGAAAGAAAGAAAGGAAAGAAATAAATAAATAAATAAATAAATAAAGAAAACAATACTTCCAATCAGTCCAGCCCAAAATTCACCTCAGCAAAGGCCAGAGAAGAATAGAAGAGCTGATTGGATAGATATCGCATAATAGTTAACAAAGAAAGAACAAGAGGCCGAGAAGCTGCTGGCAGCTTAAAAAGTGCCTCAAAAGACACCAAGTGGCTGCTGGCAGCCATTTCGAAGAAGGCACAACAGAATGATTTTGTTTTTTGAGTCGAATAAAATCGAGAATCGCTCACCGGATGAGGCAGGTTGGCTCAGACGAATTGCCAGGTGCCGTGGCAAGGAGAGGGGCGGCCGCCACTGGCACTGTACGCGCTACAGTGATCCCCACAATGCTCTCTATAGTGCTTGCTACAGTACCCGCTGCTGCGGCTGTGTATGCGGCATCTGGCAGCTGCTCCTCGTCGCTGCCTTCCTCCTCGCAGTCCTCCCAGAGGCCTGGTGCTGTGCTAGAGGCGCCACCAAAGTGATCGCCAAACAGCTGAAACATGTTAGGGTTTGGGGGGCCACGGCACGATGGAAACAGGCGAACACACATCGAATTAAGGAGAGGAGAAGAAACTTTTCAAGGGCACGGCAAACAGAGACACTCACCAGGAGCTTCAGAATGTGCAGGGCGCTCATGTAGCACTTCCGCCTCGTGCTGTCATCCGTTGCACGCGGCAGGGCTTGGGTCTGAAAGACTGACATGAGGGCACTGCGGAAGGATGTAGGCGGGATGGAGAGGGGGGAGGAGGGAGAGGAGAGAGTGGCCAATTAGTAAGGGGGGCGACATGAGGGCACTGCGGAAGGATGAGAACGAGGGGGGCGTTCCGAAGGTGAGAGGGAGAGGAGGTCGGGTGTTGTTGACAAGAGAGAAAGTACGGGTGTGGTTTTTGGAGAAGTGAGAAGAAGACGGTACAGAGCAAAGAGAGGTAGAACCAGGCCTGGACATGTACACCTACAAACCAATCAGACTACACATGCCCTGAAACGATGCGGATATGAAACCATGAGCCAGAAGAATTGAGCTTTGGGGTTTAGTAATGAGCTCAAAGCTCTCTAAGTACAAACGAAATGAGCAAGGAATGGATGAGGAGGGAATCTGAGGAAATCCCTAGGGGATCAAGGGCAATCCCAAGGCAATGTCCAATTGGTGGGTTGGAGATTGCTTGGTGATCACATTTGGGTTTGGTTGGGATGTGGGTGTGTGTACACCCAACCAAACACAGTGCAATCTACACAACGCTAGGATATAAACGTACAAGTACAAAAGTTGAAATTGAGGTCTAGCTCTAACAAGTCATGCATTCGTTTGGGCAGACAACAAAATTTGAAAGGTCACCTGAAGCCACTGGACTGGAGAAAGCTCGCTCGGAAGCGAAGGGTGGCAGGCGAGGGCTGGCGATTGACAGGCAGCAATAGCCCGTCCAGCACCTGGTGGTGAGTGGCGTGGTGGGATGCATGGAGGCACACGGGCATAAGGGGCAGATGGGATGGGTGGATGGGAAGATGATGGAATGGGGCGCTGATGCATGAGAGAATTATGGTTAACAGATGGGAGCTTGGAACAGTGAGTGAGCAAGCGACGAAGTATGGTGATTACCTGCAGCAGCGTATCTGGCCATTGCTCTAAACCCTGAAACCCCACCCTAATCACCTGCAGTAGCGAGCCTGGCGAATTGCTCTAAACCCTGAAACCCCACCCTAATCACCTGCAGTAGCGTGCCTGGCGAATTGCTCTAAACCCTGAAACCCCACCCTAATCACCTGCAGTAGCGTGCCTGGTGAATTGCTCTAAACCCTGAAACCCCACCCTAATCACCTGCAGTAGCGTGCCTGGCGAATTGCTCTAAACCCTGAAACCCCACCCTAATCACCTGCAGTAGCGTGCCTGGCAAATTGCTCTAAACCCTGAAACCCCACCCTAATCACCTGCAGTAGCGTGCCTGGCGAATTGCTCTAAACCCTGAAACCCCACCCTAATCACCTGCAGTAGCGTGCCTGGCGAATTGCTCTAAACCCTGAAACCCCACCCTAATCACCTGCAGTAGCGTGCCTGGCGAATTGCTCTAAACCCTGAAACCCCACCCTAATCACCTGCAGTAGCGTGCCTGACAGTCGCGCTAAACCCTTAAACCCGGAAACTGCTACACCCTCAAACAAGGAAATCCTAATCACCTGCAGCGTATAAACAAGGCGTGGCGAGGGACGCAGGAGATGCGTCAGAATGGTTGCAGCCTCGGCTGCTGATGGCGCTGACTGGATGCTCTGCAGGGGGAGTCACAGTCAGTGGTCAGATGTGAGGGAGAGAACACGAAAGAGGGAGACGATGAGAGAGTATGAAATCTAGGGCGGGTGCAGGGAGAGGGTATATAGGAGAGACAGGTCACTGTGACCAGGTGTATGTGTGCTGTGGTGATGCATGCACCTGTCCATGACGCATAGGCCCATGCGGATGCAGGTGTAGTAGCGACCTGGGCAGAATCAGATCCCACCGACCAAGAATCAAATCTTCACAACTGCGCGATCGACAAGAGATAAACAGCTCCTGCGACTGACGACTACAAAACGATTCTCAAACACTGACAAAGAATTGAACACCTGTGTGAGTGCGACTGACTGACCATGAAATTGTCAAGAATGGCGCGGTGTGTTGGCAGCAGCATGAGGAGCTCGTCCGCTGCCTGATGTGCGGAGAGGCAGGGGAGGGGGGTGGGAAGAAGGGAAGGGAGTGGGTGGACGCTAGACATGAGCATCGGGTTGTAAATCAACTCGAATACAGACGAGCCTGTTGCACCAGACAATTCATAACAAATTGGATTCAGTCAGGTCTGGGTGGAGTCGAGTCAACACACCAGACGAGCCTGTTGCACTCAATACACTTTTGAAGAAGCGACTCAAGGAAGACAAACCTGCTGCACTTGATGGTTGGCGGATTGAAGCAGGCGGAAGAGAGTGCCGTACACCTGCAGGCACGCAAAGAAACGGTTCCAAACTCAGAAATATCAAGCTGGTTCATTAGTCGATCGAAAATCGAGTCTGACTAAAAAAATCAGACGGAAGGGAATGCCGTACACCTGCCATGCAGGGAGACAATTTCCCAACAACAAACAACAGAGCCGGCGGGCTGGTTCAATCATTGAAGAGCCAATCAATCACAAGGTCAAACATCTTTGAATGAAGGCGTGAGGGAAGAAAAGTGACATGGAACATGAAACAACAAGGATAATCACAAGCATGTGATCCCCCCCGTCCGCCCCGCAGCCCTGCCACTCCGCTCTCCCCTTCCCTTTTTCTCGCTCAAATACATCCTCCTTCCTTTTGCCGACCCCATTCCCCTCAAACCCTAACCCACCTCCCCCTGTCGTGCCATGAGCACTCCCGGAAGCTCTGCCTCCCCTCCCTCCCCTTGCTGCCTGCTGCGAGGTCGGGGATTCAGCTGGAACGAGAGGAGGCATGGGGGGGGGGTTGCACCGGAAAGGAGAGGAGCAGAAGAAAACGAAGATAGAGGCATGCAGTCACATTTAAGAGCACCTCCATTACAATCACACAAAGACAATGAAAGAACACAATCCTCTAGGCGGTTCAGGAATAGCCTAAGAGTGCATCCGTTACAGTCACACACCTACAATCATTGTAACTGAACCACACACCATGACAGAAGCAATGAGTCGCCGCCCGTCCGTGATCCCGCATTGCCGGAGCACGAGCCAATCAGAGAGCAGCTCATGGCCGTCCAATAGCAGCCGCACACGCGCCAAGTCACACTCGAGCTTGTGGGCCACCTGGCAAGTCAAGGCAGGTCAACGCAAGTCAGGGCAATAGTTTCAGCAAGCTGAGAGAAAGAGGGGGAACAGGAAAAGAACAGTGCAACCGATTCCATCAGAATACATATATATATATATATTAAATACATTAAACAAACAGACGTTTATGTATGCACATGTATGTTGTAGCCCACCTTGAGTCGCAGCAAGCGCAGGTACTCGTTTGCATGCGTGTGAACAAAGAAGTTCACATGTTTGCTGTGTGCCACTGTCACCTGCTTGTGATGGGATGTGGTGGGATCGGATGGGGCATGAACGATAAGCCTATCATGCTTGCTGTGTTTGTACAGCTGAAGAGTAAAATGAAAAGAAAATAAAATTAAATAAAGCAACGAACAAATCTCACCTCCACCTGAAATGGCCTGTTTCAGATCTCACCTCCACCTGAAATGGCCTGTTTCAGATCTCACCTCCACCTGAAATGGCCTGTTTCAGATCTCACCTCCACCTGAAATGGCCTGTTTCAGATCTCACCTCCACCTGAAATGGCCTGTTTCAGATCTCACCTCCACCTGAAATGGCCTGTTTCAGATCTCACCTCCACCTGAAATGGCCTGTTTCAGATCTCACCTCCACCTGAAATGGCCTGTTTCAGATCTCACCTCCACCTGAAATGGCCTGTTTCAGATCTCACCTCCACCTGAAATGGCCTGTTTCAGATCTCACCTCCACTTGAAACGGCCTGCCCTGGTAGGAGGCGCCGTGGGGCGGCACTCTGCGGGGACAGCTGGCCTCACAGCGCGTGAGGAATTGCTGGGAGGGAGGGGGGGAAGGGGGTGTGTGGTGGGCGGAGGGGAAGGGTGTATGGGTGGAGGGCGGTTTTTGATGGGGGAGGCAGAGAGGGGAGCAGGCCTTTGTTTGACGGCCTGTCCTGGTAGGTAGCACCGTGGGGTGGCACCCTGCGAGGGCAGGAAGCCTCACAGAGAATGAGGAATTGCTGGGAGTGGAAGTGGGAGAGAAGGGCAAGGGGCAGGGGAGGCGATGGAGGAATTATAGAAAAGCAGTAGGCCTGAGTGCATGTCGGAAGAAGAGGAGTGCATGTGATGCAATTTGTGCACATCCATATGTATGGAAGGCGTGTCTTTTGTTGCACACTTGCAGGTTGTTTGTTCCTCCATGCTCACTCACCCTACCCTCCTATGTGCTGCTCTCGCACTTACTGTCAAGAGCAAAAGGCAGCGCTGTGCTTGCTCCTCTGCTGAAGCTTGCCCTTCCAAACTACTGCCACCCTTGCTGCCCCTGCCACCCTCGCCACCCCTTGTGCCTTCTCCGTTCAACTCCCCACTCCTTGCACCCCCCACCTCCCTCTCCTCCCTTGCTTCCAGCCCACCCTCATCCTCCTGTCCAGCCATTGCCACATCATCACCGCCGCCATCCCTTGCATCACCCGTCCTCTCCCCGCCATCACTCTCCTCCGCACTCGTTTCCATGGGCAGCGCATCCCTCCCAGTGGGCGCCACTCCTCCTGCGCTTCTCCCTTTCACGTCCCCGTTATGCCCTCCCAACATCTGCCCGTTATACCCCGCACTTGTCCCTCCCTCCAGCTGCTGCATCGCAGCAGCAAGGCGCCGCATGCACTCGCCTATGAAGCTCTGCCGCACCGCCACCAGCTTGGCCTGGAAAATAGGAGAAGTTGGGCAGGAAGGAAGGGGTAAGGGGAAAATGGGGTTGGTGGGGAGGAATGGAGGGGAGAGCATGCACTCGCCTATGAAGCTCTGCCGTACCGCCACTAGCTTGGCCTGGAGGGAGGGGGTAGAGAGGGTTGGCAAGTAAGGAAGGTGAGGGGAGAGACAGCGGAGAGCCAATGACCACACGAGCTGCACTCCCTTCAACTGCCCCACGTCTCCTGCCACTGCCACCTGCACGCCCTCCCTCGCAACACTGCGGCACCTACCTTTTCTGGGGCTACAAGCGAGGAGTGCAGGTCCCTTAATAGCTGGATGCAGAGCTGCCAGATGGCGGCAGAGGGGCAGGCAGCGGAGAGCCAGCGACCACACGAGACCCAATGATGTGACACTAGAAGGCAACACTGTGACGGTATGTAATAGCATGAGGAGCACACACCTTCTCCGGAGCTACAAGGGATGAATGTAAGTCCCTGAGCAGCTGGATGCAGGGTTGCCAGATGGCAGGAGAGGGGCAGCGGAGAGCCAGTGACCACACGAGGTCCACTCCCTTCAGTTGCCCCACGTCCCCCGCCACTGCCACCTGCACGCCCGCGCCTGCCGATGCTGCCCCTGCTACTGCTACTGGCAGTGCTGTCGCTGCTGGTGCTGGTGTTGCTCCGGGTGCTGCTGAGGTGACTGCGAGCACGCCTGATGCTGTGTTGATGCTGATGAATATGCGGTGGAACAGCCTGATAGAGTGTGAGGGAGAGGAGGGGGTGCATTATAGGACAAGTTTTGAGGCACGGATGAAAATGTGGTGGAAGAGCCTGGTAGAGCGAGGGAAGGGGAAGCAACCGAGTGACTTATGAGACATATCAAACGGCCTGATGCTGTGGTGATGCTGATACTCATGCGGAGGAAGAGGACCCTGGTACAGCCCAGGGAGAGGTACGGGGCGAGTGGGTAAGAGAGGCAGCACATCATGCGGTTGGAAAGAAATAGAGAAGGAACGTGATTGTCAGTGCGACAGAGGGAAGGGGTCGGGGTATTGACACATTAGACCCAGGCAGGAAGCCTCCAAAAAGAACCACTGAATAAGCAAGGAAAAATGGGGTGGAGAAGGGGAAAGGGGGGGAGGAGAAGCAGCATTCGCAGGTAATGCATGGTGGTGGTCATCGCAGTGACAAGGAGCAGAAACAAGAAGTAATGTGCAAAAAGAAAGAATGAAAAGAAGAAGAAGTAGAAGAAAATGCAATGTTTACACACAATGCATGGCACTGCAAAGCTCACCCACCTCCAAGCGACGGGCGAGAACTGCTCCGGAGGCAGCTGCGTCAACCAATCCAAGAGCGCCACCTGTCCCGTCGAGCTCACGGCCCCTCCCACCACCCCGACCCCTGTGCCCACACTCCCCACCTCCCCTATCCGCCCACCCGCCTCTCCTCTCCACTCCCCCCCTTCCCTCCCCTCCACAGCATCACACAGCCACCTCAGCGCCAGCTGGCGGTCCTCAGGGCACGCTGGGTGCTCCACTAGCTCCGTCCATATCACGCGCAGCCCCTCTGGCTGTAACTCCATGCCGCCTGCCTGCACGATGGTAGAGGTTTTGGGTGTAGAAAGGGGTTTGGAATGGTGTGCTGAGAAATCAGGCACGGGTCCTTGACGAGCTGGGAAGACATGCTGGGTGTTCCACTAACAAGCCCCATGCCTCCAGCCTGCAGGTTGGTAGAGATTTGCGGTTTCACGGATTATGAAGGGGTTTAGAAAGGCGTGCAGCAGGTACGGGTCCTTGACGAGCTGGGAAGACATGCTGGGTGTTCCACTAACTCCGTCCAAATCACCCCAGCCCCTCTGTCTGTAGCTCCATGCCGCCCGCCTGGAGGTTGGTAAGGGTTAAAGAAGGGTTTAGAAAGGATTTGGGAGGGGTTTGAGAATGGTTCAAGAGGAAATTGATTCGGGGGTTGGTGAGAGGTTTAAAAAGGGGTTTATAAAAGATTCAGGAAGGGTGTTGAGAAGGCAGGCATAGGTGCTCCACTAGCTCAGTCCATATCACCCGTAGTTCTCGACGAAAGGATGACGAAAAGAAGAGGGGAAGCAAGCACCTGCAGCGCCCAGAGGAGGAAGGAGAGGCGGGCAGTGATGTTGTCGCGGTGGGAGTGCCTGCCATCCACCAACGTGCACTGCTCCAACTGCCGCTGCAGCTGCACGTGCTGCTGCTGCTGCTGCTGCTGCTGCTGCTGCTGCTGCTGCTGCTGCTGCGAGCACTGCTGCTGTTGCTGCCGCCCCTCCTGCCCGTGCTTCTGCTGCTCCTCCTGCTGCTGCTGCCCTTGCGGCTCGTCACAGTCCATAGCGGGCGACGATCTCTCCTCCTCTGCCGCAACCCCACCGCCACGGCACTCCTGCCTCACCTCTTCCGCCACCACCACGCCATGCATGGGACTGCCGTCACTGCTGGCCAAGACGCTGGCGTCTGGAACTGGTAGTGGGCTGCTGCTGCTGGGTGGAACGGGGCTGACTGGAAGAGGTTTGCTTGGAGCAGTCATGGGCTGTGGTTGGTGGGGGGAGGCAGAGCGTGCAGAGGCGAACATGGAGCGGGCCAGGCCCTTGTAGGTCTGTAGACTGCCCAGTACCTGCAAGGGGGAGGAGAGGGAGGAAAGGAGAAAAGGACAAAAGGGGAAGGGGAGTTGAGCGCAGGGGAAGAGCATGTGGAAGGGAACAGGGAGCGGGCCAGACCCTTGTACGTCTGCAGACTGCCCGGTACCTGCAAGGGGGAGGAGGGAGTGGGAAGGGAAGTGGAGATAAAGGAAAAGGAGAGGAGGGGAAAGGAAGAGAGGGGAAAGGAAGAGAGGGGAAAGGAAGAGAGGGGAAAGGAAGAGTTTGATGGCTGGAAGAGCGTAGAGAGGCAAGCAGGATCTCAGACTGCGTGGGGTTCAGGTCTCAATGCAGACAATGTGTGCTTCCTGTGCTCTCATTGCTAGCGTGCCATTCATGAGTGGCACAAGCAGACCTTGGAGTCATGAAGCACTGGTTTATCTATAAGACTGAAAATAAAAACCTGCTCATGCAACTCATTCCACGTCACACATGCCTACAGTACAGTGTTGTAATGTACTTCATTTCTTACTAAAGCAGTATGACGACTGCATGCACGAACGCTTACAGTGTACTCGAGCTCATGGTTTGCCATTTTGAGGCCCCTCAATAATGCATGCATGCTTACAAGTACTCAAGCTCGTGGTTTGAATTCCTATTCATCCTTACAGTTGGGGTGGAGCGCAGTTGGGGTGCGGAGAGATGATTTTCCGAACTGCACCCTCAAGAATGCATGCATGCTTACAGTGTACTCGAGCTCGTGGTTTGCATTCAGCGATTGCAGCTGAGCCTGCAGCATCTGCTGCTCCTGCAACACACGAGACGAGCAACGAAGGAATGACGCATACACGGAATGAGGAAGGCATGAGGTGAGGATATGCAAGAACGAGAGGCATGCAGTAGTGAGGTAGGGAGGGGTTGACATGACTAGCAATAGCAACTTTAACATGCTCATAACAAGACGGAAACAAATTGCACACACGGACACTTGCATGCTGCACAAACACACACACAGTAACACACATGCACCTCGGCAAGTGGAGCGCAGCTGGGGTGCAGAGAGATGATTTTCCGAATAAAAGGAATGGAAGGGCAAACGGAGGAGTGCAAGGCGGTGAGAGCAGCACCTCAGCAGGTGGAGCGGGGTTGGGGTGCAGAGAGATGATCTCCCGCACATGGAGGAAGGGGAAATGCAGGAGTGCAAGGGGGTTGAAGAATCACCTCAGCAGGTGGAGCGGGGTTGGGGTGCAGAGAGATGATCTCTCGCAGCAGCTGGAGGGCTGGTATGACACTCTCCTCCCGCGAGATGGCTTGTAGGCAGCGTTGCATGTACTCCTGTAAGAGAGAAAGAAGGGGTCGCGGTGGGGAGAGGGGAAGGGGGGTTTTGGAGGGGGGAGGAGAGAGGGACGGGGAGGGGAGGGGGTTAAATGAGAATAGGAGGAATGACACTCTCCTCCCGCGAGATGGCCTGCAGGCAGCGCTGCATGTACTCTTGTGAATGGGAAGTGAGGAAGAAATAGCGGGAGGGATGGAGTGTGTGGAGAAAAGAGAAATAGCACTCCCTTTTTCGAGAAGGGAAAAGGAAGGTCTGCAGGCAGGCACTGCATTACTCCTGAGAAGTGTATCATGGGGGGGAAAGAAGAAAACGGAGAAATACTGAGAGCACTCATGGACAAAAAATGGAACACAAAAACAAACCCCTGAAAGAACATATTACTCACGAACCAGAAAATTGATAGTGAAAGGGTCCCACCTCTTTATTAGCACACCCAACAGAAGCATAGTGGCCCAACACCTCCGTGAGGGCCTTCGATTCAAGCACGTTCACTGATGCAACATCTGCTGCTGCTGCCAATGCTGCTGCCGATGCTGCTGCTGATGCTGGTGCTGATGCTGACGCTGACCCTGACGTTGGGACTGCATGGGTGTGAGGCGGGTCGAATACGAGTGTCCAGAGAAGCTGCAGCAGCCTGTATGGAGAGTGTAGGGGGGAAGATGGGACAGAAGAATGAGTGGATACCAATGCTGATGCTGCTGCCGATGCTGCTGCTGATGATGCTGACCCTGTTGGAACTGAGTGGGTGTGAGGCGGGTCAAACACGAGCGTCCAGAGCAGCTGGCTGGAGCAGCCTGCAAGGAGGGAATAGGAGGGTCCCATCTCTCCAAGAAAAGTAGAAAATGAAAGAATTAGGCACCAGCTCTGCTGTGAAAAGTGAGAGTACAGCAGATTGCTGCACCATTTGCATTTAAAATCCAACTGACAGGCACGAAAGCCACAGGAATTCACCAGAACCTACAAATTTCACCTAAACGAAACATCACCTGAAAGCCACGAAAAATCACCTGGAGGCCATGACGCCACGGGTGTCGGACCGCGCGAGCTTCTTCACCAGCTGCATCAGCTTCGCTATATCTGCCGCTGAGCGACCCTGGTGGGGCGGGGAGGAAGGAGCAAAGAAGCGGGCTAAGATCAGCTCAGGAAATTCAAATAGGAATGTGAGGTGAGGACTTCTCCTCACATGCCTGGTTTTCCCACCAGCTGCATCAGCTTTGCGATGTCTGCTGCTGAGCGACCCTGGTGGAGAGGGGGGGAAGGAAGAAAGAAGTCGGCTTGGTTCAACTCAGAAGGAGTGATTTTCTGCCACTCGCTGTCTACGTGACCCTGGAATGGGTAGGAGGTTTTTTTAGTCGACATAAAAGCAAATTCAACTCCGAAGGTTTGATTTTCTGCCATTTGCTGTCTATGTGACCCTGGAATGGGTGGGAGGAGGCAGAGAGGTGGCACGTTGCATACACATTCAGAGGCAGAGAGGTGGCACGTTGCATACACATTCAGAGGCAGAGAGGTGGCACGTTGCATACACATTCAGAGGCAGAGAGGTGGCACGTTGCATACACATTCAGAGGCAGAGAGGTGGCACGTTGCATACACATTCAGAGGCAGAGAGGTGGCACGTTGCATACACATTCAGAGGCAGAGAGGTGGCACGTTGCATACACATTCAGAGGCAGAGAGGTGGCACGTTGCATACACATTCAGAGGCAGAGAGGTGGCACGTTGCATACACATTCAGAGGCAGAGAGGTGGCACGTTGCATACACATTCAGAGGCAGAGAGGTGGCACGTTGCATACACATTCAGAGGCAGAGAGGTGGCACGTTGCATACACATTCAGAGGCAGAGAGGTGGCACGTTGCATACACATTCAGAGGCAGAGAGGTGGCACGTTGCATACACATTCAGAGGCAGAGAGGTGGCACGTTGCATACACATTCAGAGGCAGAGAGGTGGCACGTTGCATACACATTCAGAGGCAGAGAGGTGGCACGTTGCATACACATTCAGAGGCAGAGAGGTGGCACATTGCATACACATTCAGAGGCAGAGAGGTGGCACGTTGCATACACATTCAGAGGCAGAGAGGTGGCACGTTGCATACACATTCAGAGGCAGAGAGGTGGCACGTTGCATACACATTCAGAGGCAGAGAGGTGGCACGTTGCATACACATTCAGAGGCAGAGAGGTGGCACGTTGCATACACATTCAGAGGCAGAGAGGTGGCACGTTGCATACACATTCAGAGGCAGAGAGGTGGCACGTTGCATACACATTCAGAGGCAGAGAGGTGGCACGTTGCATACACATTCAGAGGCAGAGAGGTGGCACGTTGCATACACATTCAGAGGCAGAGAGGTGGCACGTTGCATACACATTCAGAGGCAGAGAGGTGGCACGTTGCATACACATTCAGAGGCAGAGAGGTGGCACGTTGGATACACATTCAGAGGCAGAGAGGTGGCACGTTGCATACACATTCAGAGGCAGAGAGGTGGCACGTTGCATACACATTCAGAGGCAGAGAGGTGGCACGTTGCATACACATTCAGAGGCAGAGAGGTGGCACGTTGGATACACATTCAGAGGCAGAGAGGTGGCACGTTGCATACACATTCAGAGGCAGAGAGGTGGCACGTTGCATACACATTCAGAGGCAGAGAGGTGGCACGTTGCATACACATTCAGAGCACAAGCTTCACACATGTGAGTGGGTGGGTTCGTTCATGTGCCTTGGCTTAAAATAACAAACAATTGCACCCACCCCACTCACATGTGTGAAGCTTGGCTCGGCTCTGGAGAGAAGCCTACGAGGCTACGCACATGCCATTCCACCATGGGACACTGGCAGAGTGGTCCTTTTCTTTTCAAGTCATGCAAATGCATGAAGAAGGAAGGCGTGAGAGCAGCAGCGGTCACCTGGATGTGTTGCAGGCGTGAGAAGAGCGAGTCGAGGTAATCATGCCTCACTGTCTGTGTGATGTTTCATGCATGTCATCCGAGAGCAGCGGTCACCTGGATGTGTTGCAGGCGTGAGAAGAGCGAGTCGAGGTAATCATGCCTCACTGTCTGTGTGATGTTTCATGCATGTCATCCGAGAGCAGCGGTCACCTGGATGTGTTGCAGGCGTGAGAAGAGCGAGTCGAGGTAATCATGCCTCACTGTCTGTGTGATGTTTCATGCATGTCATCCGAGAGCAGCGGTCACCTGGATGTGCTGCAGGCGTGAGAAGAGCGAGTCGAGGTAATCATGCCTCACTGTCTGTGTGATGTTTCATGCATGTCATCCGAGAGCAGCGGTCACCTGGATGTGCTGCAGGCGTGAGAAGAGCGAGTCGAGCTGCTCGTCTGAGAAGGACCAGGCCAGCTCCGCCAGCAGATCGAAAATGTTGTTCTTCACCTGCACAGCGAGAGGAAGGAAGGAATAAGGGGGAAGTCGAGGGGGGGAGCATGAGGAGGGGAGGAAAGAGAGTCGAGGTGATCATAGGGGAAGGACCAGGCTAGCTCCGCCAGCAGGTCAAATGGCAGCTTGTTCTTCACCTGCCAGGGAGAGGAAGGAAGGAATGAGGGGAAGCTTAGCTTCGCCACGCCATGATGCTCTATGAATGCCTCCTCACTACCTGGACATTCTCGACTGCTTCTCCCTGGCTCGCCTGCACGGCCTCCCCTCGGGTCACCTGAGCTTTTTCAGCTGCCTCATCCCACCCTGTCCAGATGTTTCCCCACCACGCGAAAATCGCTAAGGCGCCTAAAAAAACAGAAGCCCAACCCATACATCTCACTCGTCGCACTCAAACCACACCTCACCGCTTCACACCATGCCTCACCGCTTCAAACTGGTCGGGCTTCTCAGTGGCGGCCCACACGGCATCCAGGTGCTTCCCCAGCAGGCGGCGCTGGTTGAGCAGCGCCCTCATGATCTTTACCACCTGGGGGAGAATGGGGGAAAGGAGGGAGGAATAAGACGAGGCTTCTCAGTGGCAGCCCACACGGCGTCCAGGTGCTTCCCCAGCAGGCGACGCTGGTTGAGCAGCGCCCTCATGATCTTTACCACCTGGGGGAGAATGGGGGAACGGCGGGAAGGAATAAGACGAGGCTTCTCAGTGGCAGCCCACACGGCGATGCTGGTTGAGCAGCGCTCGCATGATTCGCACGACCTGGGGAAGAAGGGGGTTTTGTTGGGCGGGAGGAGGGTGGGGGGAAGAGGGGAAGAGGGGAAGAGGGGAAGAGGGAAGGAGATAAGACGAGGCTTCTCAGTCGCGGCCCACACGGCGTTGAGCAGTGCTGGTTGAGCAGCGCTGGTTGAGCGGCGCTGGTTGAGCGGCGCTGGTTGAGCAGCGCTGGTTGAACAGCGCCCTCATGATTCGCACGACCGATAGTTGGTGCGAAACAGGGAGGGAGGAAATTCCACCATATTAGTTAGATGTTTAAAAAAAAAAACAAAAAAAACAAAAAAAAAAACAAAAACAAAACAACAACAACAACAAAAACAAGGCGGGCGCACAAGAGGACGTACTTGGTCCACGTATTGCTTGTGGTGCAGGTTGGAGCGCAGGACAAGTGGCAGAATCTTATTGGCCTCCAGCCAATTGATTGTTGATCTCAAGGCTGCTCCCTTGTCCCTGAAATCACACACACATGGCGCATCAGTGAACAAAACAAGAACTTGCATGTCTGAGTTTACTCAAAACTCTTCCTTGTATCAGAAGCCACATGACATACACATGGCTCATGGCACGTCACCACAAATATATATATATATATATATATGCATATATATACATATATAAACAAGACAACAGAATCTCGAGCATGTGGTTGATTTCTCTGGTGGCTGACAGCTGCTTGCTGAATGAAAGCACTCCCAGCATGCGCTTCACCATGCTCTCCCATGCTGCCCCATACACACACCCATCAACAGCCGACAGCTGTTGACAGCTGCTTGCTGAACGATGGCACTCCCAGCATGCGCTGCAGCACCATGCGCCTCTGCACCACCCCCACTACCCCACTCATAATCAACCACCTCACCTCACCCCCAGCTCACCTCATATCATCTGCACCCGGAACGCCACAAGACCACTCACTCACCTCATCTTCAGAGCAGCTGAGCTTTCGAGCATGCGGTTGATCTCCCTGGCCGCCGATAACTGCTTGCTGAACGATGGCGCTCCCAGCATGCGCTTCACCATGAGCCTCTGCACCGTCCCCACTACTGCCTCTGCTGCCACCTCCACATCATCAACATCAGCATCCTCCTCATCCTCCTCCTCCTCTTCTTCCTCTTCTTCCTCTTCTTCCTCCTCTGCCTCCGCAAGACTAATGTCAAAGAGAATGTCGCGAACGCTACTAGCAGAGGAGGGCAGGGCGAGCAGCGCGCGAACGTGGCGCAGAGTGAGTGAGAGGCACTGGAAGGAGCCGTCCCGGGGGCCCTCGTTGAGAGATTCCATGTGGTAGCCGATGCACCGCGTTATGGCCAGCAGCAATTCCTTGCAGGGCTGGTGGGTGGGGTGGGGAAGGGAGGGAGGGGGAGAGAGAGAGAGGGAGAGAGGACTGCTTGAGGGAGAGAGGGTGAGGGAGAGAGGGTGAGGGAGAGAGGGTGAGGGAGAGAGGGTGAGGGAGAGAGGGAGGAGGGGGCAGGGGGAACAGGGTGAGCGAGAGGCACTGGAAGGAGCCGTCCCTGGGCCCCTCGTTGAGTGAATCCATGTGATTTCTGCTGATGCAGCGCTGCCGGTTATGGCCAGCAGGACGGCCCTGCACGGCCGATGGGGGGGGGGGGAGAGAGGGAGAGAGCGAGGAGAGTGCCGAGAGAGGGAGAAACAAGAAGTATGCAGGTAAGAATGCAGGTAAGAATGCAGGTAAGAATGCAGGTAAGAATGAATACTTCTTGTCTAACTGGCAGGACGGCTCTGCTCTGCACGTTTAAGAGAGCCAGTGAGATGAGACGCAGAGAGAGGGAAGTATGGAAGAAGAGTGACCACGTGTGTCAGACAGCGGAGGTTAGAGAGGGTGACCACATGTTTCAGCGAGCGGTGGTGAGAGAAGGTGAGCCTTCGTGGTTGAACAGACAGAAGGAGGAGGTTAGTGAAGGAGCGGAAGGGGAATCTTCAAGACTGGAAGCTCCGGAATACAAAGAGGGAGGTGGAGAGGAGAGAGGGGAGCGAGATGAATGCAATACGTGCAACCAAGGAAAGAGCAATTGTATCTAAGAAGTGCATTCAGTGAGAGAAGTTGAAAGGGCAAAACGCGCCAACCCCAACAAGCAGCAGCATGTTGCTGACGTGTGGAGTGAGAAACTCTGCTGCCGTTAGCAGGGAACGCAGCAAACTTGCAAACCAGCACAAGTAGACAGACTAGATGAACGCACAAGATGAAAGCAACATAACACCAAATCAAGCACAAAGGCTGACGTCACAAGCTAGGCTCGACGACAGCCACGAAGTGAGCCCCGATCCCCACCCACCAGCAGCAGCATGTTGCCATCGTGAGGAGTGGGGAACTCGGCTGCTGCTGCTGCCAGGGTGACAGGCTAGCAGCAAACAGGGCGACACATATATCAAATGCCAAAAAGATCAAGGCGTGCATCACAGGGATGAGGCATGATGAGACCCCCACCACCACCACCAGCACCAGCACCACCACCACCACCACCACCACCACCACCACCACCACCACCAGGCATGTTGCCGACGTGAGGAGTGGGGAACGCTGCTGCTGTTGCCAGGGGTCGCAGCAGCACCTCTACCACCAGCAAAGGCATGCGCGGCGGCAGGGGGGCGTGTTGGAGAGACGGGGAAGAAGGGGAGGGACTTTAGAGTGGACTCAAAAGGTACCTACCTGCAGCAGCATGTTGCCGACGTGAGGGGTGAGGAACTCTGCTGCCGTTGCCAGGGGGCGCAGCAGTGCCTCTACAGCCACCAGAGGCATGCGTGGCCAGGGGATGCGGGGAAGAGGTGGGGACGGCGATGAGGGTGGTAATGCCGCCTTCCTGCCCACGAAACCCTCCTGCCGTCCCTGCTGCTCCTGCCACTTGTGCCGTTGCTGCCGTTCGTGCTCTTGTCTGATTGATCCTAACCTAGCAGCATGTGCTTCGATCTGCCTGTCAAACCCCAACATGAGCCTCAGAAGCACCTGCACCACGCGTCCATACCCATTCCCATACGCCGTCTGCCCAAAGTAGTTCAGAAACCGCACCAGCCACTGGTGCGAGCCCACGCTTCCGCCCTCCCCTTCTTCCCCCCTTTCCCCCCCGCCTCTCCTCCCCCCAGCCGCCTGGGATCCGGGGGAAGGGAGTCCGGGGAGGGAGGGACCGATTGGGGCGGGGTCTAGGGGCAGGGAGATGGCATAGAAGCACGGGCGGTCCAATCGCGGCGCAACACGTGGCAGCTGCTCGTTCTTGTGTTTGCAGTGAAACTGACATGTGCTGTCCCATCCCTGCGCCATGGCTGTTAGAAGCGCTGCTATCTCCTCTTCTACCTCCACACTCCTCCTCTCTGCCTCCTCAACCTCCTCCTTCCTCTCCCTCACTCTCTCCCCCTGCCCGTCCCCCTCCCCTCCACCCACCACTCCTTCTCCAGCCGCAGCAGCCGCTGCATCCGCCAGAGCCTCCCTCACTATAATCAACTCAAGCAGCTTCAGTACAATCACATCCATAAGGGAAACAAACGCCTCGAAGATATTCCCATGCACGTCGCGTCCCCACTTCCAGATCGCGCGGTCGTCCAGGCACTTCTCAAACAGGCTAGGCGCGGCCTCCCTGAAGAGCGTCGCCAGCTTGCGCTTCAGCACAGCGCGTCGCATCAGCCGCTGCGCCTCTGCTCGCACCGCGGGACTCACTATAGGACCTGACTCGTCCGGGTCTGCTGCGACAGGTGCAGCACCAGCCGCACCAGCAGAAGCAGCAGCACCAGAACCAGCATCAGCAGCGGGAGTAGCAGCGTGGAGTATGCGAGCAGCGGCAGCGAGGCAGGAGCGCATGTGGTTAGGCCAAACCGTCCAAGGCCACTTGCCCAACCCGTCCATGATCGTCCCCAGCAGCGACCCTGGGAACTCCAGATCCGCTACAGTCATCTCCGGCGCTACAGCCGTCCCCCGCGCGGTGGATCCTGCGGCTCTCGCTGGGCGACGTGGCAGCCGCGGCCCCATGCGGCGATCTTCGTCCACGTCATCGTCGTCATCCGCCACGTCATCATCATCCTCGTCGTCGTCAGATGGGGTCGTGACTCGCGCGCGTTCCAAGGGCGCGGGGGACATCTCGGGGAGCGGAAGAGCCGCGGGGGGAGGGGAATCGGGCCACTGAAAAGGCTGAAAAGACTCCTCAGGAGGCTCGTCCGCATCGTCGTCCCCCTCCTCCCCTTCCTCCTCCCCCCTCCTCCCCCCTCCTCCGCCTCCGCCTCATCCCCTAGTTCCTCTTCCTCCACTTCCCGCACGCCTGAATCTTCTTCCGCCTCTGCTACAGCCTCCGCCGCCGCTCTCCGCGCGTTATTTCCGCGCTGCGCCTCCTCCGCGCCTCTGCTGCCGTCGCTCGACCCCTCGCTTCCCTCCGACGGGCTCCACCCGCGTTCCTCGTCTCGCATGTCGTTTGCTCCTTCCGAATCCGATCCCGATTTCGCTTCTGACGAGCGAGGAGCTGCGGACCGGCTGTCCATCATGACGAATTACAAAGCCTTTCGCGAGCCTATGAACGAAAATTCAAACCGGATCTCCCATAATCTAAACCAAGGGAAAATCTCACTTTGGCCAAAGCTTCTCCTGCGTAGGTGAAGCACCTGAGATGTGAGTAACTAGGCGGTAAATGAATGGGTGCCATGGATTCAGCCGCCAGCCCATGCTGGAGAAAAGCGCCTAGATATTATCCCATGCTTCGCATCTTCCTTATCAACGGGCCTTCATTCTCGTGTAACACTGAGGTACAGCTCTTACAAAGTAACGGCATTCATACAATCTGTACTACATTCTTCAACATAATATTGACTTGGAAAGTACTGTTTTCTTCGCGTTATTAATACCGGTATGCAATCCTTGTTCAATCATTGACAAGAAGTATGCTTGCGTAGCACTAGAAACGAACCATAAACCAATAAATGAACCTGAACAACACAAAATCGAAAGAACAAAGCAACTTGCACTGAACTGAAGCGAGTGTTTCGCAACAGTAGTTTTTTAGTATGTTATTGTAATGACATGTGCACGGACATATGCAACTATCCCCAAACCACGTGCATGTAACACCGAATGTCGCCACACGGCGTCGCATCACCAACCCAAATTAGTACCTGGTTGCGGCAAGGCTAAACAGTGTCTTGGAGCAGCTTGGAAGAAATGCTGAATTAGTGAAGCAGAAGCGCTTTGGAAATAGAGCAGCTTCAATGCACCGATGCCTGGAGAGCAGCAAAGGCGTCTTCACAGCAGCGCATGAGGAAGGCTGGATCCGGCACATTCTCCCTGATGGCTGAGAGGACTATGTGTGCCGCCCCATTGTATGTCTGGAAATGCAGCGTGAGTGCCTGAAAAGGGGGGAGGGGGAAGAGGGAGATAGAAGGTAGGGGGAGGGATTGTGGTAAAAGGCTGGATCCGAAAGGTTCTCCCTCACACCTGACAGCACTATGTGTGCCGTCCCATTGTATGTCTGCAAATGCAGCGTGAGTGCCTGAGGGGGAAGGGGAAGAGTGATTGCTGGGAAAAGTATTATGTGTGCTGCCCCATGGCACATCACTCTCACATCACATGCACTCATGACACATCACTCTCACATGCACCCATGGCACATCACTCTCACATCCACCCATGCCACATCACTCTCTCATGCACCCATCATATATCACTCCCACATGCACCCATCACACATGTCTCACATACACCCAGCACCCATGACTCACACACATACACCCAGCACCCACAACTCACGTACACCCAGCAGCACCCACAACTCACATACCACCAGTACACATGACTCACATACCACCAGTACACATGACTCACATACCACCAGTACACATGACTCACATACCACCAGTACACATGACTCACATACCACCAGTACACATGACTCACATACCACCAGTACACATGACTCACATACCACCAGTACACATGACTCACATACCACCAGTACACATGACTCACATACCACCAGTACACATGACTCACATACCACCAGTACACATGAGTCACATACCACCAGTACACATGACTCACATACCACCAGTACACATGACTCACATACACCCAGCCCAGCACCCACGACTCACATACACCCATGACACATCACTCGCATGCAGCTGACCCACAACGGTGGGGCTGATGCGCTCGACGGCATCGATGGCTGATGCGCTCGATGGCATGCCCCCCCGAGGCTGACCCCCGCCACAGACCCCAACAGCACCTCGTGTGCAATCATCGTCCGATTACTCATGCACCAATCACACATGATCACTCAAAAGTCACCTCATTCCCATCACACATGGCTCACATGTGGCTGTCCCAGGACGGCCGGGCTGATACGCTCAATGGCATGCCTTCCCATGCTCACCCCCTCCACGGCCACCTCGCATGCACACATGCACTCATCACACATCACTCACACGCACCCATCACCCATCACACATGACTCACATGTGGCTGTCCCAGGACGGTGGGGCTGATCCGCTCGATGGCATGTCCCCCCAGGCTCACTTCCTCCACGGGCCCCATCATGTTGGAGAAGGAGAGGGTTGTCTGGTCCAGCAGGCGTCCCATCAGCGTGCACGCTGACTGGAAGGGTTTACCGGAGGGTTAGAAAAGTTTAGAGAGGGTTTACAGGGGTTTAGAAGGTTGATGTGCTCGATGGCATGCCCCCCAAGGCTGACCTCCTCCACGGGTCCCATCATGTTGGAAAACGAGATGGTCGTCTGATCCAACAGGCGCCCATCAGGGTGCATGCTGCCTGCGGGAGTTGAGAGAGGTTTAAAGGGGTGGAAATAAGGTATGTGCTGAGGAGACAAGCCTCCTCCATGGGACCCATCATGTTGGAGAAGGAGATGTGCCACAGGCCTCCCAACCTGAGGTGGCGCAGGCGGTGCATCAGTGCCCTTGCTGCCTAAGATTGCAAAAAAGTCGAACCGAGCGTAGTACAAGAGAAAAAAAAAGGGGGCGAGCGAGCACAAGTCTCTACATGGACACTGAAATGAGCCCCCAGTGGCTTTTGGGTCGATTCAAAAGCCACCTCAGCGAGACACAGCTTCCCATCATGCCAGCAGTAGCAAGGACAAGCCTTGCATTGAAATAACTGTAATGAGCCTCCAGAGACTGCCGTTTGGATGCACACATGCTCGCCACCATGCGCAGCCTTTTGCGGCGCCTCAAAGGTCACCTCAGTGACACACAGCTCACTCACCTTCATGCCGGCAGTAGCGAGCACGAGTCTCGCATTGACATAGTTGTAATGAGCCTCCAGAGATTGCCGCTTGGACGCACACATGCTCGCCACCATGCGCAGCCGCCGCTGCTCCACCTCCCCTGCTGCACCCCCTTCTTTGCTCTGCACCATTCCCTCCGCCTCCCCTGCCGCCTGCTCGCTCTTGGGGATTCCATTCACCCCTTGCGTGCCGTTGCTGCTCTTGCTGTCGCTGCTGCCGTTTCTAGTCGGCAGGCCGTTGGTGAGTACCGGCGAGTGCACAGGCAGGGGCAGCAGGAAGGTTCCGAGGCAGTTGCCCCAGCGCGCCTTGGATCGACCAGCAAGCATGGAGGATATTTCCTGGAAGGGGGAGGAGGAGAGCGGAAGGAAGGGGAAAAGAGGGGAGATCTGGTGAAGGGGAAACAGCGTAGAGCAGTAGGAAGGTTCAGAAGCTGTTGATACAGCATGGCTTGGAGCGTCCGGCAGGCATGGAAGTCATTTCCTGGGAGGAGGCAAAGGGGAGGAGAGGGAAAGGGAGGGAAGTAAAGGAAAGGCTAGAGAAGAGAAGGTTGGAGGAAAGGGAAAACAGAGTGGAGGAGCAGCACAGAAGGAGAAGGTGGGGTTGGAAGGCTTGGGGTTGGGTGGGATGAAGGTGAGGAAGAAATTTTAAATGAGCTGAGGAATAGAAGGTAGACGTGCACACAGTGGTGTGCGGTGCGGCATGGTGCAGTGCGGTGCATTGTGAAGATAAAGCATCATTGTGTGAGGGTGGATTGACTCAACGGCCCTTTTAACCACCAGCTGCCTGGCACTGCTACACCTGCCAGCCGATTGCCAGGTGTGCCCGAAGCTGGTAAATTGAAGTGCAGGCTTTCCTGGGGGAGGTTTACCTGAAGCTCAGGCGCTGGGCGGATGTTTACAATGCAGATGGCGTTGCGAATGCAAACACAGGCAGGTAGCGGGTAGGTGGCAACTGGGGTAGGTAGGTCAATGTGAAGTTGGTAATTTGAAGTGCCAGGCTCACTGGGGAAGGTTTACCTGAAGCCCAGGCGCGGGGCGGATGTTGACAACACAGACAGCGCTGAGGCGAACAGTGGTAGGCAGTGGGGAGGTGGCAACTGGGGTAGGCTCTCCTGTAAGCAAAAAGGGAGTAGCATCAAGGAGGGTGAACAGGAGATTAGTAAGAAGAGAAGGAGTGGATGGTTGGTTAGCAGAGGCAAGGGGTACGGTTGTGAGGAGTTGGCAGAGGGAGAGAGAGTGTATGTGATGCGTGAGCAGTCGAGCCCTGGTGAGTGCATACCATGCTCCCACTCACCTGCTCTTTCAGCTGTCATCACTCATCATGCTTGAGCCTACCTGCTTTCTGTGTTTGGTGGTCGTGGTGGTGGCGAAAGAAACAACCCTGCCAAGGCAATGATGCAAAGCGTCTAGCTCACCTGCTCTCTCTGCCTGCTGCTCGTGGTGGTGGCGCAGGTAACGGTCGAGTCCCCCTGAGATTACCGTCACCATCACATCGTTGATGGTCTGATGGGGTGTGGGACGAAGGGGATGTGAGAGATTTTTTAATTGGCTAAAAAGTCGTGTTGGTGGCGCACGTAGTGATCGAGACCTCCTGCGATCACCGTCACCATCACATCGTTAATGATCTGATGGGGCATGTGAGGGGATGTAAAAAGGGACGTGGAACGCCGGGGATGTGGAAGGGGAGGTGGAAGAGGGGGGATTTGTAAGGAAAGGAAGTTCGAGCATGCAATCACAGTGACGTCGTTATTTGTTCAGGGTTTAAGGTGTGAGCCACAGACGGATGCGTTACAGACAGAGTGATATTGCAATCATGGTGACGTCCTCATATATTGCCAGGCGCACAGGACTCACCGCACCAAAGGCTCGTCTGACCCTCGAAATGTCAGTCAGGCTCATCGGCCCACTCACTCCAAACACAAACCTTCCCCCTCCTCCATCTCCACTCCCATCCCCTCCCACAGCATCCCCTCCCCCAGTCTGCACCTCCCCTCTCCCCTCCTCCGGGTGCTGCAGCACGACACTGCTCCCTTTTCCGCCTTTCTTCTGCGCGCCGCCACTCCCCGACTTCATCTTGACACAGGTGGCAGTATCAGCGCGCCACAGCAGCACAGCCATGAACGTTGACACGTGCCACAGCGTGTTCCCCAACACAGCTATCACTTGCCACATCCACCTCCCCACACCCACCAACCCTCCCACTCCCCCTCTCTTTCCTGCCGCCCCTGCCCCTTTCCCCATGGCACCCCCACCACCCGCACCCACACTCCCACCCGCATCTGCTGTAACCCTTTCTGAAGGTACTGCTGCTTCTGCTGCTGCCTGCCCGACTGGGTCTGGGGCAAACGGCGATTCAGTCATCGAGTCAAGCGTGAATGCCGATGCTGCAGACGGCATGTGTACTTTCCCGGGCTTTAACTGTTCCTTCTCGGGCTCTCCCACGTCATCCAGCTGCTTCCGCAGCTCCTCACTCTCCTCCACCTCCACCGCTGCAGCTGCAGCTGCACTGCTGGGCTGGGAGCCGGTCTGGCGCTTGGCGGTGGGGAGGGTGGGCAGGAGGGCGGAGTTGTCGGTGCGGCGGGTGCAGGCGAGCAGGAGAGACATGAGCGACACGCCGTCGCCCATGGAGTGGTGGATGCTGCGTCGGGGGCGACGGGGAAAAGCAGGAAGCGGGATTGGAGAGAGGCGAGCAGAAGAACGGTGGGTGGGAAGAGAAGAGGGAGCTACAGACATGAGCAACACCTGGTCGCCAGAGTGATGGATGCTGCGAACGGGCAGGAGAAAAAGGGGGGCAACGGGTGGGAGGGAGGGGGGCAAGGGAAAATGAAAAGCGGGGGCATGGGTAGGATTGGAGGGAAGAGGTAATACGAGACATAAGCAACACTCCGCCACCCAGGGCGCATTGGAGGGCTGCGCGTTGGTGGGGTGGGGGGAGAGGAGGGTGGGCGGGAGGAGGTAAGGGGGAAAGGGGGGGCGGGAGGAGTTAAGGGGGCACGGGATCTGGTAGGGTGGGCAAGGAGAGGGAGTTGGAGACGTTTGAGACACTCCGTTACCCAGGGAGTGGTGGACGCCACTCATGGCGGGGAGGCATTGTTTGTTTGAGGGAGAGAAGGGGGAAGAGGTGGAGATGGAGGAAGGGGAGTTAGAGACATGAGCGCCCCTCCACTCCGTCGTCCAGGGCGCAGGTGGATGCTGCGCTTGGGCGGGAGAAGTGGGGTGAGGAGATGGACGGTTAGGAGGGGTGAGAAGAGGGAGTGTGCGCACGTTCTGCCAGGAAGATGGGAAGCGTGTCTGCAGTACAGTACACACGACATTTGCGAGAGCGTACAGTGCAGTTTTCTTAACTCGACTAAAAAGTGACCAAACGTGTCTGTTATTTATATCCATGTCTTCTGCGAGCGCGTACTAGCATCGTACAGGAAGAGAGCAGCCGAGCGGCTGTGAGGCAGAAGCACGAGGTGTACGCGCCAGAGAGGGCGGGAGGCGTCGAAAGGCGGCTGGTGCTGCAAGCGCCGCTTGTGCCACTCCATGCTCCCCGCTTCGAAGCACGCCGACTACCACCTCGCGCTTACACAATCGTCAATAATTGCCTGTCATACACAAGCTATCTGTGATGAGCTAACAGATGGCTTCGTACCGGAAGAGAGCAGCGGAGCGACCATTGGGCAGAGGCACAAGGTGAACGCGCCAGAGGGGGCGGGAGGCGTCGAAGGGCGGCTGGTGCTGCAGGCGCCGCATGTGCCACTCCATGCTCCCCGCCTCGTAGCACGCCGAATCGCACTTCGCGCCTCTTGTTTCTTCCGCCGCCGGCCTTGCACCTCCTTCCGCCGATTCTGCCTCTCTTGCAGCTCCTTCCGCGCGCGCTGCTCCCGCGCTACTGTCCCCGTTATTGTCACATCCGTCAGGCGGGGTGCCTTCCACGACGTGGTAGGCCATGTCGACGGTCGTCCGCACCCACACCTGCTCGCCGCCCTTACAACGGCCACGGTGTTCCTGCGACACGAGGATGACGTTACGAAAACACAGTAGCGCGTAGAGAAATGACTTGGTGAAAAGTGATGAAATGGATGGTGGAAAATGGCATCGCGCGTTTCCCGTTTGGAACGGGACGCATGACTCGACGGGTCGAGCTCTATCTGTGTAGCGGTCTGAAATGGGACGAGTTGATGGGATTGGCCGAGCAGAGTGGAACTTTCTGTCTCCAAAAGTGGGATGCATAGGTCCCCAATCAAGGCGTGGTAATGGAACGAGCGAATTGGGACATAACGGGACTGTAGAGATTGGGAGCGCGTCGTTTCGGGACGGAAAACCACTACACCTCTTTTCCACTCCGCTCGAGGGGTGTAATTCTTCGTTCATCTACCAAGATCCCAGTTTTAAACAGAACTCTTTACCATGCGACTGTGAAAGCGAGGATGCTTCAAAAGGGTATCCGAGAGAATCGTCCTAAGCTCGTCGATCTCCATGCGGTCTTTAAACTCCAGCGCGCACAGGACGGTCGTGTAGAACTCGTCAGAAAGGAAAAAAACGAGCCGTTGGTGACAGCGGCTCGGCATCGCGTCTTTGCTCTTTCAGTTGCAATGTCGCGTCTGCTACGTCGCTCTCAAGCTTGACCTTCACCGGCGGAAGCTTCGGGTTATCCATTTGCAAAATGCAGGGAAAAAAAAGGGAACTTGGTCGAGAGAGGTCAAATTGTCAGAACTTCTTGCACACTGTTAGTAGCTACTATGACCGACGTCCACAATGTGAACTGCTGAGCTGAGAGCTAAGAGGATGACAGGGAGTCTGAGCCCTGTTGCCACGTGATCGATGCTCCTTGTGTAAGGGGAGTCATGATGTGGTTCTGGGTGACTGGATTACCGCCAAATTGTGCCATGCAGTTCTTATCCTCGATGACTGTGGCGAGGTGATACCAAAAGCGGCGAGCCTGGACGACGAGTCTGTGAAATGTGAGGTTGCTGTTGAGATAGGAAACAAATGATGGGGAAAATGAGTGCATTGACGGCAGTAGAGAGATGGTAATGAAAGCCTGGACAGAGCTCATTCCGAACCTGTCCTTCTCTTGGCTCGGCGTCAATCGACGGCTCAGTGAAATTGTAAATTTCTAGGTTTGAACAAGGAACGGTGTCGATAGCCTTGAATCTGCGGGTGCGTGGATGCAGCTTCCACGATATGGTCTGTAGGTCCGAAAGATGACCAGTGAGAGAGGCTCGGCCAGAGCCAAGCCGTAGCTGGAAGAAAGATTTGAGGTCTGACACAACCTGGAGATCGTGAGACAAAAGCGCTTATCGGAACGTTGGGAAACATGTGACCGGTGTACAGTAAATCGTGGCCAAGGAATATGTGTGGATAAGTGTTACGAGTGCAATTGAGCGAGCGAGCTAGAATTGCACTATCTAAGCAAAACAATACAATGAGCCAAGGAATGAGCGATGAATATATAGCAAAGCTAGCGTGGTAACGGTAACGCGAGAAATGGGGTGCGCTACGGGCCT
Source organism: Closterium sp. NIES-65 (assembly GCA_948144175.1). Taxonomy (NCBI): domain Eukaryota; kingdom Viridiplantae; phylum Streptophyta; class Zygnematophyceae; order Desmidiales; family Closteriaceae; genus Closterium; species Closterium sp. NIES-65. The sequence continues at coordinate 980,939 of CANXME010000936.1, forward strand.
AGTGCCGAGGTTGGGGGATGTCGAAGCGGAGGTCCGGAACGCGGGTTACCAACCAAACCGTGAGGTTGGGTCGCATCGTGAACAGTGGCGGGAGTCAGGGTCGAGGCGAGTGTTGCGAGCGGGTAACGTTTCACTGTTGGATGCCAATGACGGGAATGGTCATGTATGCAGTAGGCAGGGACGCGAAGTAAGGAAAATGGTTTTTCCTTATACTACCCCCCTCCCCAAAGGGGCCCTCCTTACGAGAGCGCGTATACATCTCGAAAGTTTCGGCTGCGCAGGTACTCGGTGAGGACATAGTGGTTTTCGAATTTATCCAGGGGGGCCATTTGTCTTCGGTGGGCGTGCGGTCTTTCCAGCGGATCGGGAATTCGATCCTGCGGGCTCCCTGTGGGTCACAAACTCTGTTGCTCATTATTTTTTTAGGCGTGATGATTGGCTCTGTCGGAGGTCATGTCATGCTGGCGGGGTGGTGGCGAGGCAGTTGGCTGGTGGATGGGATGTACGGGCAAAGCAGGCTGACGTGGAACGACGCGCTGACGTACGGGTCAGCGGGGAGGAGGAGGTGGGCGGTGACGGAGGTGATCATGTGGCTGATGCGAAATGGCCCGCAATATCGGGGGCGGAGTTTTGGAGTGATGGGTAGACGGAGATTTTGAGTGTCGAGTAATACCAGGTCGTCGGGTTGGTAAGTGACAGGGCGGCGGTGCCGGTCGGCGTCGCCCTTAGCGATGACGTTTGATTTTATTATTGCTTCTGCTGCTCGGGTCCCTGCTGCCTGTAGTATTTCCGCGAAGTGTTGCGCACGTGGTACTTGGTTGTCGGGATTCGGGGTCATGGGTACTGTGGGTTCTTGTCCGTAGTTCAGATAAAACGGTAACTGTTGGGTCGTGGCGGATGGCGAGTTGTTGTATGCGAACTCGTTGAGTGGCAATTGCTGTTCCCACGTAATCGTCGCGTCGCACATGGCTCGGACGAGCTGTTCCATGGTCTGTCTGTCCGTCGGTTTCGCGGTGGTACGATGAACTAAATTGTAGTCGCGTGCCGAACTGTTGCCACAGGTTCCGCCAGAAGTTGCTGGTGAATTTCGTGTCGTGGTCGCTGATGATCGCCGCTGGTATCTCGTGTAGTCGAGCGATGGTGTCGACGAAGAGTCGAGCTGTTTCTTCGAACGTGATTGATTTCTTGAAGGTTGCGAAGTGTGCCATTTTCGTCAGCCGATCAACGACGACCAGGATCGGGTCGTTCCCACTTGCTCCAGCCGGTAACCCCGTGATGAAGTCTTTGGTCACATGCTGCCAAGCACGATTTGGTGGTGGTATCGGCTGCAACTGTCCTACTGGTCGCTGTCGTGACGACTTCATGAGCTGGCAGGTGGAACACGATGCCACGTGTCGTTGCACGTCGGTCAGCATTTCGGGCCAGTAGTAATACCGCTGCAGCTGCTGCCGTGTTTTTTTCTACTCCGAAATGTCTTGAGGTGACTCCGTCGTGTGCAACCTGTAGCAGTAATTCCCGTAGTAAGGTGTAGTCCGGTACCCAGATCCTATCAGTGCCGACTTTTATGTAATACACCCATTTTGTTGCTGCGAACTGCTGCGAGTTTCCTCCGGTGAAGATCAAGTCTGTTTGGTAGCCGTGGGTAAATAGTCCTGTTAGCAGTGGGCTGGTCTGGGTGAGTAGTATGGCGTAGATTTGGGCAGTGGGGCGGGTCAATGTAACGGCGATGTTTGATGCCCCCTTTTTGTAAGTGACCGTATAATGAAAATTTGACTCGAGGAAATCGAGCCAGCGAATCTGTCGTGGGTTGAGGTGGGGCTGTGCGCGGAGGTATTGTAGTGATTTGTGGTCTGCCCGTACTGTCACGTCTGCGCTGGTCAAATAACAGCGCCACACTTTGAACGCGTGCACGATCGCGATCATTTTGTGGTCGTGTATCGGGTAATTTTTCTCGGGCGGGTGCAGTTTTCGTGACTCGTGTGCGATGGGCTGTATGCCGTTGCCGGAATCATGTAGCAGTACGGCTCCAATGGCGATGTCGCTTGCGTCTGTAACTACTTCGAATGGGCGGTGTGGGTCGGCGATGCGCAGTACGGGCGGGGATAGAGAACATTTTTCAGGGCAGAAAAGGCAGCATTCTCTTCCCCCCCCCCCCCCCCCCCCCCCCACGTAAAAACGACCCCCTTCCGCAGTAAATCCGTCAGTGGGGCCGTTAACCGTGCCATGTCGGGGACGAACCGACACACATAATTCGTCGGGGGGTGCCACGCTTTTACCGTGTCCAGCTTTTTTGGGTCGATCTCAACTCCATCCTCCGAAATAATGTGCCCCAAATATTATAACCTATCCTGGAAGAACTCGTACTTGGAACCCTTGGTCAGTAGTGTGTGCTCGTCTTAACTTTAAACACCGCTTCCATGTCTGCTAAGTGCTGCTGCTTATCACGACTATAGACTAGGATGTCGTCGAGATAAACTATCACACACTTATCTAAGAGCGGACCAAACGCCTCGTTCATGGTCATCTCAAATGTCGTCGGTGCGTTGGTCAGCCCGAATGGCATCACGGTGTACTCGAAAGACCCGTACTAAGTTCTAAATGTTGTCTTGGCGCAGTCTGATGGTTCGACTCGAATCTGGTGGTAACCTCCCCGTAAATCTAATTTCGAAAAGACCCTTGCTTTTCGTAGTTGATCTATCTGTTCGTCGGCGCGGGGAATGGGGTATTGCCATTTCACTCTCTGTTCGGTGTGAACAGTATCGGTGCGGCGAACGGTGACGAGCACGGTCGAATGATTTTTCTCTCTAACAAGTAGTCTAACCGCTTCCTCAGTTCGTCGAGCTCGGGTTGTGTCAGTCTGACTTGTCGTTGTACGGTTGGCTGTGCCCCCGGTTCTAGTTCTATGCGGTGGTTGTGTGCTCGCCGATGTGGCAACCCCTCCGGCAAGTCGACAAGAAAAATCTTCGGGTAATGTTTCAGTAGTTCCTGAAATTCGGGTGGTACAACTGCCAGCAGTTTCTGAAAATCGCTCGGCTGCTCTGCTGCTCCTACCAATGTGATATCCACCACGTACACGTCAGCTCCAGCGGCGACAACCCATTTCATTGTGATGGCGTTGACGTGGACCGTCAAAGACTTAGGTGACTGCCAACGAGGTAATTCGACTCAGTTACCATTACTTCGCATTGTGCAGCTACCCGTCATCCAGTCGATTCGCGGATTGTAACATCGCAGCCAATCACGTCCCAGTAAAATGCCGTGCCCTTCCACTGTCGTCGCTGTCAAACTTGTTGAGCAAGAAAAGCAAAGCAAGCTCAGGGTGGATCACAATGTCACCACACAATCCGAGCACAAGTTCAAGGCCACAAGGCCAGTTCACATGCAGGAGTACACACATATATATATAAGGCTAAACAAGCAAGAGCAGCAATATATAGATGTAACAGTACAAAGAGGGTCAAGAGGAGAGCAAGTGAGGCAAGACAGACACAAGACCCAACTGGGTACAGCAGCGCTGATGATCATAAGGCGGAAGTGCCTTGGTGAAGACATCAGCAGTGTTGGCCTCGGAGGCCACGTACGCAAGTCGCAACTGACCACGCTGCTGTAGCTCACGAGCAAGGAAGTAGCGAAGAGCAATGTGCTTTGTTCTGTGCTCCAGTCTCTGCTCTCGACACAAGGCCAGCATGGCCTTGTTGTCGACGTACAGGACTGGAGGAGAACGAGGCGGCTCTCCAAGGTCGGTCAGCAGGTAGGTGAGCCAGCGAAGCTCCTGAGCAGCCATGGCCCCTGCGTAGATCTCAGCCTCACAACTGGAGCCGAGAACAGAAGACGAGCGAGTAGCCCGCCACGAAACAGAGCCGGAACCAAGGCTGAAGGTGTAACCCTGTGACGACCGCTGCGTAGCCTGGTCGTCAGCCCAAGAAGCGTCTGCGTGTCCAGTGAGGACCACTGGACTCCGCCCTCCAAGCACTAGCCCCATGCCCGACGTACTGCACAAGTAGCGCAACACCCTCTTCGCTGCAGCCATGTGCTCTGGTCGGTGTCTCCCAGGAGCAACATAGCGTGCAAGAATGCTAAGGGGGTATGCAAGGTCAGGTCGTGTGCAGGTCATCAGGTACATGAGACAGCCAACAAGCTCTGGGTACAGGCCACTCGAATCTACGGACTCATCCGAAGGCAGAGCTGAGAGCGAGTGGCGAGTAGACAGAGGAGTGGCCTGAGGCGAGGAGTACGTGAAGCCGAAGCGCTGAAGGACCTGCTGCTTCATGTGTGATTGAGTCAGGGTGATGGTGCGGCGTGCTCTGTCCCGGGTGATCTGCAAGCCAAGGTAGCTGCGCAGTTCACCCAGGTCAGTGCACGTGTGTCTCTTCTGCAGCTCGGACTTCACGTAGGCGAGTCCAGTAGTGTCAGCTGTGGCAAAAACCAAGTCGTCGACGTACACGAGGATGTAGAACGGCGGCAGAGAGGTGTCGGTGCATAGAAACAGCGACGGGTCGGCAGTAGAAGGAGCAAACCCAAGAGCCGCAAGCGTAGTCCTCAGTGTGTCGTGCCACTCACGTGGCGCCTGACGGAGACCGTAGACTGAACGCCGGAGACTCCACTGGGTACCAGAAGGGAAAGACCCAGTGAAGCCAAGTGGGCGGCGCAGCCAGATCTCCTCGTGTAGGCTGCACTGCAAGAAAGCTGTGCTGAAGTCGAGAGAGTGCAACTCGTAGTCACGGTGAGCAGCAACGTGCAGCAGTACCCGAAGAGTGGTCATCTTCGGGGTGGGGGAGAAGGTCTGAAAGTAGTCAACTCCCTGCCGCTGACTGAACCCACGAGCCACGTAACGCGCCTTGAAGACAGGCGGAGAACCCGGCGGCCGCTTCACCCTGAAGATCCACATGCCACTGACGATGTTCGCCCCAGGAGGGGGGACAGCGTCAACGTAGGTGCCTGTGGACTTCGAGGAAGCCATCTCTGCATCCATAGCTGCTTGCCACTGAGAGGAGTAGGGACCCTCTATCGCCTCCGCGTAAGAGCGCGTGGTCGGGATGTCAAGTGCATCCGGGTCTCCCTCAGGGGTAAGCAGTACGGACACGAGATGAGGTGAAGCAGCTGCCAGACACTGGAACTCCTCCTGCCTGTCCTCAAGGACGTCCGTGCCAAGGGCACACTCACCCCCGACGGACGGAGGACAGACAAACTCAGACTCAGTGACAAGATTAGCAGCGAAGTCGAGGCGACAGCGAGCGGCAAAGTCGACGAGCTCAGCAACGAGGGCAAACGCAGCAGAAGACTCGAAAGAAGGGTCAGTGACGGCAGTAGCAAGGAGACGCGTGACAGTAGGACTGACAGCACGAAGAGAGTCCGACTCCGGGTCCGCGAGAGCAGGAAGAGAGGACGCAGGAGGAGAAGGCAAAGGGGCACGCAGAGGAGCAGTAGACGGACGCAGAGACATCTGGTGCGTGCCAGGGGCAGGAGGAGGACGCTGACGCGAACTACGAGCACTAGCGCTAGCAGGACGGACAGGCGACGCAGGACGAGACGCAGACTCATGACACTCAGTAAGGCCGCAAGTAGGACCAGTGTAAGGAGAAGGAGCAGGTAGTGGGGACGGGACAGGCTGTGAACACGCTAAGGGAGGAGGACCAGGAGGAGGCGAGAGACCAAGAACCTGCTGAAGGAGCGGAACGAAGTACGGCTGAGGCTGCGCGGCGACTCCAGACTCAGCAGGGACAGCACCAGTACCCCCAGCGGCAGTACCAGAACCAGCAGCAGCTCCAACGTCCAGGTCCTCAGTACCAGCCTCAGCACCAACGCCCGAGTCCTCAGCACCAGCAGTGGCTCCAACACCAGGGTCCACAGCACCAGCCTCAGCTCCAACGCCCGGGACCTCAGCACCAGCAGGGACTCCAACACCAGGGTCCACAGCACCAGCCGCAGCTCCAACGCCCGGGTCCTCAGCACCAGTAGCACCTCCAACTCCCGGGTTTGCAGCACCAGCAGCAGCGCCAACGCCAGGGTCCGCAGCACCAGCCGCAGCTCCAACGCCCGGGTCCGTAGCACCAGCAGCAGCCGGGTCCGTGAGACGAGGCGCGCCACTCCGAAGTGTGCAACGACGCTCGTACCACTCACGGATCCGCTCACGGGAGGGGATCTCCCGACTAGGAGGAGAAGTACCAGCACCAGTCCCTGTAGTGCGCCTGGTCCCAGAGGTACCTCTCCGGAGGCTGCAGTACTGTAAGTACCACTCACGCAATTGCTCCGAGGAGAGGTCTCGTCCAGGTGTAGCACCCTCAGGCCCAGCACCGCCAGAGTCAGAACCCCCAGACCCAGCACCCCCAGGCTCAGCACCCCCAGTCACCGCACCCCCAGGCTCAGCACCCCCAGGCTCAGTACCCCCAGTGTCCGCATCCCCAGGCTCAGCACCCCCAGAGTCCGCACCCCCAGGCTCAGCACCCCCAGTCTCCGCACCCCCAGGCTCAGCACCCCCAACAGGACAAGAGTCGACAGCAACCTCAACAGGCTCGACCGGGTCTACCTGAGACACACCTGAGGGAGCGGCACCCTGAGGGGGGAGGGGGTCTACGACAGCAGCACCTGGCGCGAGGAAGAGAGGCAGGGGTGGGAGCGGGGCAGTGCGGTAGGGGAAGAGGCGGTAGTAGGGGACAGACTCGTCAAAAGTGACGTCCTGAGAGGGCAAGACCTGGTGCGAGGTGGCGTGGTAAAACTGCCAACCAGGCGCGTCCGGAACAAAGCCGAGGAAGACGCACGGAACAGCACGAGAGGAGAGCTTGTCCGCAGACGAATCGCGGACAAAAGCTCGAGATCCCCAGACCCGGAAACGCGACGCATCGCCAACCTCCCCCGTCCACAGTAGTGTGGGCGAGGTCTCCGGCAAAGAGACACGGGGCCAGAGGTTGAGCTGATGCGCAGCGTACCGGACCGCAAACGACCACAGAAAGTGGGGGCAGCCGCATGGATCAAGGAGGTACGAGCGACCTCCATGACCAGTCCAATGCGGCGCTCCGCAACCCCATTCTGCTGTGGTGAGGCCGGAAGCGTGAACGACTGCTCAATGCCGTGCTCAGCACAGTAGGCTGCCAAGAGGTCGGAGGAGAACTCACCACCTCTGTCAGAGTGCAAGCGCAGGACAGGAAAGTCCGAGCGGAAACGCTCGCTGAGCTGGAGACGAGCTCTGCGGATCCAAGGGATCAAAACATCAGGGACCTCACCCTTGGTGCGCAAGGGGAAGACCGTGGTGTAGCGCGAGTAGTCGTCAGCAACGATCAGGAAGTACCTCTCCTGACCCTGACCACGTACGCGAGCTGGGCCCCACACGTCCATGTGGAGCGTCTGCAAGGGAGCAGTCGTCGGGGGAAACGAGGAGGAGTGAGTAGCGTCGCGCTGCCGCCCCTCGACACAGGGAAGGCAGGGAGGAGCAGGCGAGGGTGGGAGGGGAGTGAGGACCCTGGGAAGACCAGAAACAAGGTACCGGGAGTGCATGGCACGAAGGCGCTGCACAGACGGGTGGCCAAGTCGGTGGTGCCAGAGAACCGTCTCGTGCGCTAGAGAGCGACACGAGCAGGGGGCGGACAGCTGACCTGACGCGGACGCAGACGCAACGACCTGAGGGGGGGGCAGTAGTCAGTATGTACAGGTCTGACCCCGGCTGCCGGGTGAAGGTAGCCAAGTGGCGGCCTGTACGAGCACACGTGCAGTGTGTGACACGCTCGTAGGCAGGGGTGAACTGGTGAACACCCGCGTCCTGGAGTGCACAACCTGCCACCAAGTTCGTAGAGAACGAGGGGAGGTGGAGACCTGACAGTGTGCCCGACGGGACCGCAGGACAGGGAAGGACGGTGAAGGAGGTCGCAATGACCGGACCCCCAGAGGGGTCAGCGAGGGAGACAGCTACTGGCCGAGCAAGGGGCTCAAGGGCAGTGCGGTCACGAAAGAAACAGCGAGAGGCACCTGAATCCAGCGTGAAGGTGTGCAGTGCTGCATTCGACACAGTACTAGGGGGGGCAGACGTACAAGCACCTAGAGCAGCAGCCTCACCAGCACCTGGGGCAGGGGACACGTAAGTACCTGAAGTGGCAGATACACTAGTCCTAATGCCCGGGTCGGGCGGGACACTCAGGTACTCAGCACCCTCTCCACTAGTAGACATCACATACATGGCAGTGAGAATAGCATCAAAGTCTAGAGCATAGATATCTATCCCCTTCTTCAGGAGATCAACCCAGCGGGGCAGCTCAGTGGCCTGAGGGAACTGAACACGCCAAGCGTCGTTCAGACGAGCGAAGCAACGCTGTGTGGCGTGTGGTCCCCCACACTTCTGGCCAGTGCGGTCACCAGTGCGAATGACGTACGTGCAGCTAAGGCCACCCCCCCCCCCCCCCCCCGTGCTGAGAGTACCACTCACGGACCTCCTGGGGCGACGGAGTGTGCTGCTGGCCCTGGCCACCGCCAGTGCCTCCACGACCACCACCGCCGCTACCACCTCCTCGACCACCCCAACCCCGGCCGCTGCCTCGTCCACTACCACCCCCACCACCTCCTCCGCCCCGGCCACCTCCCCCGCCGCTGCCGCCACCCCCCCCACCGCTGCCACCTCCCCCACCCGCGCCACCCCCCCCGCCACCACCACCTCCCCCACCACCGCCACCCCCGCTGTCACCACCACCGCCCTTGCCCCCCTTGCCCTTGCCGCTGCGGCGCCCGCTCGAAGCAGACGCAGTCCCGACCTTCTCAGCACCAAGGAGGTCGACATCAGCAGCAGAGGCGACAGAGGGAAGAAGGGGGGAGGGAGAACACCCCTAAAAAAACGGGGTACGGGGGTCACCACGAGAGGCACCTACAGCGACTATGCTAGCCTCAGCTGCAAGGATTTCCTTCTCGAGGAGGGCAATGGTGAGCTCGGTGGGGCAGCGAGCTAGGAAGTGGTCCCTGACTAAGCGCAGAGTGTCAGGGAGGCGCGTGACTAGGTGGTAGAGAGTGAGCCAGAGCGGGGGTGGGTTCGTAGCAAGGAACTCATCAGGCATAGCAGCGCGGAAGCGAGCCTCACTAGTACGGAGGTGCGTAATGAGGTCAGCGACTGTGTGGAACGAGGCTAAGTCGGGGAACAGGTAGGGAAGGGAGAGACGGCCTAGTGCGGCAGAGGCCGGTGAGGAGTAGCGGGCAACGACAGCAGTGTACAGTGCCTGTGCAGTCTTGTGCTGCCCAAAGTGCTCGCGCTCATCTATCGGCAGAGAGTTGCGAATAGCGAAGCGAGCATGGGCGTCACGAGTCTGCCACTGTGAGCGGGCAGTGCTGTCAGCAGTAGCAGCAGGAGCAGTAGCGTGGCCTAAGGCGTGATCGTACAGTGAGATGTCTTCCTTGGTAGTGAGCTGTAGGAAGAGGTGTAGGTCATCAAGCCAGGTGTCGAACTTCACTGGGCGGCCCTCAGCATCGAAGGCTAGCACAGGAGGGCTAGCCATGGTAGCAGCAGTAGGAAAAGCAGTAGGAGCAGTCAAAGGGTAGGTAGGGCGGCGCGGCTCGGTACAGGTAGGGCGGCGCGGCTCGGTACAGGTAGGGCGGCGCGGCTCGGTACACGTAGGGCGGCGCGGCTCGGTACAGGTAGGGCGGCGCGGCTCGGTACAGGTAGGGCGGCGCGGCTCGGGTCGGGCGGCGCGGCTCGGTTAGGGCTGGGCGGCTCGGGTCGGGCGGCTCGGTTCGGTTAGGGCTGGGCGGCTCGGGTCGGACTGGGCGGCTCGGTTCGGGCTGCTCGGTTCGGGCGACTCGTTCTGGGTGGGGCCGTTCGGGGCCTCTAAGGGCGAGCGCGGTGAGCGGGTGGGGCCGTTAGGGACGAGCGCGGGGCCGACGTGGGCCTCTAAGGGCGAGCGCGGGGCCTATCGGGGCCGTGAGGGACGAGCGCGGGGCCTGAAGGGCAAACGCGGGGCCACCCGGGGCCTTAGGGACGAGCGCGGGGCCAATTCGGGGCCGTGAAGGGTGAGCGCGGGGCCGTTCAGGGCCTCTAAGGGCGAGCGCGAGGCCGACGTGGGCCGCTAAGGGCAAACACGGGGCCGATCGGGGCCGTTAAGGACGAGCGCGGGGCCGACGTGGGCCTCTAGGGTTAAGCGCGGGGCCGATTCGGGGCCTCTAAAAGCGAGCGCGGGGCCGATCGAGGCCTCTAGGTGCGAGAGCGCGGGTCCGACGGGGCCTCTAGGGGCGTGAAAGCCGAGGCGCCCTAGGGCGTAGGTAGGTAGGTAGGTAGGTGGTGGGCCCTAAATAAAATCGGTCCTAGGAAGGACCTGCTCTATACCATGTTGAACAAGAATGAATGAACTAACTGTGAAATGAGTTCAAGTAGGAAACCCTAGAAATGTGTACCCCCTATAGGCTAACCCACTATAGCCTAAATAACTACAACAACATATATAATGTTTGACAAAACTTATACACTACAGTTGGTTTAGGCTGTAGTGGGGTAGTTACTATGGGGTACAGTAAGTTTAGGTTTTGCTACTTGTACCCAACCCTTTCCTAGTGCACACACACTTGTTGATTCAAACATGGTATTACGAGCCTAGGTTAGGAACCTAGGACCACTTAGTTCTAAGGGCCCACCGTTCCGCTAGAAGCGCCCTCATGCGCCCTACCTTCCTTGTGCCCTCGTGCGCCTCTCTGCTAGTGCGCCCTCGCGCGCCCTCTCTCTCACGCTGCCCATGCGCAGCCCGCTAGCCGCCCGCGCACGGCCCACTAGCCGCCCTTGCGCGGCCCATTTCTCGTGCGCACGACCCGCTAGCCACCCGTGCAGTCGACGCCGCCCGCGCGCAGCCTACCCTGGCCTCGCGCGGCCCCTAGCACAGCCCGCGAGCTGCCCGTTGACCGGCCCTGCTGACCGTCCCGCGCGCGGCCGCCTCGTGCTCGTAGGCCGCCGCCCGCACGTAGGCCGCCGCCTCGCACAGCCGCAAACCGCGCGCCGGCCCGCCCTTCTTGCCCTAGCCGCGCCGCGCCGTCCTGCCCGAGTCGCGTCACCCTGACCGAGCCGCGCTGCCGTAGTGTGAACCACCTGCAGCAACTGCTGCTCCTGTTCCTGCTGCTACTGCTGTTCCTGCTGCTCCTACTATTCCTACTGCTACTGCTACTGCTGCCACTATGGCTAGTCCCACCGTTCTCTCTTTTGATGCTGAGGGCCGTCCGATTCAGTTTGATGCTTGGCTCGACGGCCTGCACCTGTTACTACAGATCACTGCTAAGGACGATGTCTTGCTGTATGATCACGCGTCCGAAACCGCTCTAGCATCTGCTGAGACTGCTGACAGTACAGCTCGCTCCTAGTGGCAGACTCGTGACGCTCACGCTCGCCTAGCCATTCGCATTCACCTGCCGTTAGATGAGCGCGCGCATTTTGGCCAGCACAAGATTGCTAAGGCACTGTACGATGCAGTAGTCGCGTGCTACTCCTCGCCTGCCTCTGCTACGATCGGCCGTCTCTCGCTGCCCTATCTTTTCCCCGATCTGGCCGCCTTTCCCACAGTCGCTGACCTCATTACTCACCTCCGCACTAGTGACACTCGCTACCGAGCCGCCCTTCCTGCTGAGTTTCTCGCCAAGAATCCTTCCCCGATGTACCTCGTTCTCTACCACCTAGTCACCCGTCTCCCTGACTCTCTTCGCGCAGTCAGGGACCACTTTCTCACCCTCTACCTGACCGAGCTCACCGTTGACCTGCTCGAGAAGCGCCTGCTTGCATCTGAGGCTAGCATAGTCGTTGTAGGTGCCTCTCATGGCGACCCCCGCACGCCCTTCTTTGACGGGTGTTCCCCTCCCCTCCTTCTCCCCTCGGTCGCCTCTGCTGCCGCTGTCGACTACCTTGGTGCTGAGGAAGTCGGGGCTGCGTCTGCTCCCAGTGGGAGGCGCAAGGGCGGCCGGGGCAAGGGGGGCAAGGGTAGTGGCGGTGACAGCGGGGGAGGTGGAGGTGGAGGCGGTGGGTGCGGTGGGGGTGGTGGCGGTGGTGGGGGTGGTGGCGCGGCTGGGGGGGTCAGTGGCAGCGGCGTGGGTGGTGGCAGCAGTGGTGGTGGAGGAGGCGGGTTGAAGGCGGTGGTGGTGGCGGCAGTGGGCGTGGTGGCGGCGGCTGGGATGGTGGTCGGGGTGGACGAGCGCAGCGTGGAGGTTCGGGTGGTGTCCAGCGCCAGCAGCAGCGTTTCTGAGTGAACCCGTCGCCCTAGCAGCTTCGTGAGTGGTAATCTCAGCATGGGGGGTCTGGGGGAGGTGGTACCTGCCCGTATGTCATTCGCACAGGTGACCACACTTAAGACGTGTGGGAGGCCCCACACGCAACAGTGCTGCTTCTCCCGTCTCGACGACGCCTGGCGTGCACAGTTCCCTGACGCCTCTGAGCTGCCCGGCTAGGCTGATCTGCTTAAAAAGAACATTGCTATCTTTGCTCTTGACTTTGATGTTATCCTTGGTGCTATGTATGCTTTGACTATTAGTGTTGAGGGTGACTGTTACCTGCGTGTCCGGCCTGACCGGGGCATTGAGACCAGTGAGGCTGCCGCTCTAGGTGCTAGTGCGTCTGCTGCCCCAGGTCCTAGTGAGGCTGCTCCTCCAGGTGCTCGTGAGTCTGCTGCTTCAGGTGCTCGTGAGTCTGCGCCTTCAGGCAGTGTGTCTACTAAGGCACTGCACACCTTCACACTGGAATCAGGTGCTTCCCGTTGTTTCTTTCGAGACCGCACTGCCCTAGCACAGCTCCCTAGGCCTGTTGCTGTCTCCCTGGCTGACCCCTCCGGGGGTCCGGTCCTTGCGACCTCCACCACTGCTCTCCCTTGTCCTGCTGTCCCATCCGGCACGCTGTCGGGTCTTTACCTCCACTCGTTCTCTACGAACTTGGTGGCGAGTTCTGCACTCTAGGACGCGGGTGTTCACCAGTTCACCCCTGCCTATGAGCGTGTGACACACTACACGTGTGCTCAGACGGGTCGTCACCTGGCTACCTTCACTCGGTAGCCGGGGTCGGACCTGTACACACTGACCACTGAGTCCCCTCAGGTAGCTACGTCTGCGTCAACGTCAGGTCAGTTGTCCGCCCCCTGCTCGTGTCGCACCTTGTCACAACGGACGGTCCTCGAGCACCACCGCCTTGGTCACCCTTCAATGCAGCGCCTTTGTGGCATGCACTCCCGGTACCTTGTCTCTGGTCTCCCCAGGTCACTGCCTCCCCTGCCACCGTACCCTGCCCCTCCTTGCCTTCCCTGTGTCGAGGGGCGGCAACAAGCCGCTCCCCACTCCTCTTAGTTCCCCTCGACGGAGGCTCCTCTGCACACCCTTCACATGGACATGTGGGGCCCAGCTCGCGTCCGTGGACAGGGCGGAGAGCGCTATTTTTTGCTGGTAGTTGACGACTACACGCGTTACAGCACGGTCTTCCCCTTGCGCACCAAGGGAGAGGTCCCTGATGTCTTGATCCCTTGGATCTGCGCTACCTGTCTCCAGTTGGAGAGGCGCTTTTGCACGGACCTTCCCGTCCTGCGACTGCACTCTGACAGTGGTGGTGAGTTTTCTTCCGGCCTCTTGAGAGCTTTCTGTCAAGGGGAGGGCATTGAGCAGACGTTCACGCTTCCGGCCTCTCCTCAGTAGAATGGGGTTGCTGAGCGCTGCATTGGCTTGGTCATGGAGGTCGGTCGTACCTCCTTGGTCCATGCGGCTGCCCCCCATTTTCTGTGGCCATTTGCGGTCCGATACGCCGCGCAGCAGCTCAACATCTGGCCCCGTGTCTTCGTTCTTGAGACCTCGCCGACACTCCGTTGGACAGGAGAGGTTGGCGCCTGGCTGGCAGTTTTACCACCCCACCTCGCGCCGTGTCTTGCCCTCTCAGGACGTCACGTTCAACGAGTCGGTCCCCTTTTACGGACTCTTCCCCTACCGCACTGCCCCGCTCCCCCCTCCGCCGCTCTTCCTCACGCCAGGTGCTGCTTCGGTAGACCCCCTACCTCCCTAGGGTCCTGCTCCCTCAGGTGTTTCCCATGTAGACACGGTCAAGCCTGTCAAGGTAGCTGTCAACTCTGGTCCTGCGCGAGGTACTGAGCCTGAGGGTGCTGAGTCTGGAGGTGCTGAGACTGGGGGTGCTGAGACTGGGGGTGCTGAGACTGGGGGTGCTGAGTCTGGGGGTGCTGAGACTGGGGGTGCTGAGCATAGGGGTGCGGAGCCTGGGGGTGCTGTGCCTGGGGGTGTTGAGCCTGGAGGTCCTGAGCCTGGGGGTACTGCGCTTGGGGGCGCTCTCTTGTCCTAGCAGCTGAGTGAGTGGTACTCTCAGCACTGTCGCCGCCGACGTGGTGCTGTGGGAGTTGGGGGTGCCACTGGAGCTGGAGCTGAGGGCGCTGGAGCTACTGGTGCTGGTGTGGTTGCCGACCCTGGGGTTGGCGCTGGAGGTGCTGGAGCCACTGGTCCTGGAGGTGCTCGTACTGGCGGTACTGGAGCTGCTGGGACTGGAGGTGCTGCTGGAGCTACTGGAGGTGCTGGAGCTAGTGGTGCTGCAGGGGCTAGCACTGGAGGCGCTAACGCTCGTCCTACTGGAGGTGCTGGAGCTGACGGTGCTGCTGGTGCGGGTGCTCCTGGGGGTACTGGAGTTGGCGCTGCTGGAGCTGCTTGAGGTGCTGCAAGAGTTGGAGCCGCCGCTGGGGGTGTTGGTGCTATCTCTGCTGGTTCTGGAGGCGCTGCGCGACCGCATCCGTACTTCATTCTGCTCCTTCAGCAGGTTCTTGGTCTCTCGCCTTCTACTGGTCCTGCTCCTTCCTTGGAGTGTCCATCGCCTGTCCAATCGCAGTCACTGTTACAGCCTGCGTCCCCGCTGCATGCTCCTTCTCCTTACACTGGTCCGACCGGGGGTCTTACTGAGCGTCGTGAGCCTGAGTCTCGTCCTGCGTCGCCTGTTCGTGCTGCTCGCACTGGTCGTCGTGTTCCGCGTCAGCGTCCTCCTTCTCTCCAAGGCACGCACCAGATGGCGCTTCGTCCTTCCACTGCTCCACAGCGTGTCCCTCTGCCGTCTCCTCCTACGTCCTCTCTTCCTGCCCTTTCTGCCCCGGAGTCTAACTCCCTTCATGCTGCTAGTCCTACCGTCACGCGTCTCTTGGCCACTGTTGTCACAGACCCTTCCTTTGAGTCCACTACTGCGTCTGCCTTAGTTGCTGAGCTTGTCGACTTTGCTGCTCACTGTCGTCTAGACTACGCCGCTAGTCTTGTTGCTGAGTCGAAGTCTGTCTGTCCTCCGTTCGTCGGGGGTGAGTGTGCTCTTAGCACGGACGTCCTTGAGGACAGGCACGAGGACTTTCAGTGCTTTGCAGCTGCTGTACCTCATCTCGTGTCCATGCTGATTGCACCTGAGTGAGACCCGGATGCACCAGACATCCCGACCCCGCGCTCTTACGCAGAGGCGATAGAGGGTCCCTACTCCTCTCAGTGGCAGTCAGCCATGGACGCAGAGATGACATCCTGGAAGTCCACAGGCACCTACGTTGACGAGGTTTCCCCTCCTCGGGCGAACATCGTCAGTGGCATGTGGATTTTCAGGGAGAAGCGGCCGTCGGGTTCTCCGCCTGTCTTCAAGGCGCGTTACGTTGCTCGAGGCTTTAGTCAGCGACAGGGAGTTGACTTCTTCCAGACCTTCTACCCGACACCGAAAATGACCACTCTTCGGGTTCTGCTGCACGTCGCTGCTCAGCGTGACTACGAGTTGCACTTCCTCGACTTCTTGACAGCTTTCTTGCAGGGTAGCCTTCACGAGGCCATCTGGTTGCGCCGTCCACAGGGCTTCACTGTGTCGTTTCCTGAGGGTACCCAGTGGAGCCTCCGGCGGCCAGTCTACGGTCTCCGCCAGGCGCTCCGCGAGTGGCACGACACACTGAGAACTACGCTTGCGGCTCTTGGGTTTGCTCCTTCTACTGCTGACACGTCGCTATTTTTGCGCACTGACACTTTGCTGCCGCCGTTCTACATCCTCGTGTACGTCGACGACTTGGTCTTTGCTACTACTGACACTAAGGGACTCGCCCACGTGAAGTCGGAGCTGCAGAAGAGACACACGTGCACAAACCTTGGCGAACTGCGCAGCTATCTTGGCTTGCACGGCGCACAATGCACAGATCACCCGGGACAGAGCATGGAGCACCATTACCTTGATTCAGTCACACATGGTGCAGCAGGTGTCAAACTCATATGCTATAGTCTATGTAGGCTGTAGTGGGGTAGACAATATGGGGTACAACACTTTTAGGTTTTTCCTACTTGTACCCACCTGCTTGCTAGTTCATTCATTCCTCATTTCTTCACATGGTATAGAGCACGTTCCCTAGTGGGAACGCTTCCTAGCGCCCACCACTGAAAATCGATTTTTTTTTTTTCTGACCAGAGCGCGAGTCGCACCTGCCCGAGGCGCGCCCCGTGGGCCGCCCTCTCGTCGCGTCCCCTGCCCTTAGCGACCTGTCGTGCCCTCCTAGAGGCCCCTCTCACGGCACTTGGCGCCACCCCTAGCGGCCCCGTCGCCGCCCTTAGCGGCCCGGTTGCCACCCTTAGCGGCCCCGTCGCCACCCTTCTCGGCCCCATCGCCGCCCCTAGCGGCCCCGACGCCGCCCTTCACGACCCCGTCGCCGCCCGTTACAGCCCCGTCGCCGTCCTTCGCGGCCCCGTCGCCGCCCTTCAAGGCCCCTCGCGGCCCCTTCGTGGCCCCGTCGCCGACCCTAGCGGCCCCGTCGCCGCCCTTCGCGGCCCAGTCGCCGCCCCTATCGGCCCCGTCGCCGCCCTTCGCGGCCCCGTCGCCGCCCTTCGCGGCCCCGTCGCCGCCTCTAGCGGCCCCGTCGCCGCCCTTCGCGGCCCCGTCGCCGCCCCTAGCAGCCCCGTTGCCGCCCTTCACGGCCCCTCGCGGCCTCTTCTCGGCCCCATCGCCGCCCTTCGTGGCCCCGTCGCCACCCTTCCCGGCCCCTCCGCGGCTCCTCCGCCACCAGCAGTAGCCGCCGCCAGCAGCAGCGGCCGCCGCCGCCAGCAGCAGCCGACAACAGCAGACGCCGCCGATGACAGCGGCGACCACCACCAGCAGCAGCCATCATCGCCGACAGCAGTGACTGCCGCCGCTACTGACAGCAGGAGCTGCCACCGCGGTCGCAGCTCTGTCCCTGCCGACGCGCCTCGGCCCTGCCCCACCGCTTGCCGGCCCCTACCTACCAGCCCTGGTGAGAGCACTGCCAAGCCACGCCTGCTACTGCTGCCCCTAGCCTGCTGCCACTGCTGTCATGGCTACCCCTAGTGTTCTAGTCTTCGATGCTGAGGGTCGGGCTGTTGGCTTTGAGGTCTGGGTCGATGATCTACAACTTTTCCTACAATGCGATATGAAGGACGGTCTCTCCCTGTTCGATCTCACGTCTGGCGCCTCTACTGCCCCTGCTGCTGATGCTGACAGCACTGTTCGCTCACGGTGGGCCACACGCGATGCTGCTGCCCGTCTTGCTCTGCGTAGTGCCCTGTTTCCTGACCTCGCCGCCTTTCCCACTGTCGCTGACCTCGTTACGCACCTTCGCACTAGTGACACCCGCTACCGCGCTGCGCTTCCTGCTGAACCCCCCCCCTATGTACATCACCCTCTACTACATAGTCACCCGTCTTCCTTACTCCCTTCGCTCGGTCAGGGACCACTTCCTCTCTGTTTGCCCCACCACACTCCCCGTTGACCTCCTCGAGGAGCGCCTCCTGGCAGCTGAGAAGAGTATAGTCTCTATAGGAGACTCTCGTGGTGACCCTCGTGCCCCCGTCTTTGAGGGGTGCTCCCCCTCCCCCCTTTTGCCCTCTGTTGCCTCTGCTGCTACCGTCGACTTCGTTGGCACCGAGTCGGTCGGCGCTGAGTCTTCCCCTAGCGGGCGACGAAGCACTGGCAAGGGCAAGGGGGGCAAGGGCGCTGGAGGGGCTGGCGGGGGCGGTGGAGGTGGCGGTGGAGGAGGCGGAGGGAGTGGGGGTGGTGGTGGGAGTGGTGGCGGGGGTGGGGGCTTCGGTGGCGGCGGTGGAGGCGGAGGCGGCGGCGGCGGTGGCGGTGCGAGCGGAGGAGGAGGCGGTGGCGGCGGTGGCGGAGGTGGCGGCGGAGGAGGTGGAGCTAGTCGGGGTGGCTCTGCGCAGCGGGGCGGCTTCGGTGGTGGTTAGCGCCAGCAGCAGCAGCGCTCTCGTGAGACCCCGCCCCCCCAGCAGCTTCGTGAGTGGTACTCTGCGCGTCAGCAGGGTGGGGGTGCTGGTCCTTGTGCCTACGTCCTGCGTACCGGCGACCGCACTGGTGAGCCGTGCGGTGGCCAGCACACCACCAAGCGCTGCTTCGGCCGTCTGACGGACGCTTGGCGTCTCCAGTTCCCTAACGCCACTAAGATCCCCCGCTAGGGCGAGCTGCTTAGGTCGGGGGTTGCTGTCTTTGATCACGATTATGATGCCATTCTTGCTGCCATGTATGTTGTGTCTACTAGTGATGAGGATGACTGTTACCTGTGTGTTCCTCCTGACCCGGGCATTGAGGCTGCTGCTCTAGGTGCTGGTAAGGCTGCTGCTCTTGGTGCTAGTGCGTCTGCTGCCCCAGGTGATGGTGAGTCTGCTCTCTCAGGTACCACGTCGGCTTAGGCCTTACACACCTTCACCCTTGACTCAGGTGATTCCCGCTCCTTCTTTCGAGACCGCACCACGCTTACGCCGCTTAGTCGGCCAGTTGCAGCCTCCCTGGCGGACCCCTCTAGGAGTCCTGTCCTTGCCCACTTCTCCACTGTCTTACCATGTCCGACAGCCTCCTCTGGCACCCTGTCAGGTCTCTACCTCCCCTCGTTCTCTACGAACTTGGTAAGTGGTGCTGATCTACAGGATGGGGGGGTTGACCAGTTCACTCCTGCGAGTCAGCGGGTGACCCACCGTACGTGTGCTCGGACGGGCCGACACTTGGCCACGTTTACCCGTCAGCCGGGGTCAAACCTATACACACTGACTACTGAGTCTCCTCCGGTTGCTGAGTCTGGTCAAGTAGCTGCGTCAAGTCAGGTGTTTGCTGCAGCATCCAGGTCTGGTCCTGAGTCTGCTCCCTGCTCGTGTCGTCTCCTGTCCCACCAGACTCTCCTCTGGCACCACCGCCTTGGTCACCCCTCCCTGCCTCGTCTCCGAGGCATGGCCTCCCGTGTCCTTGTCTCTGGTCTCCCCCGATCCCTCCCTCCCCTCCCTCTGGGGCCTGCCCCTACATGCGTTCCCTACGTCGAGCGGCGGCAGCTCGCCGCCCCTCACTCCTCCGAGTTTCCTCCGACAGAGGCTCCACTGCAGACTCTTCACATGGACGTGTGGGGCCCAGCCCACGTCCGTGGCTAGGGTCACGAGCGTTACTTCCTGTTGGTGGTTGACGACTACTCGCGTTACACCACGGTATTCCCCTTGCGCAGCAAAGGTGACGTCACTGAGATGTTGATCGACTGGATCCGTGCAGCTCGTCTCCAGCTCAGAGAGAGTTTCGGCTCGGACTTTCCTGTTCTGCGTCTGCACTCTGACAGAGGCGGGGAGTTTTCCTCTGGCCTTCTGGGAGCCTTCTGTCGTGCACAGGGCATCCGCCAGACCTTCACGCTTCTGGCCTCTACACAGCAAAATGGGATTGCTGAGCGCTGCATTGGCATGGTCATGGACGTCGCTCGTACGTCCATGATCCATGCAGCTGCTCCCCATTTTCTGTGGCCGTTTGCGGTTCAGTACGCAGCGCATCAGATCAACCTTCAGCCCCGGGTCTCTTTGCCAGAGACCTCCCCCACCTTGAGGTGGACGGGGAAGGTTGGCGATGCGTCTGCGTTTCGTGTCTGGGGATCTCGGGCGTTTGTCCGCGACTTGTCTACGGACAAGCTGTCCCCCCGTGCGGTTCCCTGCGTCTTCCTTGGCTTCCCCCCTGACGTGCCTGGTTGGCAGTTTTACCACCCCACCTCGTGCCGTGTTCTGTCCTCCCAGGACGTCACGTTTAACGAGTCGGTTCCTTACTACCGTCTCTTCCCCTACCGCACTGCACCCCTCCCCCCGCCGCCGCTCTTCCTTGCGCCAGGTCCCCCCCCGGTAGACCCCCTCCCCCCTCAGGGTCCTGCCCCGTCAGGTGTGTCCTGGGTAGACGCAGTCAAGCCTGTCGAGGTAGCTGTTGACTCTGGTACTGCTAGGGGTGCTGAGCCTTGGGGTGCTGAGTCTGGGGGTGCTGAGCCTGGGGGTGCTGAGCCTGGGGATGCTGAGTCTGGGGGTGCTGGGCCTGGGGGTGCGGAGCCTGGGGGTACAGAGCGTGGGGGTGCTGAGCCTGGGGGTGCGGAGCCTGGGGGTACGGAGCCTGGTGGTGCTGAGCCTGGGGGTGCGGAGCCTGGGGGTGCTGGGTTTGCTCGTGTGGCCTCTGGCGGTGCTGGGTTTGGGGCCCCTTCGGGTGCTTCATCGAGGCGGGAGCTACCCTCTCCACAGGAGCTGTGCGAGTGGTTTGCCCGACGCTGGAACCGTGCTGCTGGAGCTGGAGGTGCTACTGTTGTTGCTGACCCTGGGGTCGGCACTGTTGTTACTGGAGCCACTGGACCTGGAGGTGCTCGTACTGGCGGTACTGGAGCTGCTGGGACTGGGGGTGCTGCTGGTGCTGCTGGAGGTACTAGAGGTACTAGAGCTACTGGGCCTGGAGGTGCTCCTGGTGCTGGAGCTACTGGCGGTACTGGAGTTGGCGGTCCTGCTGGAGTTGGTGCTGCTGGAGCTGGAGCTGCTGGAGCTGCTAGAGCTAGAGCTGCTGGGGGTGTTGGAGCTGGAGGTGCTGCTGGCGCTGGTGCTTCTGAGGGTGCTGGAGTTGGCTCTGTTGGAGCTGGAGGTGCTACTGGTGCTGGTCCTGTCCCTGCTCATTCTGGAGGCGGTGCGCGGCCGCGGCCGTACTTCGTTCCACTCCTTGAGCAAATTCTTGGTCTCCCGCCTTCTACTGGTCCTGCTCCTCCCTTAGAGTGTCCACAGCCTGTCCAGTCGCAGTCACAGTTACAGCCCGCCTCCCCCCTGCCTGCTCCTTCTCCCTACACTGGTCCTACTAGAGGTCTTGCTGAGCATCGTGAGCCTGCGTCTTGTCCTGCGTCGCCTGTTCGTGCTACTCGCACTAGTAGTCGTGCTCCGTGTACGCGTCCTCCTGCGGTCCCAGGCACACACCAGATGGCACTTCGTCCTTCCACTGCTCCTCTGCGTGTCCCGTTGCCGTCTCCTCCAGAGTCCTCTCTTCCTTCTCTTGCTGACCTTGACCTTGCTTGTACTGTGATCTTTCTATACCTGCACTTGCTTGTTTACCTATATATATGTAATCCTGCATGTGAACTGGCCTTGTGGCCTTGAACTTGTGCTCGGAATGTGTGGTGACTTTGTGATCCACCCTGAGCTTGCTTTGCTTTGCTTGACTCGTCTTGTGACCTCTTGTTCTCCCCCACTTTGCCTATGGGGGTGTGTCAAACTCATATGCTATAGTCTGTGTAGGCTGTAGTGGGGTAGACAATATAGGGTACAACACTTTTAGGTTTTTCCTACTTGTACCCACCTGCTTGCTAGTTCATTCATTCCTCATTTCTTCACAGCAGGTCCTTCAGCGCTTCAACTTCACGTACTCCTCGCCTCAGTCCACTCCTCTGTCTACTAGCCACTCGCTCTTAGCTCTGCCTTCAGATGACTTCGTAGAGCCGAGTGGCCCATACCCCGAGCTTGTTGGCTGCCTCATGTACCTGATGACCTGCACTCGACCTGACTTGGCATACCCTCTTAGCATCTTGGCACGCTATGTTGCTCCTGGGAGACACCGACCAGAGCACATGGCTGCGGCGAAGAGGGTGTTGCGCTACTTGTGCACTTCGTCGGGCATACGGCTAGTGCTTGGAGGACGGGCTCGAATTGTCCTCACTGGTCATGCAGACTTGGGTTGACGACTTGGCTACTCAGCGGTCCTTATAGGGTTACACCTTCAGCCTTGGCTTTGGTTCTGTTTCGTGGCGGTCTACCCGCTCGTCTTCTGCTCTCAGCTCCTGCTGTGAGGCTGAGATCTACGCAGGGGCCATGGCTGCATAGGAGTTACGCTGGCTCACCTACCTGCTGACCGACTTGGGAGAGGCGCCTCGTTCTCCTCCAGTTCTGTACGTAGACAACAAGGCCATGCTGGCCTTATGTCAGGAGCACAGACTGGAGCACAGAACGAAGCACATTGAAGTTCGCTACTCTCTTGCTCAAGAGTTGCAGCAGCTTGGCCAGCTTCGTCTTGCTTACGTGGCCTCTCGGGCCAACACTGCTGATATCTTCACCAAGGCACTTCCGCCTTGGGATTATCAGCGTTTCTGTACTGTTCTAGGCCTTGTGCCTACCTTGTCTCACTTGCTCACTTCTTGACTTCGCTTGTTTTGTGATCTATATATCTATACCTGCATGTTTTCAGTTGCTAGGTTTTGATCAGTGTCCTATTTGTTCTATGCTATATAGCTATGCATGTGAACTGGCCTTGTGGCTATCTGCTTGTACTCAGAATGCGTGGTGACGTTGTGATCCACCCTGGGCTTGCTTTGCTTTTCTTGACTGGTCTTGTGACCCCTTGCTCTCCCCCACTTTGCCTATGGGGGTGTGTCAAACTTATACACTACAGTTGGTTTAGGCTCTAGTGGGGTGGTTACTATGGGGTACAGCAAGTTCAGGTTTTCCTACTTGTACCCAACCCTTTCCTAGTGCACACACACTTGTTGATTCTGACAGTCACGAGCATTTCTTGTGTAAACCCGAATTCCCCCCTGCAGCGAACTTTCACTCTCTCCACTGTTTCCCGTATTGCTAGTGGCGTGCCGTCAACTAAGTGTGCATCAATCTCCGGTAAACAACGGCTAAGCGTCATTTGCAGCTTCCGTGAAGTTGCGGTTTTAACTAAGCTGTGGCTTGCTCCTCCGTCTATAGAGATCTTCACTGCTGTCCCCTATATTTTCTCGTAGATCAGTATTGGGCAATCCGTCGATGTACCCTCCATATTCATCCGAGCTCGATCGATAGCGTGAATCGGTACTGTGACTCGGTGAGGGTCGGTGAGGTTGGGCGAGAAGGTTGTCTCGTCAGTAGTTGGCCCGTTTCCCTGTGACAGATGGCGTTTCCCTGCCTCTGACAGTCCCTCCCCTGCTCTGCTCTACGACATCTCTGCTCCTTCGGGCATTCGCTCTTGCGATGGCCCGGCCTATTAGAAGCAAAGCAACGGCCCTTGAATGGCGCAGCAGCTGCATTCGCCGCAACGGTGTGTACGGTGGCGTGCTCAGTCAGCCCCCGAGGACGATGTCCGTAATAGGACCCCGGTCTCGGTCGGCGTAGGATGTTGATTTTCTTCGCGAGCACGTGGATTTCATTGAACTTTGATAGCCCGCGTAGCATAATCTCGTGAGAGATGTTCGGCTTCAGTCCGCTGTCAGAACATTATAGCTTACTTATTTGTGTAGGCTATAGTGGGGTATCCCATAGGGGGTACAACCCAATTAGGGTTTCCTATATGTACTTACTTCATTCATAGTCATTTTATTCTCGTTCTCATTCTCACATGGAATCAGAGCAAGTTCCCTCCTAGGGACTGTTCATTGGGCCCACCGAAGCGCGCCTCGAGGCGCGCGTTCCTTTTTTTTTTTTAGCGACCCGTCGGGTCGCACCTAGCGGCTCGTCGCGCCACCCTTACGGTCGCGTCGAGCCGCCTTAGCGGCTGCGGCGCGCCGCCCTTCTCCCGGCCCATCGCCGCCCTTACCTGCGGCTTCGCGCCGCCCTTACCGGCGGCTTCGCGCCGCCCTTGCCTGCGGCTTCGCGCCGCCCCGGCCAGTCGCCGCCCTTCCCGCGGCTTTGTGCCGCCCTTACCTGCGGCCTCGCGCCACCCCGGCCCGTCGCCGCCCCAACCTACGGCTTTACGCCGCCCTTACCTGCGGCCTCGCGCCACCCCGGCCCGTCGCCGCCCTTACCTGCTGCTCCACGCCGCCCTTACCTGCGGCTTCGCGCCGCCCCCGCCCGGCGCCGCCCTTATCTGCGGCTTCGCGCCGCCCTTCCCTGCGGCCCACCCGTCGCCTGACCTGCGACCCACCCGCCGCCCTCTTACTGCGGCTTGACCGCCGCCCTACCTACGGCCCACCAGCCGTCCCGGCCCCCCCGCCGCCGTCCCGACCGCACGTCGCCGTCCCGGCCGCACGCCGCAGTCCCGGCCGCACGCCGCCGTCCTGGCCGCAACCGCCGTCCCGACCGCACGCCGCCGTCTCGGCTCCACGCCGCCCGTACGCCGCTGTGACACCCAGCTGCCCGAGCCGCCCGTGACACCTGCGCCACCCGAGCCGCGCGTGCCGCTGAGGAGCCGAGCCGCCTGTGCCGCTGAGGAGCCGAGCCGCCCGGGCCGCCTGTGCCGCGGAGTGCCCGAGCCGCCCGAGCCGCCTGCGCCGCCCGAGCCGCCCGAGCCGCCCGAGCCGCCTGCGCCGCCCAAGCCGCCCGAGTCACCTGAGGAGCCGAGCCGCTGGTCCCGCGGAGCTGCTGTTGCTGCTGCGCCATCCGAGCAGCAGTGTTCCCGTGTTGCTGTGCTGCTGAGCTCCCCGATCCGCCCTGTCTGGTGAGATCGTCCACTGCTGTCATGGCTACCCCTAGTGTCCTAGCTTTTGACGCTGAGGGTCGCGCCATTGACTTTGAGGTCTAGGTCGACGACCTGCAGCTGTTCTTACAGTGCGATAGGGTAGACGGTCTTTCTCTCTGTGACCTCACCTCTGGCGCCTCTCCTGCCCCTGCTGCTGATGCTGACCCTACTGTTCGCTCCCAGTGGGCTACGCGCGATGCTGCTGCATGTCTTGCTGTGCGTCGCCACCTCCCTACCTCTGAGCGTGCGCACTTTAGTCAGTACAAGAGTGCTCAGACCTTGTACGACGCTGTAGTTGCGCGCTACTCCTCCCCTGCCACTGCTGCACTGAGCCGCCTCATGCTCCCCTTCCTCTTCCCTGACCTTGCCGCCTTTCCCACAGTCGCTGATCTCATTACGCACCTCCGCACTAGTGACACCCGCTACCGCGCTGCGCTTCCTGCTGACTTCTGCGCCAAGAACCCCCCCCCCCTTGTACATCACTCTCTACTTTCTAGTCACCCGCCTCCCCGACTCCCTTCGTGTAGTCCGGGACCACTTCCTCGCGGTCTGTCCCACCACTCTCACAGTCGACAGCCTAGAGAAGGCCCTCCTAGCGGCGGAGAAGAGCATCGTCGCTGTAGGAGCCTCTCGAGGTGACCCCTGCGCCCCCATCTTTGAGGGGTGTTCTCCTTCCCCTCTCTTGCCCTCTGTCGCCTCTACCGCTGCGGCCGACCTCGTTGGTCTTGAGTCGGTCAATGCGGCGTCTGCCCCTAGCGGGAGACGCCGCCCTGGCAAGGGCAAGGGGGGCAAGGGAGCGGGTGGGGCTAGCGGGGGCGGTGGCGGTGGAGGTGGAGGCGGCGGAGGGAGTGGGGGTGGCGGTGGAGGAGGTGGCGGGGGTGGGGGTGCTAGTGGAAGAAGTGGAGGCGGAGGCGGCGTCGGCGGCGGCGGTACTGGTGGGGGTGGCGGCGGTGGCGGAGGTGGAGGAGGTGGAGGTGGAGGTGGTGGAGGTGGTCGGAGTGGCACTTCACAGCGGAGCGGCACTGGGGGTGGTCAGCGCCAGCAGCAGCAGCAGCAGCAGCAGCGTTCTCGCGACGTCCCCTCCCCTCAGCAGCTCTGTGAGTGGTACACGCAGCGTCAGCGTGGTGGGGGTCTTGGTCACTGCACCTACGTCCTTCGCACCGGCGACCGCGCGGGTGAGCAGTGTGGGGGTGCCCACCCCGCCCAGCGCTGCTTTGGCCGCCTGACGGACGCTTGGCGTCAGCAGTTTCCGGAGGCCACGGAGATCCCCCGCTGGGGAGAGCTGTCTAGGGCAGGCGTAGCTATCTTTGATCTTGACTTTGATGCTATCCTTGCTGCCATGTATGTTGTGACTATTAGTGATGAGGGTGACTGTTACCGGTGTTTTCCGCCCGACCCGGGCATTGAGACTTCTGCTCTAGGTACTGGTGAGGCTGCTGCCCTAGGTGCTTGCGACGTTGCTGCTCTAGGTGCTAGTGTGTCTGCGTCCTCAGGTACTGGTGAGTCTGCACTCTCAGGTACTACGTCGGCTTCGGCCTCCCACACCTTCACCCTTGACTCTGGGGCGTCTCGCTCCTTCTTTCGGGATCGCACCACACTCACGCCGCTTAGTCGGCCGGTTACGGTTTCCCTGGCTGACCCCTCAGGGGGTCCTGTCCTGTCTCGCTTCTCCACTGTCCTCCCGTGTCCGGCGGCTCCCTCTGGCACCCTGTCTGGTCTCTACCTCCCCTCGTTCTCTACGAACTTGGTGAGTGGTGCTGACCTACAGTATGCGGGAGTCCACCAGTTCACCCCTGCTCGTTAGCGGGTGACGCACTGCACAGAGGCTAGCACAGGTCGACACCTGGCTACGTTTACCCGTCAGCCAGGGTCGAGCCTGTACACACTAACCACTGCGTCTCCCCCAGTTACTGAGTCTGGTCAGGTCCCTGCATCTGGTTAGGTGTTAGCTGCAGCGTCCAGGTCTGGTCCTGAGTCTGCCCCCTGTTCGTGTCGTCTCCTGTCTCACGAGACTCTCCTCTGGCATCACCGCCTTGGTCACCCCTCTCTGCTTCGGCTCAGAGGCATGGCCTCCCGTCTTCTTGTGTCTGGTCTCCCCCGGTCCCTCCCTCCCCTTCCTCAGGGCCCTGGCCCTTCCTGTGTCCCCTGTGTCGAGGGGCGCCAGCGTGGTGCCCCTCACTCCTCCCGGTTTCCTCCGACTGAGGCCCCGTTGCAGACGATTCACATGGACGTGTGGGGCCCCGCCCGCGTCCGTGGACAGGGTCACGAGCGCTACTTCCTGCTTGTTGTTGACGACTAGTCGCGTTACACCACAGTCTTCCCCTTGCGCAGCAAGGGTGATGTCACTGAGGTGCTGATCGACTGGATCCGCGCAGCTCGTCTCCAGTTCAGGCAGAGCTTTGGCTCGGACTTTCCTGTGTTGCGTCTGCACTCGGACAGAGGCGGAGAGTTCTCCTCTGGCCTTCTGCGAGCCTACTGTTGTGCGCGAGGCATCTGTCAGACCTTCACGCTTCCGGACTCACCGCAACAAAATGGGATTGCAGAGCGCCGCATTGGCATGGTCATGGACGTCGCTCGTAGGTCTATGATGCATGCGGCTGCCCCCCATTTTCTGTGCCCGTTTGCGGTGAGGTACGCGGCGCACCAGATCAACCTTCACCCCAGGGTCTCCAAGCCGGAGACCTCCCCAGCCCTGCTGTGGACAGGGAAGGTTGGCGATGCGTCGGCGTTCCGGGTCTGGGGATCTCGGGCGTTTGTCCGCGACTTGTCTACGGACAAGCTGTCCCCTCGCGCTGCTCCCTGCGTCTTCCTGGGGTTCCCCCCCGACGCCCCTGGGTGGCAGTTCTACCACCCCACCTCTCGCCGTGTTCTGTCCTCCCAGGACGTCACGTTCGACGAGTCGGTACCCTACTACCGCCTCTTCCCCTACCGCACTCCGTCCCTCCCCCCACCCCCGCTCTTCTTGGTACGAGGTCCCCCCCCGGTAGACCCCCTTCCCCCTCAGGGTCTTGCCCCTTCAGGTGTGTCCCAGGTAGACGCGGTTGAGCCTGTCGAGGTCACTGGTGACTCTGGTGCTGCTGCGGGTGCTGAGCCTAGGGGTACTGAGACTGGGGGTGCTGTGCCTAGGGGTGCCGAGACTGGGGGTGCTGAGCTTGGGGGTGCAGAGCCTGGGGGTGCTGAGCCTGGGGGTGCTGAGCCTGGGGGTGCTGAGCCTAGGGGTGCTGAGCTTGGGGGTGCTGAGCCTGGGGGTGCTGAGCCTGGGGGTGCTGAGCCTGGAGGTGCTACGCCTGGAGGTGCTTTGCCTGGGGGTGCTGAGCCTGGAGGTTCTTCGCCTGGAGGTTCTCCGGGTGCTTCGTCTCGCCGAGAACCACTCTCCCCACAGGAGCTGCGTGAGTGGTTTGCCCGGCGCTGGAGGCGTGCTGCTGGTGCTGGAGGTTTCTCGGCTGCTGAGGGTGTTGCTGTCGCAGGTCCTGGAGGTGCTCGTACTGGGAGTACTGGAGCTGCTGGGCCTGCGGGTTCGACTGGAGCTGGTGCTGCTGAGGGTGTTGGCGCTGAGACTACCACTGGCGGTCCTGCTGGGGGTGCTCCTAGTGCTGCTGGAGGTTCTGGAGCTGCTGGAGGTGCTGTTGGAGCGGGTGCTCCTGCTGGGGGTACTCGTGCTGTCCCTGCTGTGTCTGGCGTCGCCGCGCGGCCTCGACCGTACTTCGTTCCACTCCTGCAGCAGGTTTTTGGTCTTCCACTTTCTACTGGTCCTCCTCCTCCCTTAGAGGGTCCACAGCCTGTCCTGTCACAGTCGCAGCTACAGCCTGCCTCCCCTTTGCCTGCTTCTTATCCCTACACTAGTCCTACTGGAGGTCTTACTGAGCGTCGTGAGCCTGCGTCTCGTCCTGCGTCGCCTATTCGTACTGCACGCGCTAGTGGTCGCAGTTCGCGTCAGCGTCCTCCTCCTGTCCCTGGCACGCACCGGATGTCACTGCGTCCGTCTATTGCTCCTCTGCGTGCCCCTTTACCTTCTCCTCCTGAGTCCTCTCTTCCTGCTCTTGCCGACCCGGAGTCGGACTCTCTTCGTGCTGCCAGTCCTACTGTCACGCGTTTTCTTGCTACTGTCGTCACTGACCCTTCTTTCGAGTCTTCTGCTGCGTCTGCCCTCGTTACTGAGCTCGTCGACTTTGCTGCTCGCTATCGCCTAGACTACGCTGCTAGTCTTGTCGCTGAGTCTGAGTCTGTCTGTCCTCCGTCCATCGGGGGTGAGTGTGCCCTTGGCACGGACGTCCTCGAGGACAGGCAGGAGGAGTTCCAGTGCCTGGCAGCCGCTTCACCGCATCTCTTGTCCGTACTGCTTACCCCTGAGGGAGACCCGGATGCACTTGACATCCCGACTCCGCGCTCTTACGCGGAGGCGATAGAGGGTCCCTACTCCTCTCAGTGGCAGGCAGCTATGGATGCAGAGATGGCTTCCTGGAAGTCCACATGCACCTACGTTGACGCTGTCCCCCCTCCTGGGGCGAACATCGTTAGTGGCATGTGGATCTTCAGGGTGAAACGGCCGCCGGGTTCTCCGCCTGTCTTCAAGGCGCGTTACGTGGCTCGTGGCTTCAGTCAGCGGCAGGGGGTTGACTACTTTCAGACCTTCTCCCCCACCCCGAAGATGACCACTCTTCGGGTACTGCTGCATGTTGCTGCTCACCGTGACTACGAGCTGCACTCTCTCGACTTCAGCACTGCTTTCTTGCAGGGCAGCCTGCACGAGGAGATCTGGCTGCGCCGCCCACCTGGCTTCACTGGGTCTTTCCCTCCTGGTACCCAGTGGAGTCTCCGGCGTCCAGTCTACGGTCTCCGCCAGGCACCGCGTGAGTGGCACGACACACTGAGGAGTACACTTGCGGCTCTTCGGTTTGCTCCCTCTACTGCAAACCCGTCGCTGTTTCTGCGCACCGACAATTCTTTACCGCCGTTCTACATCCTCGTGTACGTCGACGACTTGGTGTTTGCCACAGCTGACACTGCTGGACTCGCCCACGTGAAGTCCGAGCTGCAGAAGAGACACACGTGCACAGACCTGGGTGAACTGCGCAGCTACCTTGGCTTGCAGATCACCCGGGACAGAGCACGCCGCACCATTACCCTGACTCAGTCACACATGGTGCAGCAGGTCCTTCAGCGCTTCGGCTTCACGTACTCCTCGCCTCAGGCCACTCCTCTGCCTACTCGCCACTCGCTCTCAGCTCTGCCTTCGGATGAGTCCGTAGAGTCGAGTGGTCCGTAACCAGAGCTTGTTGGCTGCCTCATGTACCTGATGACCTGCACACGACCTGACCTTGCATACCCTCTTAGCATTCTCGCACGCTATGTTGCTCCTGGGAGACACAGACCGGAGCACATGGCTGCAGCGAAGAGGGTGTTGCGCTACTTGTGCAGTACGTCGGGCATGGGGCTAGTGCTTGGAGGGCGGAGTCCAGTGGTCCTCACTGGGCACGCGGACGCTTCTTGGGCTGACGACCAGGCTACGCAGCGGTCGTCACAGGGTTACACCTTCAGCCTTGGTTCCGGCTCTGTTTCGTGGCGGGCTACTCGCTCGTCTTCTGTTCTCGGCTCCAGTTGTGAGGCTGAGATCTACGCCGGGGTTATGGCTGCCCAGGAGCTTCGCTGGCTCACCTACCTGCTGACCGACCTTGGAGAGCCGCCTCGTTCTCCTCCAGTCCTGTACGTAGACAACAAGGCTATGCTGGCCTTGTGTCGAGAGCAGCGACTGGAGCACAGGACAAAGCACATTGCTCTCCGCTACTTTCTTGCTCGTGAGCTACAGCAGCGTGGACAGTTGCGGCTTGCGTACGTGGCCTCTGAGGCCAACACTGCTGATGTCTTCACCAAGGCACTTGCGCCTTGTGATCATCAGCGCTTCTGCACTCAGTTGGGTCTTGTGCCTGTCTTACCTCACTTGCTCACTTCTTGACCTTACTTGTATTGTCACATATATATGCTCTTGCTCTTGCTTGCTTATCCTCTTGTATATCTATATAGGTGATCTTGCATGTGAACTGGCTTTTTGGCCTTTGAACTTGTGCTCGGAATGTGTGGTGACTTTGTGATCCACCCTGAGCTTTGCCTTGCTTTGCTTGACTGGTCTTGTGACCCCTTGTTCTCCCCCACTCTGCCTATGGGGGTGTGTCAGAACATTATAGCTTACTTATTTGTGTAGGCTCTAGTGGGGTATCCCATATGGGGTACAACCCAATTAGGGTTTCCTATATGTACTCAGTTCATTCATAGTCATTTTATTCTCGTTCTCATTCTTACATCCGCCGACGTAACGGTCCACCCGCTCCGCCTCGTGCATGTAGCCGACTTGCTCGCACTGAGCGAGAAAACCGTTGGTGTAGTCTTGGACCGACCCAAGCTGTCGCCAAGTATGTAGTTTCTGACGCGCCGAAATAGAAGCCACGATCGGCTCGAAGCGCGCCCGAAGCCCTGCGCACCACGCATCCCACGTGCTGCAGTGAGCGGTTTCCCAGAACGAACTCCAGGTGACGGCTGGACCTGTGGGCTCTTCCTCTTGCGTCGGCGGCTCGTAGGCGCGTGGCAACGTCACGATGACTCGCCCCCAGTCCATCGCGGGGCCTCTTAGCAGAATAACAACGTACCAGATCTTCGTTGCGTCCGACTCGACGTAATTCGCGTCGAAAAAACCGTTCATCGTGAAAACCCACGATTGAACCGTCAGACCCCCACGTTAGCCCGGGTCGAAACAAGGCGGGCGCTGCGGTTTGAGCGGCATCGGAGCGACAATGTCGTTGATGCCGATTGTTGCCGTAAATTCAACGTGAGGACGAGCTTCGCGAGGCCCGCTCGTGCTTGGTACAGCATTGTTCCTCGCCATGCCATGCATTGATTGCGCGGCGCCATCTCTGGCTGCGCTTGAGCGCTGTCCCATGCTGTCATGTTATGACAGTGTGATGGACAAAATAATAATTGGCTCCTCCGATTGCGCATGTGCATTTGCATATGCTTGTGATGGTGCTGGTGCATTCACCTTTGATTGCTGGTGGGCGGAGTCACGTTCTGTCGTGAGTGTCGCGATTTCGAGCGCTGAATCCTCGAGCCGGCGGACGAGCCGGTCGAGTTGCTCCTGCGTCAACGTCGCGAGAGAGAGGTCGGCCATGGCAGGGGTGTCGGGCAAGCTCAGCGAGAGCCTCAGTCGTGGCTGTGCGTGCTTTCGAGAGAGCACTTCGAATGGCGGTGCTTGGATGCTGAGAGACGTTTACCCACTCCAAAAATTGAGATAGTGGGGAAGCGAAGGTGTGGGTGCGGCCCGAGAAGAGACCGTAGGCTCTGAATACCAAGTGTTACCGTACGAGTGCAATTGAGCGAGCGAGCGAGAATTGCACTATCGAAGCAAAACAATACATAAGGCATGAGCGAAGAATATATAGCGAAGCTAGTGTGGTAACGGTAACGCGAGAAATGGGGTGCGCTACGGCAGGAATGGTCATGTACGCGGTAGGCAGGGACGCGAAGTAAGGAAAAGGAAATTTCCTTACAATACCATGAGAAATACTGAAACAAAACCTACCCTCACCCCTCTACGTGTCTTCTGTAATTATTAATTATATAGAAGGCCAATTGGGCAGTACAATGACTAAGAATGGACAAATAATGTAGAAACGAACAGTGTGCACGAAAATATTCACTAACTAAAATCAGTTGGTTAGCATCAAAAGCCAGTCTAGCAAGTCTCGAGATAAATGACATCCCTGCAAGAATCACACACACAGGAATCTTCAAATCAAAAGAACATGTTGTACGCTCGATCGCAACACAGGTCTCGTTTGATTTATGACCTCATTATTAACCATATATTTCATGCATCCGAATGAAGTCAAGTCATGCTGTGCATGCATACCTGCACTAGGCCTTGGTGTTGGCAGATGACCGGCGCGGCAGATTCCAGGTGCTGACAGCCTTATCCATTCCCTCTGCTGCCACCAACCGGACTGCATCAACTGCCCGCTCTATAGCCACATCCACCTGTGTCACGGGTCATAGACCACAAATGGGTTTGCACGCAAAGAAACCATCTTACTGTAAATCATGAGATGTTCAAGTGAAATTCAGCTTCACTTACTCGTTTGTAGAACTACTGCAGTTTAATCACCTTGGGATGAGTCGTATCACAACTTCCACTTTTGAGGAGTCTCAGAACAGAGTAAGAAACCTTCGTTTCACATACCACCTTCTCCACTCACCTCGTCTCTCTCCCTATCTGAGAACTTCTGCAGCACATACACCTTGGCCTCCATGCGCCCAGGCGGCCTCCCAATGCCTGCGCGTAAACGATGTGGAAGGAATGAACTGGTGTTTAAGTTGACTTAGAAACCTCTCCCTGTGTGAGAACGTCTGCAGCACATGCACCTTGGCCTCCATGCGTCCTGGCTGCCTCCCAATGCCTGCATGCAAACCCCAAGGAGGGAATGAGCCAGATGACAAGACGACTCAGAAATCCCTCCTTGTGTGGCAACTGCTGCAGCACATACACCTTAACATCCATGTGCCCTGGCGGCCTCCGAGTGCCTGCATGCAAAACACATGTGATGAGCGGGTTTTTAAGGCGACTCAGAAATCTCTCCCTGCTGAGGAACGTCTGCAGCACATACATCTGGACCTCCATGCGTTCTGGCAGCCTCCCGATGCCTGCATGCAGGGATAATGGCATCAGCATGACGCCACCCATGCCATCATGCACCTCACACAATTATGTTGCACATTAAGAAGATCTGTCAACCAGCAAGGGAGTGCAAAGGTGTAGGCGTTTAGAGCACTAGCTCACATGGCAATGGGCAGGTCACAAGGCAACGGGCAGGTCACAAGGCAACGGGCAGGTCACAAGGCAACGGGCAGGTCACAAGGCAACGGGCAGCTCACAAGGCAACGGGCAGGTCACAAGGCAACGGGCAGCTCACAAGGCAACGGGCAGGTCACAAGGCAACGGGCAGGTCACAAGGCAACGGGCAGGTCACAAGGCAACGGGCAGGTCACAAGGCAACGGGCAGCTCACAAGGCAACGGGCAGGTCACAAGGCAACGGGCAGCTCACAAGGCAGCGGGCAGCTCACAAGGCAACGGGCAGGTCACAAGGCAACGGGCAGCTCACAAGGCAACGGGCAGGTCACAAGGCAACGGGCAGGTCACAAGGCAACGGGCAGGTCACAAGGCAACGGGCAGGTCACAAGGCAACGGGCAGGTCACAAGGCAACGGGCAGGTCACAAGGCAACGGGCAGGTCACAAGGCAACGGGCAGGTCACAAGGCAACGGGCAGGTCACAAGGCAACGGGCAGCTCACAAGGCAACGGGCAGGTCACAAGGCAACGGGCAGGTCACATGGCAACGGGCAGGTCACAAGGCAACGGGCAGGTCACAAGGCAACGGGCAGGTCACATGGCAACGGGCAGGTCACATGGCAACGGGCAGGTCACATGGCAACGGGCAGGTCACAAGGCAACGGGCAGGTCACATGGCAACGGGCAGGTCACATGGCAACGGGCAGGTCACATGGCAACGGGCAGGTCACATGGCAACGGGCAGGTCACATGGCAACGGGCAGGTCACATGGCAACAGAGCAGCAAATGGCCAAATTCACTTCCGCAACTGACCAGATCAATATCTCCACTGACCAGATCAATATCTCCACTGACCGAATCTTAGGCGGGGAAAGTTTCTCGAGCCCTGAAAGTGCTGCATAATGCTCTTCATTCTGGAAAGGGGATGGCAAGATGGGCCATGAGGGAATGGGAATGGTCAGCGGAATGGCAATGGAGACGTTTTACGATTGCTCAACCATGGGCAGTAGGGAAGGCAGAGGGAGGATGAGGGGAGGTTACAAGGAGAAGGCACACGGAATGATGGTGATGATGATGGTGACAAGACGATAAAGTCAACGAGACAGGGAAGGCAGAGGGATGTGAAATACTCCCAATCCTTTCAGTGATGCTTAGCTTGGAGACGTCTCAAAACACTGTCACTGAAAGGGACGGCAGAGGTACTTCAAGATTGGGGGAGTGAGTGAGTGCCCTTCATCCTTCCACCAGTCCTGTGTCTCACTAAGTGACCTCCTCCTCCTGCACTCACCCATTGTGTCCCCCGTGCCCGCCTTTGGCAAGAAGCTTCATGGAAGCTACGTCCAGGTCCATGTCATCGTAGATCTGAAGAACGGGGTGGCAGAAGAAAGAGGATTGCAGGTTTTGTCATGGTTAAGGGGTTTGGGTTTAAGATGGTAATGATTGGCGATATGGCATGGCATGAAATGGCAGGACACAGCACAGGTGTAAAATGGGCATGGCTTACAACACAGCACAGCATGGCATGGCATGGCATGGCATGATTTACAAAAGGGCACTGCATGGCAAGAGATGGGACAGGATATGACTTACAGCCACGACTCGTTCGGGTGGAATCTTGTAGAACCGAGCCAAGGGTCCCACCTGCAATGGGTTGCGGTGGTGTGGGGTGCGGTGGTATGGTTTGCGGTGGTATTTGGAGCGGTGGTCTGGGGTTGGTATGGGATGTGGTAAAGCTTGTGGCGCGCATCATGGGGCATGGATATAATCATGATGGTATGCTGGGGCATGGTTGACGTGGCATGGCATGATGTGACATGGTGACGATTTTCCCATTTGGTCAGGAGCATGTATGTATGGCTTCACCAACAGCACTTCAAGCTTCCGCTATCAATCAGGCACCATCGAAATTCCCTCCGTACCACCCATCCATCCCCATCCCCTACTCACGCTCTCCCCGCTGAGGTTCATGAACGTCTGTGGCTTCACCAGCAGCACGGGGCACCCGGAAATACGCCCCTTGCCCACCACGGCCTTGCTCTGCATGGCGCTCAGGCTTATGCCCTCCGCCCTGGCTATGGCGTCTATCACCTCAAAACCCACCTGAAGCAGGGAGAGGGGGGGTCGGGACGTGATAGGGGGAGGAATAGCTGAGGGGTGTGGAATAGCTAAGGGGCGTCCCTTGCCCACCGCC
Organism: Closterium sp. NIES-65; assembly: GCA_948144175.1. NCBI lineage: Eukaryota > Viridiplantae > Streptophyta > Zygnematophyceae > Desmidiales > Closteriaceae > Closterium > Closterium sp. NIES-65. Next base: position 1,016,575 of record CANXME010000936.1, read on the forward strand.
ACTGTGCTCTGCATGGCAGTCAGCGATAAGCCTTCTGTGCGGCTATGGCGTCTATCACCTCGAAACCCACCTGGTGGGGAGAAGAACAGGAGAGAAGGTGGAGGGCATGGGGTTTAGGGGGCGGAAGGTGAAGAGGGATATGCAAGGCACCCCTCGCCCACCACAGCCTTGCTCCGCATGGCATTGAGCAGTATCCCCTCCGCAGACACGTGCAATGGCGTCTATCACCTCCGCACGTGCAATGGCGTCTATCACCTCCGCACGCACGTGCAATGGCGTCTATCACCTCCGCACGCACGTGCAATGGCGTCTATCACCTCCGCACGCACGTGCAATGGCGTCTATCACCTCCGCACGCACGTGCAATGGCGTCTATCACCTCCGCACGCACGTGCAATGGCGTCTATCACCTCCGCACGCACGTGCAATGGCGTCGATCACCTCAAAGCCCGCCTGACTTTTGAGGCGCCTCAAAAGGCGTCGATCACCTCAAAGCCCGCCTGATGGGAGAGAAGCAGGAGCGGGAGGGGGGTGGGAGGAGGGATAGTGGGAGGAAGAAGAGAAGAGAAGAGAAGGGTGTGCAGTGCGTCCCTTGCCCACCACACCACAGCACCACCCTGCTCTGCATGGCAGTGAGAAATATGCCCTCCGCCCTCCGCCCTGGCTATGGCGCCTATCACCTCGCAGGCAGCCCACCTGGTGGGGGGGGAAGCGACTGGAAGCTCGATGGCCACCGGATGGGAGGCAGGAGAGAGGGGCAGGAAGAGGGGCAGGGAGTGGGGCAGGGAGGGGGGAAAGGAGGGGGCCCAGGGAGGGGGCCAGGGAGGGGGCAGGGAGGGGAGCAGGGAGGGAAGCAGAGAGGGAAGCAGGGAGGGGAGCAGGGAGGGGAGCAGGGAGGGGAGCAGGGAGGGGAGCAGGGGGGGGAGCAGGGAGGGAAGCAGGGAGGGGAGCAGGGAGGGAAGCAGGGAGGGGAGCAGGGAGGGGAGCAGGGAGGCGGGAAGCGTAGTAGAGGGCATGCGGTGCGCCCCTTATTCTCGAAGCCTACTTGGTGGGAGTCGAAGAAGGTTACGGGGGTGGGGTTTGGGGTGGGAGAGGGTGAGGGGAAGAGCAGAGAGGGATATGCATGCATCGAGCCTTTGTGTGTTTCCAGGGGCCTTAGCAACACACCCACTGCTGTTGTTGTGATTGGTGTGTGGGAGTTAAGGGAGAAAGAAGCAGTGCAGTGACAAAGGATCGGCGAGCTTTGAGTGGGCTGGGGTGGGAGGCGCGCAGATAAGGGAGAAGTCCCCAAAAGGAAAGGCTGGCCACAGATTTACCTGAACCACCAGAGTCCCCAACCAGAGCTGGTTTCTCCAGGGTTTAGCTCAAACGATACACCTTTTCAAACCCCCAAATCCAAACACTGAACCCTGAACCCTTAAATCTGAACTTTCGTACACTCCCTACCTTCCTTTCCCTTCCCTTCCCCTTTCCCTCATCTTTCAATATCCAGAGACGCCTTTAAACCACCGCAAGCACAAATCTGGTCCCCAATTTTCTCAAACACAACACCTGACGCGCTGTTCCCCCTCACCCCCTCAGCCGCTCCCCATTTGTTTCTTTCCCCCCCCCTTCAGCCTCTCTCTTTTTGTTTCCTTCCCCCCTTAGCCCCTTCCGTATTGTTGCCCCCACCCCCCTTCTCAGAAACTCCCATTTTGTTTCCCTCCTTCCCCCTCCTCCCGTTTTTGTTTTCTTTGGTTCCTACCTTAAAGCCTTCACAGGCCAGCCCCATGCACCCAGCAACGCACATCGCGCCGCAACCCCTCAGACCTCTTTCGTTCCTCCCAGGATTCCCAGCACCACAAGCACCCATGGCACAAGGTGCTGGTCTGTGGATTTTTGAGGCGCCTCAAAAAAAGCACCACAAGCACCCATGGCACAAGGTGCTGGTCTGTGAGAAGTGTAAGAAAGGCCCGCTACGGGAGAAGTTGTCCCGTGCACCCAGCAACGTACGTTGTGGCGCGTGCCCTCGTATTTCATCCCAGGATTCCCCAGCCCCACCAGCATCCACGGCCCGTCCCGCCCCGCATCCCCGCCCTTGCTCCGCCCGCCCTGCGCCCCCGCGGACTCCCCCGCCGCCTCCCCTGCCGCGCTGGTCGTGGCGGCTCTCCGCTTGCCGACGCGGAAGGGCTCCGCGCCGTCTGACGTGGATCGCTTCATGAATGATGTGGCATATTTGGTAAGCGCGAAACTGGCCGATAAAGCGTTGGCGTTCTGAGAGCAGCGGAGAACGGAGAGGCTTGACACTGCTCTGTGCGCAACGGCGGATGGGAAGGGGGCGCGCGGAAGGGACTCGCGGAAAGGCCACGCGCGCATTCCTAGTCCTAGAGACGTTTCTGAAACCGAAGCCCCTGTGCGCACTCCCGCCAGAAAGGCGCGCGGGGCCGCCTTGAGAGGTGCGGCTGCGCTTGGCGCGCAACAGGCTCGAAGCGCACTCATGGACCAGGTCTCTCTCTATTGACTAGACAAAACCACGCTTCTGTGAGGGGTGTTGGGAGGGTACTGCATTCAACGCAACGTCACCGAGTTCAAACCATCTCTACCGCGTTCTAACCAGGCTTGATGCATTCTTGGAAACAGATTACGCTACACTTTCAGTGCATGATGGAATTTACATAGCGTATGAGATTACTTGACTACAACGGAGATTACTCTATACTGCAATGAGGTCATCCTATGAAAGATAAAGTTTTGTTCCCATTTCCACGCGGTGTCCATCCAGCACGTGTGAGAGTCGCCAGGCATGATACGATTCTGTGAAGCCGTGTGTGTGGAGGGAAAGGCTATGTACACACGAGGGAATGTGGCGGCTTTTTGTGTCGTGTCCCGCTCGACCTCCCTCCGAACAGCTGTTTTTTTCCACAACGGCGGGCTGTCAGGTACTGGTCCGGCAAATGTATTCGAAGCACAGTACACCCTCTTTCTCGCTACACTGAACTGTGCCGAACTGGTGGAAAACCTTGTTATCTTTGATTTGTCTGATTGAACCGTACTGATACTTAATTTAACCACCGTTAACCGCGCTTTTCCCATCTTGACTTCACTATAACCAAATTCACAACGGCGAGAAAGAGGGTGTACATAGAATTATATGGTTTATGCTCTGTGTTTTCCAGCCGGTCTGATTTAGAAACATTAGTCAATGAGACAGTGCTAAAAAAGAAATTATCATATCTCAAAAGCCCTCAATTTCTCGATGCTAATAATTGTACAAAAAGACCATTCAAATGATTCACTTTTGCTTCCACCCTGCTTCTATGCTGACTGTGCTGGTTGTTTTTCACCTAGCCATTTATGACTTTCCTCCGCAACTCAGCGGGTGGAGAAAGTGGATGGAGAAACGAATTTATACAGGCTGAAGAGGCAGAGTGCTTATATTTGGGTAATATGTATAAGTTTTCCAAGTATGGGTTAATGAGTTTCAGAAAACAAAGCACAAATTGAAGTCACGGCCGCAATTACGCCATAAATATGTGAACCTCAGGGAGTGCCCCTCAGGAGGTGGTGCAGATTGGGGCAATCTGTCTTAATCGGAAGATTTCGGAAGCCCCAGGGCCTTTTCAGCCAATCGGGGCAATCTCTCGATCGCGATCGATCGCTTCAATCCGATACAATCTAATGCGATCTACTGCAATGTATCGATTGCTTCAGATCGGACCGCCTGGCGATTAATAACAAATTTCGATTCTACTCGCAGCAACATTGTGTGGCGAGCCACGCGTCTGACGAAACAGGGCTACGCTGTAATCGCGCGGTACCAAGATTCGCTAGGTCTCGCAAACATTGTGTCGAAGGGACGTCTGCCTAGCCTGGAGCCCGCTTTGCTGGTTCTGACACTTTCTCCAGAATTCTTCTGTCAGATCGCGCGACGCGGGACGCGATCGAGAGATTGCGTTAGATCGGGGCAACATTGAACACTCGGGCTTGTACCAAAACGTACTCGCTCGCTGATCTGCTCTGGCGATCGTAGCACACACTGACGAGAGTTGTGATTCCAATTAACCAGGTAAACATTGGCTTGCTAAATGACAGTTCGTGTATTTCCTTCTAAATCAGAAGCCGAAACCTGGGCCCCGACTCTAGGCGTGTTGCAATTGCCGGTGCACTGCATCGGCTCGGGAAGTCTGGAAGGTGTCAGGCAGGCGGTAAGCCAAACCCGGGCACTGACTAGGGAAAGAAAAGTTTCAAGATTGAGATTTAAAGAGTTATTTGTCAAGGCTATATTAGGATGATATTTTTTTGCGCGTTTCCTGTAAAAATTCTACGGCCTCTTGCTCTCCTAGAGCCTTCCTAAACACGTGCCTCCGAGCCGAGCCGATGCAGTGCACCGCGAATTGCAACACGCCGTTAGGAATACACCCTGTTTCGCGCTAGCAGAGCATCTGGTTGCAGAACATGCACTGGTTGTAGAACGTCACCACGTTTGAAATGGTCTTATCACCGACGGTACAAGCACATTCACAAGAAAGCGGTTAGCTAGGATGCTGCATGGTAAAGAACATTAAACAAGCGTTTCAAAGCGGTTGAAAAGGGTATACAGCGATAAAGAAAAATTTTGCCCCCAGTACCACTCCGTCAGCTGGTGCGGCTTTGCCCGCAGGTTTCAGCCATACGGTTTATGGCACCTGACCGCACTGTAGCAGCGAATCGCGCAAGGTGAGAGGGTCGAGAAACAGGGTGTAACACTTTTGGAAATTCTACATAGCTTACAAAATGGTCCTCATTCCAGCCATCCATGCCACCCGTGAACGCTGGCAGGTGCGCTGGTGCTGGTGGCGAAAATCCGCCCCGCCGATGCCACCGAATTTGGTTGCAGGGCAGAACCTCGGTAAAATCGCTCCGCCTAGCTCCGTCGCTTGCAAGTGTCAGTCTCTGTCGGGACTCAAGACTTCAGATTCGGGCAGAAACTCCGCAGCGTGCTTCTCGCTGAGGCGGTGGTGGTGAATCTTGATTGAGCGGTGCTGTTCGGTTGGTGGGTCGTTTCTCGCAAAGCTCCCTCCCTCCCAACCCAAACCAAATCAACCTTGGAGTTGGTTTCGTTCAATGAATGCTCTTGGCTTTGCGTTGCCCTCCTGGTTCTTCGATTAGGGTTTGGTTGGTAGCCATGGTGGTTGTGCCACAAATCCAAGACCCATTCTTGCTCCGCTTATTTCGCTGAGTGGAGGTCTTTCATTCATCGTACTCTAGAGTTTCTAAAGAGTTGATATACTATTTGACTGATTTGTACTCATTATTTATCTACATTGTTTGTCGAGGCCCAATGGCTCCAGACATTCGCGCGGTTGCGGGATGGGGTCAGCGCCTAGCTCTCGCACTCAAACGTTCCTCGCAACGCCTCCCGCGCTTCCGCCGAGACGCCGCGCAAGACGGTGAAGTCTCCGCTGACGCAGACGCAAAACCGCCAAGCCCCAGTCCACCCGCGCAGGCGGCATCTGCGCCGTCCGGATCCGGCGGAAAGGTTCCGCGAAGCGCGGGCAAGGCGGCACCGGGGAAGGGGAAAGGGATCGGGAAGGTGCAACCATGGGTGGTGCTGCAGCGACAATGGCTTACGATCTTCCTCGTGGCATGGCTGTTGGGCGGCCTAGCTCTTGCCACGTGGACCGTGCTGTATTCACACAGCGCGCTGCAGGACGAGCGGTACTCGAGCCTGCTGACGTGGTGCGGTGAACGCGCGCGCTCGCTCGTGCATCAGTTTCGGTCGTCGAGCGACCATGCGATGGTGAGTCGCAATCGTCAGACATTCTAGTAATCGTCTCTGTAACAATGCTGCGTTTCTTTTCCGTACGATTCGGTCTTAGATCTGTTTTCGTGCTCTGGCATCTTTCGTTGAGCCTGCTTTTCCCAACGGGTAGAATGGATTAGCGGTTCCTCTTTCTAGCCTGAAATGAGCGTGCCGTTGACGGCGTGGATTGCGACCGGGGAGGTTGCGAGACGGACTGCGATGGGAGTCTGTGCTACGAAATTCGATGGGTATCTGTGCGAGGAATGGCGATGGCTATTTGTGCGACAGACGGCGACGGAATATGCGGTTGAATCAATCAATGCGCGACATTACGACGCCATGTGAGATCTGGTGGTTGTTGCCGTCACCATTCTCGCCTTCGCCGTCGCCGTCGTTGTCGTCGCTCGTACGCTCGGGTGCATTCATCGTAGCTACAGTATGTCTGGCGCTACGACTACTATCGCCGCTTGCTACTACGCATGGGGTTTCGCCCGCGACAACGTCGTACGGCGTTGTTACAATGTCGCACGGCCTTGATTCACCGTCCCACGGCTTCGCTAAATCGTCGCAAGGCCTTTCGGAAATGTCGCGCAACGCCATCGTTCGCGTTGGTCTCGCAATCTCTTCGGATTCGCCTTTCTCCTCTGTAGAACGTCCCATGGCTTGTCGACGTCCGTCAAGCTCGAGTCTCGCTCCTTGGGTCTTGCTGTTGCATTCTCTCCGTTCCAGTCTCGTTGCTAGCAACTCAAGATGTCGTTCCTCTCATTGACCGCCGTCGCAAGTCGTCACAAGGCCGACGCACGCTTTCTACGGGTAACGCAGCATGCCAATGTCGCAAGCCACCTACGACGCTCCCTCCTCTCCTCCCCCCCCCCCCCCCCCCTCCTCTCCCACCCTCCCTCCCGCGGGTCGTTCCCGGCCTCGTGAACGCGGCCGTGGAAGCGGCGCATGGCAACGCGCAGGACTGCGGCCGCGCTGCTTCACGCGCTTCTCTCCGCGGGATGCTGTCTGACCCCCTGCCCTCCCGCCGCAGGCATATGTTGATTTTTTTTTTTTTTTGCTCCCGTGTGGCGCCGTAGAGCGCAACTTTTGAGGCGCCGCGACGAAGAATCCCGTCTGTCTGATCGCCTTTACCTCGCGCGTCGCACGCGTATTCAAGATCTTTCTCGCTCCCGTGTGGCGCCGTAGAGCGCAACTTCTCCCTTCCTCTTTTCCGCTTCCCCTTCCCGCCCGCAGGTTTTCACAGGCTTGGTGGTTGTGTTAGGCGAGACGGCGGACGGCAACCCGTGGGGGTATGGCAGCTGCATCACGGCTGATCGCGCCTCATTGTGCCTTCAATTCTCACTCCCCTTTCCCCTTCCCCCTTCCCTTTCTCCCCTTCCCCTCTGCAGGTATTCACGGGGCTGGTAGACGTGTTCGGCGAGACGGCGGACGGCAACCCGTGGGGGTACGGCAGCTGCATCACGCGCTAATCGCGCCTCATGATGCCTTCCTATCCCCCTTCCCCCTTCCCTCTTCCCCCTTCCCCATTCCACCTGCCGCCCGCAGGTATTCACGGGGCTGGTCGACGTGTTCGGCGAGGCGGCGGACGGCAACCCGTGGGGGTACGGCAGCTGCATCACGCGCGAGAGCTTCCAGGCGTACGTGAACGAGACGAGCTACGCGCGCCCCTGGGTCTCCGCCATCACCTGGACCGTCTTCGTCACGCACGCCCAGCGGTAAGGGTGGGAGGTAGAGGCGAGGGTCGCCCAGCGGTGAGGGTTGTTTCGGGGTCAGAGGCGAGGGTCACCCAGCGGTGAGGGTTGTTTCGGGGTCAGAGGCGAGGGTCGCACGGCCTCTCCGCCATCACCTGGATCGTCTTCGTCGCGCATGCGCAGCGGTGAGCCGTCGCACGCGCAGTCCTCCCCCACCTTGCATAGTGACTTTTTGAGTGGACTTGAAGTCACCTCCTCTGGCTCTCCTTCCCTGCCTGCCCATCCCACCACTCCCACTCCCCAGAGCCGATTTTGAGTCCAAAATTTGGCGTGACTGTCAAGAGCCAGAGCACGTTCCCACCGCCCTCAACTCCACCCCACCCCACCTTCACCACCGCCCCCCAGAGCCGATTTTGAGTCTAAGCTCGGCATGACGACCAAGAGCGAAAGCACAAGGCAACCATCCCCTAGCCTAGCAGCGACTTTGATTCAACTCACAGCCACCTCTCTCTTTCTCCCCTCCTCTCCCTCTGTCCTCCTCTCCTTCTCTGCCTCTCACCACTCCCCAGAGCCGATTTCGAGTCGAAATTCGGCGTGACGATCAAGAGCCAGGACACATGGCACCGGGCCTTCACGGTGACTTTTTAGTCCACTCTCTCCTCTCCCTCCCTGCCTCTCTTCCCCTAAACTTTCACCGGCCCCTTAGAGCTGATTTTGAGTCGAAATTCGGCGTGACGATCAAGAGCCAGGACACAAAGCAGCCGTCGCCCCCGCGCGACTGGTACGCTGTGTTTCTGTACCTCTCCCGGGGGGCACTCACGAACAACAGCGACTGCTGCTACGACGGGAGGCAGTACAGCCGGTTCAAGGAGGCCATAGAGCACGGGATCAAGACGCACAACATCACCATCACGCCCACCTTCGCCCTCGCCGCCAACGGCAACCGCGGCCTCGGTGCGTCCCTCTCACCCCCTCACTCCCTCCACCGCTTTCCCACCACTTCCCACCGCTTCCCACCATCCACAGAGCCGAATTTGAGTCCAAGTTCGGCGTGACAATCAAGAGCCAGAGCACGAAGCAGCCATCGCCCCCGCGCGACTGGTATGCTGTGTTTCTGTACATCTCGGAGGGGTCGAGGACCAACAACAGCGACTGCTGCTACGACGGGCGGCAGTACAGCCGGTACAAGGATGCCATAGAGCACGGCATCAAGACGCGCAACATCACCATCACGCCCACCTTCGTCATCCTCGCCAGCGGCAACCGCGGCCTCGGTATATAAATATAAATATATATATTCCAGGTTTCTTTTGTGCTGTCTCACTGTGATTCTTCCACTGTCAGTTCATGCCATGCCACACCACACCACACCACACCACACCACACCACACCACACCACACCATGCCATGCCACGCCATGCCATGCCATGACATACCACATCACACCATGCCATGCCACGCCATCCCACACCATACCATCTCATGCCACACCTCACCATGCCATGCCCGCCCCACGTGCAGGCCAGGGCTTCCCAGTGCCAACGAACAGTTCGGATGGCAGGCAGGAGATGAAAGGCATGATGGGCGCAGCTTTTAAGAATTCTCATATGTGAATCTATCCCATCCCATCCCATCCCACACCACGCCATGCCATGTGCTGTGCAGGTTTGGGCTTCCCAGTGCTAAAGAACACGACAGACGGCGGGCAGGAGATGAAGGGCATGATCGGCGCAGTCATTGACATGCAGGCGCTCATAGACTTCCTCTTGAAGAAGCTGCTCTCTGCTTGTGAGTCTAGAGGTCTCGAGATCAAGTCTAGGCTTTGACGTTTGTGCTGTGAGATGCTCTTAGCTTTTGAGTCATAGTGAATCGCCTTGAGAGGCACGGCAGGGGATGAGGGGCATGATAGGCGCGTTCATCGACATGCTGTGCCTTGGAAGAGGCGCCCTGTGCCCTGTGGGATGATCACGCACTTCAACTTCTCAAGAAGCTGCTTTTGAGTCGACTCAAAAGCTGGCATGATAGGCGCGTTTCATGAACATGCTGTGCCTTGGAAGATGTGCCGATTTCAACTTCCTTCTCAACAAGCTGACCCACCCGCCCTGTGCCTCTCCCTTTCGAGGTGGCTTTTGAGTCGACGCAAAAAGCGCCGATTATGCGCTTTAAATACCTTCTCAAGAAGCTGACCAACCCGCCCCGTGTCTCTCGCCCTTTCCCCTGCAGCCGCGCCCTTCAAGCTGCAGCTGTACGACGTAACGAACCGCACTGCACCCATCCCGATGTATGACAGCGAGCGCACGGACGGCTACACCACGCTGCCCGACCAGACGGTGGCACCCGCCTCTGACGAGCTGCTGCAGCCAACCAGGTTCCGCCACGTGGAGCCCATTGACCTCCGGGACCCGTCTCGGCAGTACGAACTCTGGTGCCGGTGAGTGTGTCACGGCGCTTAGTAACTGTTGAATTGCAATTATGTGGTAACTGAGTTTGGTGGAGAGGGGGCTTGGGGAAAATGGGAGGGCAAGAGGTGCTTGGAGACCTGAGGATGTGGCAAACACAACAACCTCACCGGTTTCACTCTTCCTTGCTTCCTCATCTCGTTGTCCCCCTCTCTTTCTCTCCCCTTCTCCCTCAATCAGCTATACCGAGAGTGACACGGTGGCGTGGGGGTGGAGCTCGCTGTCATGGGGAGTGCTGCTGCTGGTCGTCTTCATCCTCGTCTTCTACATCCTCCTCACCATGGGCCGCCAGAACGCCGCCATGCGCCGCAACTACCGCCGCATGGAGGCGCTTAAAGCCCGCGCAGAGGCGGCCGACAGAGCCAAGAGCAACTTCCTTGCGACTGTTTCACACGAGATCCGCACCCCCATGAATGGCGTGCTAGGTAAGCCGTGCTTGCTTTCTCCTTGCAGCTGTGGGTTTTGTAATAGGATTCTCAAACAGCTCCCGGTAAGGTGTCTCAAGTCGCCAGAATGCCGCCATGCGCCGCCGCTACCGCCGCATGAAGGCTCTTAAAGCCCGCGCCGAGGCGGCCGATCGAGCCAAGAGCAACTTCCTTGCAACAGTCTCACACGAGATCCGCACCTCCATGAATGGCGTGCTAGGTAAGCCGTGCTTGCTTTCTCCTTGTAGCCGCAGGCTCTTTTAAATATCTCAAAAAGCTCGCCAAGGTCGAGCCCGACTACCTCACGTTCGAGCACCTCCCATTCAACCCGCCCCTCCTGAGCCCTCTCTCACCCCACTCCCTCTGCCCCACGCCCTCTCCCTTCCGTCCCACCCCCTGCACCTCTCCCTCCCCTCCCCAGGCATGCTGGATTTCCTGCTGGATTCGAAGCTGGACGCGCAGCAGCAGGAGCACGCACGCATGGCCAAGGCGTGTGGGCAGACGCTGGTGTCGCTGCTGAACGACGTGCTCGACCTCGCCAAGGTCGAGGCCGACCGCCTCGAGCTCGAGCACCTCCCCTTCAACCTGCGCTCCTCTGTCGACGACATTCTCGACATCTTCCGCACCAAGTCGCAGGACCTGGGGCTCGAATGTGAGTGTGCTGTGTGCTTGGGGGTAGAGTTTGAGTGCGGGTCGTGGGGGTTAGAGTGTGCGTGCAGCCTGTTGCCTCGAGCTCGAGCACCTCCCCTTCAACCTGCGCTCCTCTGTCGACGACATTCTTGATATCTTCCGCACCAAGTCTCAGGACCTGGGGTTTGAACGTGAGTTCTGTGGATAGAGCGAGAGTTATGGGGCTAGAGCACGAGTTGTCGGGCTAGAGCGTGGGTTCCTTGTGATGTTGAGCGTTGTGAAAGACACTACGCTTGCAATCTAGGACTTGATCGTGAGTTCTGTATGCTTGGGGTTTTTGTTCGTGAGAGTTGTCAGAACACTGAGTCTCACGACCTTCGGGTGAGTGCACTGAGCTTGGTATAGGACCGGACTGGACTGTCACATCACACTGAGTGCCATCTTAGCATCCGCCTGCACCACCAACTCACCACCCCTTCTTCCTCTCCTTCTCCCTTCTTTTCTCCTCTTCCAATCCCCCCTCCCACCAGTGGCGGCACTGGTGGACCCCAACGTGCCGGAGGTGGTGGTGGGGGATCGCATTCGGCTGCGCCAGGTGGTGGTGAATCTCATCGGCAACAGCATCAAGTTCACCCAGCGCGGCCACATCTTCGTGCACATCTCTGCGCCCTTCGCCGCCATGCCTGTCCCCTCCTCCCTCCCCTCGCCCCTCACCCTCCGCTCGCGCTTCAACACTCTCGCCGCCTCCGCCCCGCCCGCCTCCCTCGCGATGGCCAATCGCAAGCTGACAGCTGGCGACGGCTGGGGGCTGCACTCCGCGGAGGTCCAGCTGGCGTGCTCCCCGCTGCGTCAGACCGGGCCGATCTCGGCGTCGCTCGCCGCGATTGGCCGGAGCATCTCGCGCGGTTACCAGACGCTGTCCGGCCGCCCGACGTCGCTGGTGTGCGGGCCGGGGGGGACGGCGGGGGCGGGTATGGGGCAGCCTAGCTGCGGAACAGGCGACCTGGTGGGCTGCTTCCCTGCTCTGCTCCAGCCGGGGTATTCTCAGATGGAGGATGGGGTTTCTGTGGGGATTCAGGACGGGGGGATGGAGGAGATGGAGGGGGGAGGGAAGGGCGGGGAGGAGGAGATAATGGTGGGGGAGGGGGAGGGCGCGGAGGGGGAGAAGGAGAGGGAGAAGAGGGAGGATACGATCACGCTGCTCATCACGTGCGAGGATACTGGGGCGGGTATTCCGCTGTCGTCTCAGTCCAAGATCTTCCAGCCCTTCACTCAGGTCCGTGCGTGCTAAGTGCATGGTCTGAATGCACAAAACAACTGTAACATAGCTGGTCGTGCAGGAGACAGATCCCACTGGCACTACCCCATGCTCAGAAGGACACCTGACACATGTACATCCTGTTTCACGCGCACATCTCCTTTGCTTTCACTCCATCTCACCTCCACCCACCGCATCTCTCCATCCTCCTCTCCTTACCCGCCCCCATCCCCGCTCCACCCCCCACGACCCCCGCTCCCCCCCCAGGCGGAGAGCAGCACGGCGCGTACGCACGGAGGCACGGGCATCGGCCTCACCATCTCAAAGCGCCTGGTGAAGCTGATGGGGGGCGACATGACGTTTGTGAGCGAGCCAGGCGTGGGCACCACCTTTGTGCTCACCGTCAACCTCGGCCTCATGCCGCCCCGCATCCCCCGCTCCGTCCCCACCTCCCTCCCCGCCGACCTCCTCCCCATGCTGGACGACGACCCTGATGCTGCTGCCATGATTGAGAAATTCCTCAACCGAGCCGTGCTGGTGGTGGACGGCCTGCAGGTTCGGCAGCGGGTGGCGAGCAGCGTCTTATCCCGCCTCGGGATTACCCCGATTCCGGCCACTGACGCAGCATCTGTGCCGGCGATTGCCACCAGGGGGTTCCTACGGGGCCCGCCGCTGCCTGGGTCAGCCACATTTGAGGATGACATTCGGCCGTGGGATGCTATCTTTGTGGATAAGGACGCCTTTGGCCCCAAGACGGGGTTCCAGGTGGCAAAGGCGATCCGAGAGGCGTTTGCTGCCGCGGAGAAGGGCGCCGAGGAGAGGGGCGCGGGGGAGCGGGGCGTAGGGGAGACGATTCAGGAGGAGGGTGGAGAGGCAGTGGCGGGTGCTGCCAGTGGTGCTGGTGGTGCTGGTGGGGGCAGCAGGAAGGGGCGCAAGCAGCCGCCGCTGATTCTGGTGGCGTGTCGGCTGGAGGCGGATGAGAAGGGCGAGGTGGAGGCCTGCGGCTTTGAGGAGCGCCTGCTCAAGCCCCTGCGCAAGTCCATTGTGGCCGCCTGCCTCGTGCAGGTGAGAGCTGGGGGAGGTGTTACCTGATGGCATAATGTCCACTAGTTCCAACAGCAACATGCAGAAGCAAGCAGCAACACTGTTTATTCGGCTCTATCTGTGCCCCTCCAACCGACCCCCCTTCAATTCCCACTCTCTCCTCTCGCATCCCCTCACCCCAGGTGCTGTGCATAATCACCACGAGTCGCAGCAGCAACACGCAGAAGCAGCTACCCCATTGCTGATTCCAATCCCTCATGTTTTTCTCCACACTCCTCTTCATGCACTCTCTGCCCTCCACCCCCCCCCCCCCCCCCTCCTCCCCCTCTCCTTACCCCCAGGTGCTGGGCATAATGACCACGAGTCGCAGCAGCAACACGCAGAAGCAGCAGCGCCGCAAGGCCATGCAGGCCCTCATTGGCGGCCGCCGCATCCTCGTGAGTGGTTACGGGAATTGGGGGGGAATGGGGGGGAATGGGGAGGAATGGGGGGATATTGGTGCGCTTGCCATGCCACCGTCTAAGCAGCAGCGCCGAAGGCCGGCCCTCATTGGCGGCCGCTGCATCCTCGTGAGTGGCTGGGGGGATTTAGGTGAGAGGTGGGTGTTGGGTTGCGTGCCTCCATTAATGAGGTAACACACTCACTGCAGGCCACGCAAGCTCTCACTTGCAGCAGCCGCATGGGGCGTTGGGTGGGGCCTGGGATTGAGAGTAGTGGCGTGCTTGGGCTCTCCTTGCCATGTGTGACCCCACCCACCTCTCCGCCGCTGCTGCCCCTCTTCGCGCTTCTCCCCATCCCATCTCAGGTGGTGGATGACAACGTGGTGAATCAGAAGGTGGCAACGCAACGCGCATGCTGCAGCGCTACAGAGAGCTGTGCGATGCGGTGGACAGTCAACCATACCGGCCCCCCTCTTCACCCCCCTCCACCCCTCTCTACCCCTCTCCAACCCTTCCTGCCACATCAGGTGGTGGATGACAACGTGGTGAACCAGAAGGTCGCGACACGCATGCTGCAGCGCTACGGCGTGCTGTGCGAGGCGGTGGACAGTGGCATGGCGGCGCTGCAGGCCGTGCAGGAGGCTGAGGGGAGAGGGCAGCCGTTTGACGCCATCTTCATGGACGTGCAGATGCCCGGCATGGACGGGTGAGTGCAGTGCGGTTGAGTGCGGTGCGGTTGACTGCAGTGCGATTGAGCGTGGTGCGGATGGGTGAGTAGAGTGTGGATGGATGGATCAAGGTGAGTATGCAATAGCTCCAGAATGGGCATTGTGCAAGCTTCTGACTCGGTTTACATCTCCATCTCCATCTCCATCTCCCACCCGTGTCATCTGCAGCTACGAGACAACACGCTCGATCCGGCGGAGGGAGAGGGAGAGCGGAGCGGCAGCAATCCCCATCCTGGCCATGACAGCCGACGTCATCAGCGGCAGCCGCACGCGCTGTGAGGAGGCGGGCATGGATGGGTTCGTGCCGAAACCCATTGATGAAGAGCAGCTGCACGCCACGCTCTGGAACTGCTTCGGCCGGGCTTAGAGAGAGGGGGAGGGGGGGGTTGGACTGCCCGGGGGTGTGATGACTGTATGGGCTTGCTGTGAGGAGGCGGGCATGGATGGCTTTGTGCCGAAGCCCATTGATGAAGAGCAGCTGCACGCCACGCTCTGGAATTGCTTCGGCCGGGCTTAGGGGAGGTTCTTTAGCTGGGGTATAGTCATGGGCGTGGTTGGAATGAGGAGACGAGGTGGGCATGGACGGGCTCATGACGAAGCCGATACATGAGGAGCAGCTTCATGCCACTCTGTGGAACTGATTTGGGCGGGCTTGACTGGAGGGTTTGGGACGGGGATGGGGGTATTGACTGCATGGGCTTGGAGAGAAACAGTTGGTCTTGACTGTTTGGGGATGGGTTCACGCTGAAGCTGATTTGGGCAGGCTTAACTGGAGGGTTTCGGAGGGGCGCAGGGATGATGAATACTGCATGTCTTGGGGAAAATAGTCCGCCTTGACCACTTGGAGATGGGTTCACGCTGAAGCTGACAGACAAGCAGCAGCTGCATGCCTCAGAAGTTGGCCTTAACTGGTTGGGGATGGATTTACGGTGACAGACATAAAGCAGCCGCATGTCTTTTGAGGCTCCTGAATCAGTGACCCTAGATAGGGTTCATGCCTCAAACGCTGACAGACCAGACGCAGCTGCGCTGCACGCCACGCTTTGCCAGACTCACTGGAACTGCTTTGAGCGGATCAGGGGGAGGTGCCTGGAGGTGCTTTGGGTGGGCTTAGGGGGAGGTGTGCTTTTGACAGGGGTGATGATTGCATTGCATGGCATTGGCTTGGAAGTTTCTCTTTGCATCTGCAGGTCGGTCCAAGGTGCCACACACTTGCCTGCACTCGTTTTCTGGCGTCTGAGACGTGCCATAGTACTTGGAGCAGACGGCGTGACATTAGATGAGAGGTCCTTGCGACTTGACAGAATGAGCTTGGGTCGAAACTGCTGGGATTTATACCGATGTTTCACGGTAGGGTCTCTTGTCAGGGTGTCAGTTTTGCAATAAGTAACTGCAGATGTGGTGGTGGGGTTGGGTTGGGTTGGGTGGGTGTGCTTTTCTGGGCTGGGAACCTCCTGTTTAAAGCTAATTTATTTGTATAGCTACTGTAAAGGGCTTTTTATTTCTCTGAGTGCATGAGTTCACACACAAGCACACACTTGCAGATGAGAGAGCACACATGCCCACCCGCACACATATGGTACCACATACGGTATGCGTGCAATATATTTGCTCAGCTCAGCATGTCCCCTGCCCTGCCCTCCTCGGCTCCCCTCTCCCCCTCTCCCCTTCTCCCCACCATCCTGTCCTGGAAATTGAATGCAGCAGAGTACACTATAGCCACTGAATATAGAGCAGCACTTTGAAGGAAGGAGTGGTGGAGAGCAGCAGGACCAGCAAGGCGCAACACACAGAGGCATCCCATCTCATGGGAGCTCAAGATGACACGGAAATATATACAATGGTACTAAACATGCGCATGCACATGCCTAGAACACTACCGTACTACTACTACTGTCCCTCTCCGATTTCCAAATCCAGACATGCATTATTTGTGTTTCAGAGTCTAGATAACTTTCGCAGTCTGGCACGGGGGGTGTGTTGGTCACTCAAATGACGGCAGCAATCTGGCAGTCGGTGGTGTTGGTCATGGAGTAGCTGTTGCCATTGCTGAAGCGCAGCTCCTGCGCGCAGGGGCGGAAGTCCCCCGTCCATGCATACACAATGTTGACCGTCTCCCCAGGGAGCATCTGCAGAGTGCCGCTCACACCGCGGTTCATGTGCATCTCACAGTACCCCGGCGACGACTGCACAAAGATGTCGCCTGTCTGGTACTGCGAGGGGTTGGGATCGGGGTTGTCGAGGCTGCCCTCCCACACGTTGCCGAAGTTGAAGCACTGCCACACGCGCAGCGGGCTGGTGACGTTGTAGGCGCAGCCGTTGTAGAAGGTCATGTTGTAGATGTCGTTGTGCAGGTCGTACGGCCCCACGTACTGCGAGCGGATCGTCACCGTCGTGCGCCCGCAGGCTGCACAAGTGGGAGGGGAGGCAGGGAAGGGGGTGAAAGGCAAGGGGCAGGGTCGTGAGTTCCCAGGTACTGCGAGCGGATCGTCACCTTCGTGCGCCCACATGCTGGGGAGGTGGAAGGGGTAAGGGGGGAGGGACAATGGGAGAGCAAGGGGCCAGAGGTGGGGTTAGGTTGGGCTGACGGCCCCAGGTACTGCAGCCGGATCATCGCCGTCAAGCGCCCACACGCTGGAGAGAGGGGGATTGGGGGAGGGATAAAGGATGGGAGGGGGGAAGCAGGCTAGTTAGGTTGTGCAGGTCATACGGCCCCAGGTACTGCGACCGGATCATCGCCTTCGTGCTCCCACACGCTGGACAGAGAGGAGGGGGGAAGAAGGCTGGGGCTGGGGGTAAGCGGGAGGGAGGGGGCAGAAGTGGGGTTAGGTTGTGCAGGTCGTACGGCCCCAAGTACGGTGACCAGATTGTCACCGTTGTGCGCCCGCATGCTGCAGGCCAGGGAGTAGAGGGCAGGAAAAGAAACAAAAAAATGCAAGGATTCCAATTGTCACTGTCGTGCGCCCGCATGCTGAGAGGAGGGAGGGAGAAAGTTGGGGAGGAAGGAAAAAATAGTAAGTTAAGGAATCTGGTCGTCACTGTTGGACACTGGGTCACTGGAAGAAAGAAAGCGGGATGGGAGAGAGGGTGCGGTGGGCCTGACTCAACCATTCAGAGAAATGAGAGGCAAGGGGAGCAAAGAAGTGAGAGGCACGGGGAAAGGGGAGCAGTCAAGGGGAGCAGAGACATGGAGGAAAGTGGAGCAAAGAAGTGAGAGGCACGGGGAGAAGTGAAATGAGAGGCAAGGGGAAAGCATTGACAGCAGTGGGAGGAAGAGGAGCAGCAGCACAAAGGGACCAATTTGGGTAGAGCAGGAGGGAAGGGGAGCAGCAGCGCGTACTGGTAGCGAGGGCCTGGCGGCGTGGGATGTGGTCGAGATAGCCGGGCAGAGGGGCGTGGTGAGCAAAAGTATCAGTCGCTAGAATGCGCACGCCCTTCCGCTGCTGCCCCGCCCCGCCCGCGCTGCTGCTGCCATCACTGCTGTCTGCCTCCCCAGGGGCCATCCCCCTCGCTCCCCCCATCACGCCCCTCGCTGCACTCGCCGCCGTCGCCAGCAGCCCCACCGCCAGCGGCGCCAGCAGCAGCACGCGGATTGCGCTCGCCATGAGGGCTTGCGAGAGAGGTTGGAAGAGATGGAAGGCGGTTGGTGATGGCTGATCAGATATTCGAGTCGACTTGAAAGTGAGTTATTCAGTGAGGAGAGTGAGATGAGCAGAGAGCTGCGGACTGGAGCTGATGAATTCGTGAGAGCCATGGCGGTGGCTTTATAGGTGAAAGTAGGATGCGAGACGTGGAGAGGCATGCTGCGGAGGCTGTAAGGAGAGGATCGCGCCTCTCCTCGATCTTTGGATCTTTGGGGAATGGATGGGTGGCGCGGAGTCTGAGGGGTACGAGGAGCTACTCGCCGAGGCGCGACGCTATGCAGAATGTCGGCGTCGGCAAGAAGCGAGTCCATCGCGACGGAAACCGGCAGCGCGGACGCGATTCGTTGCAGCAAGTTTGGGAAGGTTTGCATCTTTGAATGACTTGAATAGATGCAAGTAAGAAAATCCACGCCAGTAGTAATGACGAGGGCTAGGGCTGGGCAGGGTGCACAATGACGAGGCCTAGACCTGAGTTTTGGGCATTGCTGGGGAGCAAGTCACAGTGCCACGGGGATATGCACTTAGGGCTGACGCAGCCTGACGTGGATGGGACGACCTGACTTCCTGGCTGGTTACCCGGTGTCGCAGCAACTTTGAGACCCTTCTGACACATTGTTCTGACACACGACGAACAGAGTGCGCGGAAGACTTTATAAAAAGGATGTGATTACGGAATGATGAAACAAAGAAGAAAACGAGCATTTAAAGGGGCGAACACGTGCTAGGCAAGAATCTCGTAATGTGCGAGCCTTGGAAGTGTCGAGATTGGTGCAAGGCGACTTGGAATTGTCTTGGGGCGAAAGTGAAGGCCGAGCCATACTGACGTGAAGTGTTCGGGTCTGTCCTCGCAAACGGAAGACCTACAGTAATTAATTGTCAAATGTTGTAGCCTGTAGTGAGGTTTGTCTTAGGGGGTACAGAAGTTAGGGTTTGTTATATGTACCCCAACCAACATCAATGGCATCATCATTCCTCATTTTGACATGGTATCAGCTAGGTTAGGATCCTGTGGGATCCCGTTCCTCCGTTCTCCGTTCGTCCCTCCCGAGCCTGATCCTACCTCTCGTTCGTACCGGTTCCGTTGTTACCGCGCCTAGTACCGAGCCTAGCGCCCTCTCCCCCGTCGCTTAGCGCCCTTTCTCCCCGTCGCCTAGCGCCCTTTCCCCCCCCCCCCCCCCCCCGTCGCGTCGCGCCCTTTCCCCCCGTCGCCTAGCGCTCTTTCCCCCTGTCGCGTCGCGCCCGTTCCCCCCGTCACGTCGTGCCCGCCCTTTCCCCCCCGTCCCGTCGCCCTGTCCCGTCGCGTCGCCCTGCCCCGTCCCGTCGCCCTGCCCCGTCGCGTCGCCCTGCCCCGTCCCGTCACCCTGCCCCGTCGCGTCGCCCTGCCCCGTCGCGTCGCCCTGCCCCGTCCCGTCACCCTGCCCCATCGCGCCGCCCTGCCCCGTCGCGTCGCCCTGTCCCGTCCCTACGCCCTGGCCCGTCGCCCTACCCTACGCCCTGGCCCGTCGCCCTACCCTACGCCCTGGCCCGTCGCCCTACCCTACGCCCTGGCCCGTCGCCCTACCCTACGCCCTGGCCCGTCGCCCTACCTTACGCCCTGGCCCGTCGCCCTACCCTACGCCCTGGCCCGTCGCCCTACCCTACGCCCTGGCCCGTCGCCCTACCCTACGCCCTGGCCCGTCGCCCTACCCTACGCCCTGGCCCGTCGCCCTACCCTACGCCCTAGCCCGTCGCCCTACCCTACGCCCTGGCCCGTCGCCCTAGCCCGCTCTTCCGCTGCGACTGAGTCCCCTTCCCACCTGAACCCTAATTTGCCTCTTCTCCCCGGTTGTTACTCGCCTGTTCGTTCGCGTTAGTTCTCACTATGGCGACTCCGCGAGTTCTTCGTTTCGACGCTGACGGTAGACCACTTGACTTTTCCGTCTTGCTTCTTCGTGCTCGCCGACCTTGGTGAGCGGCCGAGCTCTGCACCAACCTTGTTCACTGACAACAAGGCGTCGATCCTCCTCTGTCGTGAGCCGCGACTGGAGAGCAGAGTGAAGCACATTCACGTCAGGTACTTTCTTCTGCGAGAGTTGCAGAGACGTGGACAGGGTCGCTTCGAGTTTGTGGAGTCCGAGGCCAACACTGCAGACATCTTCACCAAGGCGCTTCCGCCTCGTGACCACCAGAGGTGTTGTGTGCAGTTAGGCCTTGTTGACACAGGTTCTAGTCATGTGTAGGCTTGAGTTTATTGCCTGCTTCGTCTGTACTCTTGCTATATATACTTGTGATCTCTTGGACTGGCCTTGTGGCCACTGTTGCTTGTGCTCAGAGAGTGTGGTGACGTTGTGATCCACCCTGAGCTTTGTTTTCTTTTGGACTGGTCTTGTGACCGTACTCTTTTTTTTATTTTGCTAGACACCCCTCACTTAGGCTATGGGGGTGTGTCAAATGTTGTAGCCTGTAGTGAGGTTTGTCTTAGGGGGTACAGAAGTTAGGGTTTGTTATATGTACCCCAACCAACACCAATGGCATCATCATTCCTCATTTTGACATTAATTGTGTATTTATTACACTCTCCCACCTTCTAAATAAGGTCCTCTTATACGTAGCCGATGCTTGCAGTAGCATGAAAACTGCCGATCTCGGCTGAAGGCGGATCCGACGTTTGAGAAAAGCGTTGACCGTCAAGCTGACGCATGACTGACCCTTCGATCATGCGAATTCGAAAAATGTTGGACTGTCGGCCGTCGAATTTCCCAGATGTTGATCTGACGATCAAGATTGTAGAGGCGAACTGAATCCGCGATTGAACTGAAAGCCTTGATGTAGCGAATGCGAATCAGACAGACGGTAGTAATGCTGGCGATGTTGGCGGGAATTCTGACACGATGTCAGATGTCGGTGAATCGTGAAACGTAGATGTCGATGAAGCCCCCCCCCCCCCCCCCCCCCCCCCCCCCCCCCTTGAAGAAAAGGGTAGACCCCTAGAAATCCAAACCACCTGACGGGGGAAGGGCGGGCCAAAGGTGGAAGCAGCACTCAGATCCTCTGCTTCGACCGGGATTCATTTTTTTTTTTTCGAAACTCCATTTTGCCCGTGGCGAGACGATTTGACTCGGATTCGGCGCAAAAGGGTGTTGGACCTTACAAAATCCAAACCACCTGATGGTGCAACGAAATGGGCGCAAGAGTGGTTACACTACCGGTTTGGATTATCGACGGTCGCACGAAAGCGACGTCGCAACCACTGTTCTACAGTATTTGTATATAAACTTTGTTGTTGACACTTTGGTGTAATTCTGACAAGCAGAATGTCAAAATGGCTAAGTCTAAATTCTATATGGTTTAGCTCATAACTCCATAATTTGTTGGTCATTTGCACAAAAATATGGATTTCCAGCATCTCCTTGATGTCCCCTACCAGCGGGCATGAGTTTGTTATTTTGTCAAATTTGTTACATTTTGTCACTTTTGGGTCAACTAAGGTTGCTCATAGCACATGTGTAAAGTCATTCTCTGGGCATCACACACATGTGTTATGTGGTGACCATATTTTTTTGCATTTTTAGTGTTATGACACCTGTTCCAGCCCCCCTGAACATTTTCAGCTCTATGCAGACTGATTTGGTGGACTTTTCTTGCAATGAAGTTAGTGCTGAGTTGCCTGGTGTGATGTGTCAGGTGAAATCACCCACTTCTCCTTGGGCAAATGAGCCCATTTTGATAGGGCACTGTCATCACACCTAGTCCTCATCCCCATCCAGTTTTCACTTCATTTCATCAAGGTTTGCCATGCTTTTCATGTTATATTCTGCAGGCGGGTGCAGAATTCTGTGCAGAAATGCCTGGAACCATGTTTCTTGTGAAATCAACCACTTTGCCTTGGGAAAATGATCTGATTTTCATAGGGGACACTCGTCACACATATTCCAGAACCCCCTCTGAAATTCATCTTATTTGCCCAAGCTTTGATATGGTTTTTAAGCCTTGTTGTGCAGCAGTCTGCAGAATTCTGTGCAAAATTGCCTTGAATCAGGTTGCAACTGAAATCACCCACTTATCCCTAGACAAATGAGCTGATTTTTATAGGGGACTCTGATCACATATATTCCAGACTCCCCTCTGAAATTAATCTTATTTGCCCAAGGTTTGATATGGTTTTTAAGCCTTGTTGTGCAGCAGTCTGCAGAATTCTGTGCAGAATTGCCTTGAATCAGGTTGCAACTGAAATCACCCACTTAACCTTGGGAAAATGAGCTGATTTTTATAGGGAACTCTCGTCTCACATATTCCAGAATCCCTTCTGAAATTCATCGTATTTGCCCAAGGTTTGATATGGTTTGTAAGCCTTGTTGTGCAGCAGTCTGCAGAATTCTGTGCAGAATTGCCTTGAATCAGGTTGCAACTGAAATCACCCACTTATCCTTGGGCAAATGAGCTGATTTTTATAGGGAACTCTCATCACACATATTCCAGAATCCCCTCTGAAATTCATCTTATTTGCCCAAGGTTTGTTATGGTTTGTAAGCCTTGTTGTGCAGCAGTCTGCAGAATTCTGTGCAGAATTGCCTTGAATCAGGTTGCAACTAAAATCACCCACTTATCATTGGGCAAATGAGCTGACTTTTATAGGGTGTCAGTAGATCTGCACTGTGGATGCCCGATTGATCCTGGAGAGGGTTACAGGCGCGTTCGCCTGGGGGGTTATGGGCGCACTGACCCGCTACTGAAACAAGCCCTATTATCCCAATGGTCTAGTGGTTGGGATTCTGACATGGTATCAGAGCGGTCTCGGGTTCGATTCCCGGTGTATGCACATATAGGCCGTTGCCGCTGTGCTTAGTCCTGGGCCTCCCAGTGTGGGGGGGTGTCAGTAGATCTGCACTGTGGATGCCCGATTGATCCTGGAGAAGGTTACAGGCGCGTTCGCCTGGGGGGTTATGGGCGCACTGACCCGCTACTGAAACAAGCCCTATTATCCCAATGGTCTAGTGGTTGGGATTCTGACATAGGGGACTCTCAAAACACATATTCCAGAATCTCCTCTGAAATTCACCTCATTTGCCCAAGGTTTGGTATGGTTTTTATGCCTTGTTGTGCAGCAGTCTGCAGAATTCTGTGCAGAATTGCCTGGAATCAGGTTGCAATTGAAATCACCCACTTCTCCTTGGGCAAATGAGCTTATTTTTATAGGGGACTCTCAAAACACATATTCCAGACTCCCCTCTGAAATTTATCTCATTTTCCTAAGGTTTGGTATGGTTTTTGAGCCTTGTTGTGCAGCAGTCTGCAGAATTCTGTGCAGAATTGCCTGGAATCAGGTTGCAACTGAAATCACCCATTTATCCTTGAGAAAATGAGCTGATTTTTATAGGGGACTCTCAAAACACATATTCCAGACTCCCCTCTGAAATTCACCTCATTTTCCCAAGGTTTGATATGGTTTTTAAGCCTTGTTGTGCAGCAGTCTGCAGAATTCTGTGCAGAATTGCTTGGAATCAGGTTGCAATTGAAATCACCCACTTATCCTTGGGCAAATGATCTGATTTTCATAGGGGACTCTCATCACACATATTTCAGACTCCCCTATGAAATTCACCTCATTTCGCAGAGGTTTGATATGTTTTTCATGCTCTTCTCTGCAGGCGGGAGCATATCACTTTGTTGAAATGTACAACATTTGTTTTGTATTTGAATGCCATTGTTATACGGGTGCTAATGAGCCCTTATTGATAGGGCACTCATCTCACACTTATAGGATTATCCGTTTTAGAATTGGGTGTGCTAATCATGCAAAGTTCATGCTTGTGTTTGTTTTATGGGTTACAAAAACTAGCACTATACGTGCTACGCGAGTACCCCTATAGCGGTACTGTGGGATGTACACGGTCATTCGGTTTCTGACATGTGTGATAGGTCGCAGAGACTGCTCTATTTCCACTTTGCGGAGGGAACCATGCGGATGGGATAGTTATACGTGGCAGCCTGTCATGAACCTGTCACATGACACCTTTCTTTTTTTTTAGGGGCTGCCCGTCACCATTTCGTACTAGGTCGAGGCTAAGCTGAGACCATGCAATGCACCGCAGAACATGCAATATGCTTAAATGGCATATAAGGTTGGCAATCAACCAACCAGCAACTGAAATAGAACATTTAGGAGAACAATCTGGCGACAAATAGGCCAATCGCTGCAGAAGGATGCAAAGAGTAGTTCGCAGATGTTCGGAGGGAAATGGTGAGAAGCCTAATATTTTGATGTAGGGGGCAGAAAAGTCTTACTACGCCTGGCGTTTGTAGCAAAGCCTTTCCCACCTTCTGTGAGGACGAGAACACAACCAATTCTACCAGTGAAGCAGAAGTTGTTATCAGGGTGGGTGCACCAAAGCTCAAGGTCATTCTCGCCATTCCAATCTGAGTCTTGGTTCCACAACTAGCCTCCTCACAAGCTTCCCTCTCATTCTAGTGTCGGCCTCAAATCCTGCAGGCGGACAGTGTATGGTAGTAACCATATAGCTACCTGCCATCTTCTGGCATACTTACGCGATGTCGTCCCAGTTAATCACAGATGGCTGTGGATTATCTGTACGACTAGGGTGGGAGTCTTATGAAATGTTAGCCGCTCGTCAGGAAGAGTGGAACGAGGCGTTGTTACTTTTCGGCCTTGTGTATGTATCCAAGCGCGGTTTGTAACGCACGCCGACTTCATCGGCACGTTAAACCCTTGTATTTTTAGACACGCACCTGCTATCTTCTTACCTCTGCGACATGTCGGCTTGGATGCAGGGAGGTTGCCAAGGACAAGATCGGGGATCCTCGCGTTCGCAGGGACAAAGATTTTGGCTCCTACCGAGCATCCGCGTTTGAGGTCTGCCGTCCCGCGTGTCCACAGTTGTGGCAGCGAACATCGGCCGCTGTTGGACTACCAGATGGTTTTAATACCCATGATATCAGAGTGAGTTTCTTGACATGGATCCGCAACGTGTGTGGATGACACCAGCTTATCTTGCTAATCCAAACTGCGATGTACCGCAGAGTCCCTGTTGTTCACTCGACGACGATCAGTCTCATGGTGCTGATGAACCCGCAAGATTTGTTAGCACATCCCCGCGGAGAGTACCGTACGCGTGTGCTACAATTCGACCCTAAATCTCCAATCCCAACCCATCGCCATAGCGACCATGCCAAGGAGGTGTTCGAGTAAGTGTCACTCCTTAATCAGATGTGCGGTTTGTATGGACGCATGTTATTGATTATTTGCGACACCCTTGCCCTGCAACTGGCTTATTCGACAACTAGATGTGGAATACAGCCGAGGTCGCAGGGTCTCTGGCAGCCATGCCGAAGCGGTGCAGAAAGATTTGAGGGATCGCCTAGAGGAACTGATTCTGGAGGAAGGCAGGGTAAGGAGCCTCTATTTTTATGATTTAAGCGTTGTATGATATTAAGCTTGTAAAAAGTTACGGGAGTGTCTGACAACCACCTTTTCACGCACATGTTGCAGATCAACAAGGTTCAGGGACAGAGGCAAGTGGGTTCCGGGCTGCACGTTACCCATCTGTTCAGCAAGTTGCTGGACAAATGGGGGGATGTCATGGCGATTCAATCTGCACAGCCTATGATCGCCTTAGGGAAGGGGAAAAACAGTGCGAAAGAAATTCGGAGTATGCTGGAGTCGACCTGCAGGGCCTTCTTCGACCTGCAAGGAGTCCAGCTCCATCCCGCCCAGGATGCTGTCATGACGACCCATGAGGCTCGAGTGGTGGAGAGTGCACCGGAACGGTCCGGAAATACCATGGAGCCGGCGGCACAGAACAGATCCGAAGCGGTAGAGGGACAGAGAGACGTACCTGCCGCAAACCGGGACGCAAATCCAAGAGTAGGGGAAATTTCATATTCCCGACGACCTGCACCGGGTGCACTACTGAGTGGCCCGACATCAAGGTCAGCCCGTGCGGACGAGCGTGTTAGGTCTGGAGTTAGGCAGCTCAGGTTTGCTGATCGGGTTAGGAGGCCGCCAGAACGCGAAACACGGACGGAGACCGACTTGGCAAGTGTAGCAGATGAAGGCGAGGAGGGTGTAGAAGATCCACAGTTGCCAAGTCAGGTCGAACAGGCAGAGGAGCAGTGGAGGAAGGCGGCTGATGATAAGCGGATGGCCGAAGCAGAAGCCAAGAGGAGACGGGCTGAAGAGAGGCAACGGCGCCGTGATGGCGACACCGATCCTACCGTCTCTTTCCCGGGAACTGGAGACATACGTGAAGCATGGGAGCGTGGGGCACGAGCCGCTGCAAGGGCACACGTGGGAGAGGCAGGAGAGGAGCTCGCCAGCAATGTGCGGCAGCATATCGAGGAGGATAGGGGATACGTGAAAGTTCGCTTGCCCAGCGTAAAGCGGAAGGCAGCTGAAGAGGCCCGGAGAGGGGACGTCGACGTGCCAGAGAATTTGGGAGAGGCGAAAAAGAAGGCGCAGAGCAACGCGGGTGCAAAGACTCATAAGATGGCGGAGGTAGAGGCGCACCAGAATGCAGAGGATGCGGCCCATCGGTTCGTCGATGCAGAGGCGGCACTTACGGCAGAGGACGGGGCACCAAAGGAAGCAGAGGCTGCGGCGCAGCAGAAGGTGGGTGCAGAGGCGGTCAAGAGTGCGGAGGCAGTCGCGCGTAAAGAAGCGGGTGCAGCAGCAGAGCTGACGTTGGAGTTAGTCGAGCTGCAGGTGGTGGAGGCAGTGGCGCAGAAGGAATCAGAGGCAACGGCGAGCCAGAAGGATGAGGCAGCGGCGCAGTAGAATGACGAGGTAGACGCACATAAGGAATCAGCGGCAGCAGCGCAGCAGAAGGATGAGGGTGCGGCGCCCAGGATGGTTGAGGCAGAGGCGCAGAAGGAATCAGAGGCAGCGGCGCAGCAGAAGGAGGAGGGTGCGGCGCCGAAGATGGTTGAGGCAGAGGCGCAGAAGGAATCAGAGGCAGCGGCGCAGCAGAAGGAGGAGGGTGCGGCGCCGAAGATGGTTGAGGCAGAGGCGCAGAAGGAATCAGAGGCAGCGGCACAGCAGAAGGAGGAGGGTGCGGCGCCGAAGATGGTTGAGGCAGAGGCGCACAAGGAATCAGAGGCAGTGGCGAGGCAGAAGGAGGAGGGTGCGGCGCCGAAGATGGTTGAGGCAGAGGCGCACAAGGAATCAGAGGCAGCGGCGAGGCAGAAGGATAAGGCAGCGGCGCTACATATGGAGGAGGCAGACGCACATAAGGAAGGAGAGGCTCGGAATAAGGCAGAAGCAGCGGCGCGGCAGAAGGCGGAGGCAGAGGAGCAGAAACAGGCTGCGGAAGAGGCACTACAACTGGCTCGGGCAGAAGCGCGGAAGAAGGGTGTTGTAGAGGCGCGGCAGAAGGCGGAGGGTGAGGCGTAGAAGATGGCAGAGGCCGAGGAGCAGAAGCAGGCTGAGGCTAACGGACGTAGGAAGCCAGATGGAGAGGAGGGTTCAGATGGGAATAAAATGATACAGACAGAGGGACGGGAGACGGCGGGTGCTGAGGGGCACATCATCGCAGAGGAAGAGGGGCAGCATGACGAGGAGGCAGCGTCGCAGGTATTCGCATACCGAGAGACGTAGAGCATGGCAGAGACAGAGCGTCAAAATACTATGGAGGAGGTTCGTGTGGTCCCGGAGGCTGGAGTGGGGCACTACGAGGGAGATGCGCTGGAAACAGAAGAGGAGCAGAATGAGGAGGATACGGTACATCCGGCAGTCCGGATATTTTTGGGAGGAAGTCCGACGCGGGGACCAGGAAGCAGGGTAGAGGGGCCATGGAGGGTGGCAGACGATGGGGCGCCTAGGGATACAGTGGATCTCAACAGCCAGAGGCGGCCTACCCTTCACCAGAGAGCAGTGGAGAGGGATCTCGGCCAAGGCGGGGTGGCAAAAGCGTTTTGGCAGGTAGAGTGGGTCGAGGCAGAGACGGCAATACGGCGGATGCTGCATCGGACGAGTACAGTCCTGGTCGAACAAGGTGACAGGTTCGTCAAGGCCGAAAGCTGGGACATAAGCGTGGCAGAGGTAACGCGTCGTCTGACGCTCTTAGCCCGAATGGTGACGCAGACGTTATGCAACTTGGCGGCCTGCAACAGCAGCATCAGTCGCGACGTGGCCGATCTGACCGTCCATTACTGCCGCGACGCCCTGGCCAACCTGGAAGAAGTCCGCCATGGAAACGAGGAACGGCGACGCTAAGCTGAAACGACGGCCAGGTTTCGCGAGCAGGTGGACACGAGACTCTCCAACTTGCAGGAGAGTATCATAAGGATGAGTGATCAGGTTCGCCAGTCGGGAGGGGGGATGGCGGAGGGCACGTTAAAGGGGGTGGAAGAGAGGTTGAGAGAGGTTCTGAGAGAAGACTCTGAGCGGCGGAACAGGGATAGACTGCAGGACGAGGAGCGGAGGCAGAAGGCCACGAGGAAGGAAGCAGACGCCGCAGAGAGACGGAAGAAGGAACAACAGCAGGAGGAAGAGCGTCGGCAGAAGGAGATGAGAGAGGGAATGAAGGAGATGAAGGAGGTGACGATGAAGGACATGAAGGCAGAAATGAAGGAGATGAAGGATGGGATGGTAAACCAGATTGTGGGGAGGTTGAGCGCGGTTTTGCGAGAAGAATTCGAGCGGCAGAAGAAGGCGAGGCAAGAGGACGCGGAGCGGCGACAACAGCAGGACGCGAAGAGGAAACAAGTGGCGGACGACGAGGAGAGACAGAAGAAGAAACAACTGGACGAGCAATGGCGGAAGGAGGAGGAGGAGAAGAGGAAGGATGTAGAGGCCACAGAGCGGCGGAGGAAGAAGAAACATCAGGAGGAAGAGCGACGGCAGAAGGAAGTGGAGGCGGGAATGAAGGAAGTGATGGAGGCTGTGAAGGAGATGAAGACGGGGATGAAGGGGTGGAAGGAGGGGATGCTAAGTGAGGTGGAAAAGCGGCTGTCAGTAGTTCTGAGATTGGACGCAGAGCTACGGCAAAAGGAGGAGCAGGGTAGGAAGGCAACGGAGGGAGATCGGCGACAGAAGGAGGATGCGCAGAGGAAGGAGGCTGAGGAGGACGATCGGGAGGAAAGGGAGAAACAACAGGAGAAGGAGCACCAGCGAAATGAGGAGGCGCAGAGGAAGGAGGCAGAGGAAGCAGAGCGGGTGGAGAGGGAGAAACAGCAGGCAATGGCGCGCCTGCAGAAGGAGGAGGCGCAGCGGAAAGATGCAGAGGAGGCCGAGAGGCAGGAGAGGGAAAAACAGCAGGAGATGGCACGCCTGCAGAAGGAGGAGAGGCAGAGGAAGGAGGCAGAGGAGGTAGAGCGGCGTCAGAGGGCGAAACAACAGGAATTGGACCGCCTGCAGAAGGAGGAGGCGCAGAAGAAGGAGGCAGAGGAGGCCGAGCGGCAGCAGCGGGCGAAACAGCAGGAGATGGAGTGCCTGCAGAAGGAGGAGGCGCAGAAGAAGGAGGCAGAGGAGGCCGAACGGCAGCAGCGAGCGAAACAGCAGGAGATGGAGCGCCTGCAGAAGGAGGAGGCGCAGAAGGAGGCAGAGGAGGCCGAGCGGCAGCAGCGGGCGAAACAGTAGGAGATGGAGCGCCTGCAGAAGGTGGAGGCGGAGAAGAAGGAGGCAGAGGAGGCCGAGCGGCGGCAGAGGGCAAAACAACAGGAGATGGAGCGCCTGCAGAAGGCGGAGCAGTGCCGAGCAGAGAAGAGGGCCAGACTTGCATCCTACGCGGAACAGCAGCGGCAACTGGAGGCAAAGGCAAAGGCGATGGCTGAAGAGACGGAACGATTGGCAAGGGAGATGGAAGAGGAGGATTTGACCATGCAGGGGGAGGGGACCTGGAAGGGAGTCGAGGAGGAAATAGCTGAGGGCCTGGGGAGTTTGCTGTTGATTGAGAGCGGGGAGGCGAATGTAGCAGAGGGCGTGGCTATTGTTCCCGGACAGAACGTAGAGGTGTCCAGGAGGCGGCCTAGACAGGAGGACAGGGAGCCGGAGGGTCATGCGGCTAAGAGATGGCGTGCATCTGGTATACAGGAGTTGATACCGATAATCCCAGGGGAAAAGAAAGGGATGAAGATCGACAAGTGTGACAACAGGAAAAACGCCGTAGTGGACGACATAGGTAAGACTTTGGGTGTCTGCCTGCCGTTCAGGGGAAGCGGGTTCTCTCAACGGGGCGAGGGAGCTTTGCAGAAGTGGACGTCTGAGCAAACCGTCGGCAGCCGGAAGCGGAACCTCGGCTCTCACAAAACGGTGTGGGAGAGGGCATACACGGTCGCAGTCTGCTGGAAGTTCTACTTCCCGGATATTGACATGCAGGCATACGACATGAATCCAAACCGTATTAATAAGTGGCGGGAAGACCTCGACTTCACAACGTGGCTTCCAACAGGGGTGTGGAGCATCATCAACGAACTCCACTTGGACAAACCGGACGGGTGAGTGTTTATGTGATGGACAGTTGCAACTTCTAAACACCCGCGAAGTTCGATGGTTCTGATCTTGCGACACTGGTGTCTTGTGCAGATTCTCACTCGTTCAAACCAACATGGCTCTTTGGCAGCAGCTGAGGGATGGCTTTCAGGTAGCTGCCTGCGTTGGTGTCGGAATAACTGCGTGGCAGAAGATGGTGGGAGGCGTGGAGGGTGAAAACGGCTATTCGACGGAAGAACACGCAGTCGGACTTGCTGCCACGTTGTCTGTAATGTGGGCCGCATCCACAAATGTGGACCAGACCCAGTGGGAGACGGGCGCAACAACAGCTGCACGTGGAACTTCTACGGCCATAGCATCTTCTGCTGCTAGATCGTCCACTGCTACCACCGCCTCGTCGGCTGCCTCGTCATCTTCTGCGGCCGATGTGTCCTCTGCCGTCCTCGATGCCCTTGCGAAGCTTGCAGCCTCGGTTGCTTGCGTCGTGGTTGAGGCGATGAGGTCGGTCAAGGATCAGGAGCATGACAAGGAAGCGTGGATTCTGCCCCTGTCAGATGCGCTGCTCAAAGCGCTTCCAGCAGAGTCGCGAGCGGCCGGGGATACGAAGCGGATGACGAGGGTGGTGGCAAAGGTGGTGACCTCTTGGTGCCTATGCAGCATGGCATCAAGAGGCCTTCGCCAGCACCAGGGCGTCTGCCTCGGAGTCCTGCAGAAGAAGCTGGGCGGCCAGGATACCACAACAGGGGCGGATAAGGAGAAGAAAACCAAGAAATCGTCCGCGAAAAAGAACGCGACGAAGGATGCGTCGACGGAGGAGAACACCGGCACTGGCGGCCAGGAGTGATAGAGGCAGACGGGTTCTTTGGAGGTCTTGTTAGTACCGTAGTAGAAATAGATTTTCCTTTCCGTTTATTTTTTCACCGTGTATAAATATAGGTGTTGTTGTATACAATACAATGAGAGATGTATTTTTGCTATGCAAACCTTCACTACACTCGCGAAATTTGTAGGGCGCGTATGGAGCTAGCAATGCAGCCGATAGAACTCGCCATCAAAGGGAGGGCCAGCCGAATAAAATAATTGACGGCAGGACGGCCTTCTACGACACTTAATCTACGTTTAATACTCGGCTTCTACGAGGAGGTAGAAGTATGGGGCTAGACAATCGCATAACATCTTGTCTTAGGGAGCAACTTGTTAAGAATCGTATGTCAGATTACTATAGCTGATGCATGTTTGTAGGCTATAGTGGGGTAGCACATATGGGGTACAGCTTTCTAGGGTTGTATTTGTACCCAACCCTGACTTAGTCATTTCATTCCTGTTTGCTTATTCTCACATGGTATAGAGCGGGTCCTTCTAAGGACCGTTTTTTTGGGCCCACCGAAGCGCCCCCCGAGGCGCGATTTTTTTTAGCGACCCCTCGGGTCGCCATTTCCCCTGCGGCCCCGCCGCCTTCACTGACGCGACCCCGCCGCCGGCCCTTACGCGGCCCCGTCGCCGGCTTTCACGCGGCCCCGCCGCCGGCTCTGTCGCGGCCCCGCCCCGGCCTTTACGCGGCCCCGCCGCCTGCTCTCACGCGGCCCCGCCCCGGCTCCTTCGCGACCCCGCCGCCTGCTCTCGCGCGGCCCCGCCCCGGCTTCTACGCGGCCCCGCCCCGACTTTCACGCGGCCCCGCCGACGGCTTTGTCGCGGCCCCGCCCAGGCTCTTACTCGGCCCCGCCGCCTGCTCTCACGCGGCCCCGCCCCGGCTCCTTCGCAGCCCCGCCGCGCGCGGGGGCCGCAGCAGAGGGGTGTCAGGTGTGTGGCCTCCCCTGCTTCTCCTCCTCCTTCATCTCCCACTGCAGCAGCCGAGCCGCTCACCTGCAGCAGCCGAGCCGCCCCACCGCCGAGCCGCCCTGCACCCGAGCCGCCCAGCAGCCGAGCCGCCCTGCCGCCGAGCCGCCGGGTCGCTGAGCTGCTGAGCTGCAGTTGCTGCCGAGCCGCCCTGCCGCCGAGCCGCCGAGTCACCGAGCTGCTGAGCTGCAGTTGCTGTCCAGCCGCCTTGTCGCCCGAGCCGCCGAGCCGCCGAGCTGCCGAGCCGCTGAGTCGCCGAGCCTACTCTTCCCACCACTGGTGAGCTCTTGCCCTGCTAGCACGCTGCGCGTCGCCTGCTTGCCTGCCTGCCTGCCTTTTGGCTTGCCTGGCTGCCTGCCTTCCTGCTGCTAGTCCTGCTCCTGCTTCTACTTGCGGAGCCAGATGCAGCCCCAGCGACGCCTGCGTGAGTCCCTCACGCCCCAGCAGCTGCGTGAGTGGTACGCTGGTTGGGGCTGTAGGGGTGGCGGCGCTACTCCTACTACCACTCCTGCTGCTTCTACTCGTGGTGGCGGCCAGATGCAGCTCCCGCGACCCTCTCGCGTGTCTCTCACGCCTCGCCAGCTTCGTGAGTGGTACGCTCAGAGTGGAGGGTCTCTCAGTGCTGTTCGCTGCTCTTACGTGATACGCACTGGTACTCGGACTGGTCAGCCTTGTGGGACACGTAGTCATACACCGTCCCGCTGCTTCGCCCGTCTGAGCGACGCCTGGCGTACCGTGTTTGGCGACGAGGCTGAGCTTCCCGACTGGGTGGAGTTGCTTAGGCAGAGGGTCGATATATATGCTCTTGACTATGATGCTATTCTCACTGCCATGTATGCATTGCCTACTAGTGCTGACCGTGCCGGTCACCTGTGCGTCCCGCCTGACCCAGGTATAGGACCTGCTGCTCTAGCTACTGGTGAGGCTGCTGCTCTGGGTGCTCGTGAGTCTCCTGCTCCAGGTACAGGTGCGGCTGCTGCTCTAGGTGCTAGTGAGTCTGCTTCCTCAGGTGCGGGTGAGGCTGCGCTCTCAGGTACCGCGTTGGCTTCGGCCTCCCTCACCTTTACACTTGACTCTGGGGCTTCTCGCTCCTTCTTTCGGGACCGCACCACACTCACGCCGCTTGGTCGGCCGGTTGCAGTCTCCCTGGCTGACCCCTCTGGGGGTCCTGTCCTCGCTCACTTTTCCACTGTCCTCCCGTGTCCGGCTGCCCCCTCGGGCACCCTGTCTGGCCTGTACCTCCCCTCGTTCTCGACGAACTTGGTGAGTGGTGCAGACCTACAGGATGCGGGGGTTCACCAGTTCACTCCTGCGAGTCAGCGGGTGACCCACTGCACGGACGCACGCACAGGCCGGCACCTGGCCACGTTCTCGCGTCGGCCGGGGTCGAGCCTCTACACCCTGACCACTGAGTCTCCTCCTGTCCCCGCGTCCGGTCAGGTAGCAGCGTCGGGTCAGGTGTTAGCTGCTGCGTCCAGGTCTGGTCCTGAGTCTGCCCCCTGTTCGTGTCGCCTCCTGTCTCACGAGACTCTTCTGTGGCACCACCGTCTAGGCCACCCCTCCTTGCCCCGTCTTCGGGGCATGGCTTCCCGTGTCCTTGTCTCTGGTCTTCCCCAGTCTCTCCCTCCCCTTCCTTCGGGACCAGGACCTTCCTGTGCCCCCTGTGTTGAGGGGCGCCTCAGGGCTGCTCCTCACTCCTCCCAGTTTCCCCCGACAGAGGCTCCTCTGCAGACGCTTCACATGGACGTGTGGGGCCCGGCCCCCGTCCGTGGGCAGGGTCACGAGCGCTACTTCCTGTTGGTGGTTGACGACTACTCGCGTTACACCTCAGTCTTCCCCTTGCGCAGCAAGGGTGCTGTCACTGAGGTGCTGATCGACTGGATCCGCGAGGCTCGTCTCCAGCTCAGGAGGAGCTTCGGCTCGGACTTTCCTGTTCTGCGTCTGCACTCTGACCGCGGTGGGGAGTTCTCCTCTCGCCTTCTGCGAGCCTACTGTCGTGCACAGGGGATCCGCCAGACCTTTACGCTTCCGGACTCTCCACAGCAAAATGGGATTGCTGAGCGCCGCATTGGCATGGTCATGGATGTCGCTCGTACGTCCATGATGCATGCGGCTGCCCCCCACTTTCTGTGGCCGTTTGCGGTTCGGTACGCGGCGCATCAGCTCAACCTTCA
Organism: Closterium sp. NIES-65; assembly: GCA_948144175.1. NCBI lineage: Eukaryota > Viridiplantae > Streptophyta > Zygnematophyceae > Desmidiales > Closteriaceae > Closterium > Closterium sp. NIES-65. The sequence continues at coordinate 1,051,092 of CANXME010000936.1, forward strand.
CCCCAGGGTCTCTCGGCCCGCGATGTCCCCAGTGTTACTGTGGACGGGGAAGGTCGGCGATGCGTCTGCGTTCCGTGTCTGGGGATCTCGGGCGTTTGTCCGCGACTTGTCTGCGGACAAGCTGTCCCCCCGTGCTGCTCCCTGTGTCTTCCTTGGCTTCCCCCCTGACGCTCCAGGGTGGCAGTTCTACCACCCCTCCTCTCGTCGTGTTCTGTCCTCCCAGGACGTCACGTTCGACGAGTCAGTCCCCTTCTACCGCCTCTTCCCCTACCGTACTCCTTCCCTCCCCCCCCCACCGGACTTCTTGGTACCAGCTCCCCCCCCGGTAGACCCCCTCCCCCCTCAGGTTCCTGCCCCTTCAGGTGTGTCCCAGGTAGACACGGTCGGGCCAGTCGAGGTTGCTGCTGAGTCTGGTCCTGCTGCGGGTGCTGAGCCTGGGGGTGCTGCTGCTGGGGGTGCTGAGCCTGGGGGTGCGAGGCCGGGGGGTGCTGAGTCTGGGGGTGCTGAGCCGGGGGGTGCTGAGCCGGAGGGAGCTACGTCAGGAGCTGCTGAGCCTGGGGGTGCTGGGCCTGGAGGTGCGGAGCCTGCGCCTGCTGGACCTGGGGGCTCTCTGGTTCTTCAGTCTCGGCGGGAGCCGCTCTCTCCACAGGAGCTGCGCGAGTGGTTTGCTCGCCGCTGGAGGCGTGCTGCTGGAGCTGGAGCTTCTTCGCCTGCTGAGGGTGCTGGTGCTGTCGGTCCCGGAGCTTCTGGGCCTGCGGGTCCTACTGGAGCTGGAGCTACTGAGTCTGGGGGTGCTGAGTCTGGAGCTGCTGAGCCTGGAGGTGCTGAGTCTGGAGCTGCTGAGCCTGGGGGTGCTACGTCTGGAGCTGCTGTGCCTGGGGGTGCTGAGTCTGGAGCTGTTGAGCCTGGGGTTTCTCCTGCTGCTGCGTCTCGCCGGGAGCCCCTCTCTCCACAGGAGCTGCGCGAGTGGTTTGCTCGCCGCTGGAGGAGTGCTGCTGGAGCTGGAGCTTCGTCGACCGTCGAGGGTGCTGGTGCTGCCGGTCCCGGAGCTACTGGGCCTGCGGGTCCTACTGGAGCTGGAGCTGCTGAGGGTGTTGGTGCTGAGACTACTGCTGTCTGTCCTGGCGGTGGTTCTGCTGCTGGTGCTGCTGAAGGTCCTGCCGTTGGAGGTGTTGGTGGCGCTGGTGCTGTCGCTGAGGGTGCTGGTGCTGTCCCTGCTGAGTCTGGAGCTGTCGCGCAGCCTCGGCCGTACTTCGTTCCGCTCCTACAGCAGGTTCTTGGTCTTTCTCCTTCGGTAGAGTGTCCACAGCCTGTCCAGTCGCAGTCACTGTTGGAGCCTTCCTCTCCTCTGCCTGCTCCCTCTCCTTACACTGGTCCTACTGGAGGTCTTGCTGAGCGTCGTGAGCCTGCGTCTCATCCTGCGTCGCCTGTTCGTGCTGCTCGCGCTAGTGGTCGCGGCTCGCGTCAGCGTCCTCCTCCTGTCCCTGGCACGCACCGGATGTCTCTGCGTCCGTCCACTGCTCCTCTGCGTGCCCCTTTGCCTTCTCCTCCTGAGTCCTCTCTTCCTTCGCTTGCCGACCCTGAGTCGGACTCTCTTCGTGCTGCCAGTCCTACTGTCACGCGTCTGCTTGCTACTGTCGTCGCTGACCCCTCTTTTGAGTCCACTGCTGCGTCTGCTCTTGTCGCTGAGCTCGTCGACTTTGCTGCTCGCTGTCGTCTAGACTACGCTGCTAGTCTTGTTGCTGAGTCTGCGTCTGTCTGTCCTCCGTCCGTCGGGGGTGAGTGTGCTCTTGGCACGGACGTCCTAGAGGACAGGCAGGAGGAGTTACAGTGTCTGGCTGCTGCTTCACCTCATCTCGCGTCTGTACTGCTTGCTCCTGAGGGAGACCCGGATGCACTAGACATCCCGACTCCGCGCTCTTACGCGGAGGCCGTAGAGGGTCCCTACTCCTCTCAGTGGCAGGCAGCTATGGATGCAGAGATGGCTTCCTGGAAGTCCACAGGCACCTACGTTGACGCAGTTCCCCCTCCTGGGGCGAACATCGTCAGTGGCATGTGGATCTTCCGGGTGAAGCGGCCGCCGGGCTCTCCACCTGTCTTCAAGGCGCGGTACGTTGCTCGTGGCTTCAGTCAGCGGCAGGGAGTTGACTACTTTCAGACCTTCTCTCCCACCCCGAAGATGACCACTCTTCGGGTGCTGCTGCACATAGCCGCTCAGCGCGACTACGAGCTTCACTCTCTCGACTTCAGCACTGCGTTCCTGCAGGGTAGCCTGCACGAGGAGATCTGGCTGCGCCGTCCACCTGGCTTCACTGGGACTTTCCCTCCTGGCACCCAGTGGAGCCTCCGACGGCCAGTCTACGGTCTCCGCCAGGCACCGCGTGAGTGGCACGACACACTGAGGACTACGCTTGCGGCTCTTGGGTTTGCTCCGTCTACTGCTGACCCGTCGCTGTTTCTACGCACCGACACTTCACTGCCGCCGTTCTACATCCTCGTGTACGTCGACGACTTGGTCTTTGCCACAGCGGACACTGCTGGACTCGCCTACGTGAAGTCCGAGCTGCTGAAGAGACACACGTGCACAGACCTGGGTGAACTGCGCAGCTACCTTGGCTTGCAGATCACTCGGGACAGAGCACGCCGCACCATCACCTTGACTCAGTCACACATGGTGCAGCAGGTCCTTCAGCGCTTCGGCTTCACGTACTCCTCGCCTCAGGCCACTCCTCTGTCTACTCGCCACTCGCTCTCAGCTCTGCCTTCGGATGAGTCCGTAGAGTCGAGTGGCCCGTACCCAGAGCTTGTTGGCTGCCTCATGTACCTGATGACCTGCACTCGACCTGACCTTGCATACCCTCTGAGCATTCTTGCACGCTATGTTGCTCCTGGGAGACACCGACCAGAGCACACGGCTGCAGCGAAGAGGGTATTGCGCTACCTGTGCAGTACGTCGGGCATGGGGCTAGTGCTTGGAGGGCGGAGTCCAGTGGTCCTTACAGGCCACGCGGACGCTTCTTGGGCTGACGACCAGGCTACGCAGCGGTCGTCACAGGGTTACACCTTCAGTCTTGGTTCCGGCTCTGTCTCGTGGCGGTCTACTCGTTCGTCTTCGGTTCTCAGCTCCAGTTGTGAGGCTGAGATCTACGCCGGGGCCATGGCTGCACAGGAGCTTCGCTGGCTCACCTACCTGCTGACTGACCTTGGAGAGCCGCCTCGTTCTCCTCCAGTGCTGTACGTAGACAACAAGGCCATGCTGGCCTTGTGTCGAGAGCAGCGCTTGGAGCACAGAACGAAGCACATTGCTCTCCGCTACTTCCTTGCTCGTGAGCTGCAGCAGCGTGGTCAGTTGCGACTTGCGTACGTGGCCTCTGAGGCCAACACTGCTGATGTGTTCACCAAGGCACTCGCGCCTTGTGACCATCAGCGCTTCTGCACCCAGCTGGGTCTTGTGCCTGTCTTGCCTCACTTGCTCTCCTCTTGACTTTACTTGTACTGTGTGTCAGAACATATAGCTTACTTGTTACTGTAGGCTATAGTGGGGTATCCCATAGGGGGTACAACACAATTAGGGTTTCCTATTTGTATTCACTTCACTTCATAGTCATTCATCCTCGTTCTTTGGTTTCACATGGAATCAGAGCAGGTTCCCTCCTAGGGACTGCTTCTAGGGCCCACCGAACCGCGCCCCGAGGCGCGTTTTTTTTAGCGACCCGTCGTGTCGCCCCTAGCGGCCCGTTGCGCCGCCCTTCCCCTAGCGGCTCCGCCGCCCTTCCCTAGCGGCCCCGCCGCCCTTCGATCGCGGCCCCGCCGCCCTCTGCTACGCGGCCCCGCCGCCGCCCTTCGATCGCGGCCCCGCCGCCCTCGGCTACGCGGCCCCGCCGCCCTCTGCCACGCGGCCCCGCCGCCCTCTGATACGCGGCCCCGCCGCCCTTCGATTGCGGCCCCGCCGCCCTCTGCTACGCGGCCTCGCCGCCCTCTGCTACGCGGCCCCGCCGCCCTCTGCTACGCGGCCCCGCCGCCCTCTGCTACGCGGCCCCGCCGCCCTCTGCTACGCGGCCCCGCCGCCCTTCGATCGCGGCCCCGCCGCCCTCTGCTACGCGGCCCCGCCGCCCTCTGCTACGCGGCCCCGCCGCCCTCTGCTACGCGGCCCCGCCGCCCTCTTCGGTCGCGGCCCCGCCGCCCTCTGCTACGCGGCCCCGCCGCCCTCTGCTACGCGGCCCCGCCGAGCCGCCCAGCATCAGCCGGGCCGCCCAGCAGCAGCCGAGCCGCCGCCGAGCCGCCGCCGCCTGAGCCGCCGCCCGGGCCACCTGAGCCGCCGCCCGAGCCGCCGCCGAGCCGCCGCTGAGCTGCGGCCGATCTGCCGCCCGAGCAGCCCGAGCCGCCCGTGCCGCCCGAGCCGCCCGAGCCGCCCGAGCCGCCCGAGCCGCCCGAGCCGCCCGAGCCGCCTGAGGAGCCGTGCTGCTGTTCCTGAACTGTGTTCCTCTGCTGCTGACCTACCCGACTCTCCCAGCCCGGTGAGACTTTCAGCTGCTGCCATGGCCACCCCCAATGTTCTTACTTTTGACGCTGAGGGGAGGGCCATTGACTTTGCCGTCTGGATTGAAGACCTGCAGCTGTACTTACTGTGTGATGCGATAGATGAGGTCTCTCTCTTTGACTTTGTCTCTGGCGCTGTCCCTGCCCCACCTGCTGATGCTGACTCTGCCGTTCGCTCCAAGTGGGCGACCCGCGATGCTGCTGCACGTCTTGCTGTGCGTCGCCACCTCCCTTCCTCTGAGCGTGCCCACTTTAGTCAGTGCAAGACCGCTCAGGCCTTGTACGACGCTGTAGTTGCACGCTACTCCTCCCCTTCCTCCGCTACCCTTAGCCGCCTCATGCTACCGTTTCTCTTCCCTGACCTCGCTTCCTTTCCCACTGTCGCTGACCTCGTTACCCACCTCCGTGCTAGTGACACCCGCTACCGCGCTGCCCTTCCTGCTGAGTTCCGCGCTGCGAACCCTCCTCCCATGTACATCACTCTCTACTTTCTCGTCACCCGTCTCCCTGAGTCCCTTCGTGTCGTTAGGGACCAGTTTCTCTCTGTCTGACCCACCACTCTCACTGTCGACCTCCTTGAGGAGTCCCTGCTAGCGGCTGAGAAGAGTATTGTCGCTATAGGGGCCTCTCGGGGTGACCCTCGCACCCCCATCTTTGAGGGGTGTGGTCCTTCACCCCTGCTGCCCTCTGTCGCCTCTGCCGCTGCGGCCGACCTCACTGGTTTTGAGTCGGTCGGCGCGGCGTCTGCCCCCAGCGGCAGACGCCGCTCTGGCAAGGGCAAGGGGGGCAAGGGAGCGGGTGGAGCTAGAGGGGGCGGTGGAGGAGGCGGTGGGGGTGGCGGGGGGAGTGGGGGTGGCGGTGGGGGTGGTGGTGGGAGTGGAGGTACTGGTGGCGGCGGTGGAAGCGGAGGTGGCGGCGGAGGTGGTAGCGGGGGCGGCGGTGGGAGCGGTGGGAGCGACGGTCCTGGTGGGGGAGGTGGAGGTGGAGACGGGGGTGGCGCTGGAGGCGGGGGTGGCGGTGGAGGCGGGGGTCGGAGTGGCTCGTCCCAGCGGAGCAGCTCTGGGGGTGGTCAGCGCCAGCAGCAGCAGCAGCAGCAGCCGCAGCAGCAGCCACAGCAGCAGCAGCGCTCTCGCACCGTCCCCGCCCCTCAGCAGCTCCGTGAGTGGTACTCGCAGCGTCAGCGTGGTGGTGCGCTTGGTCCTTGCCCCTACGTTCTTCGCACCGGTGACCGTGCAGGGGAGAGGTGTGGAGGCGCCCACACAGCCCGCCGCTGCTTTGGCCGCCTGACTGACGCCTGGCGTCAGCAGTTTCCGGAGGCAGCTGAGATCCCCCGCTGGGGAGAGCTGTCTAGGGCTGGTGTAGCTATTTATGATCTTGATTTTGATGCTATTCTCTCTGCTATGTATGCTGCGATTGGTAGTGATGAGGATGACTGTTACCGGTGTTTCCCGCCCGACCCGGGCATTGGTACTGCCGAGTCAGGTACTAGTGAGGCTGCAGCTCTAGGTGCCAGTGCGTCTGTGCTCTCAGGTGCTGGTGAGTCTTCCCTCTCAGGTACTGTGTCGGCTTCGGCCTCTCACACCTTCACCCTTGACTCTGGAGCGTCTCGCTCCTTCTTTAGGGACCGCACCACTCTCACGCCGCTGAGTCGGCCGGTTGCGGTGTCCCTGGCTGACCCCTCTGGGGGGCCTGTCCTGTCTCGCTTCTCCACTGTTCTCCCGTGTCTGGCGGCCCCCTCTGGCACCCTGACTGGTCTTTACCTCCCCTCGTTCTCGACGAACTTGGTGAGTGGTGCTGACCTCCAGGATGCGGGTGTCCACCAGTTCACCCCTGCTCGTCAGCGGGTGACCCACTGCACGGAGGCGGATACAGGTCGCGACTTGGCTACGTTTACACGTCGGCCAGGGTCGAGCCTGTACACACTGACCACTGCTTCTCCTCCAGGTGCTGAGTCTGGTAGGGTCCCTTCGTCTGGTCAGGTGTTTGCTGCAGCGTCCAGGTCTGGTCCTGAGTCTGCCCACTGCTCGTGTCGTCGTCTGTCTCACGAGACCCTCCTCTGGCACCACCGCCTTGGCCACCCCTCTCTGCTTCGACTCAGAGGCATGGCCTCGCGAGTCCTTGTGTCTGGTCTTCCCCGGTCTCTCCCTCCCCTTCCTCCGGGCCCTGGCCCCACCTGTGTCCCCTGTGTCGAGGGGCGCCAGCGTGCTGCCCCTCACTCCTCCCAGTTTCCTCCGACAGAGGCCCCGTTGCAGACGCTTCACATGGACGTGTGGGGCCCAGCCCGCGTCCGTGGACAGGGTCAGGAGCGCTACTTCCTGCTGGTGGTTGACGACTACTCGCGTTACACCACAGTCTTCCCCTTGCGCAGCAAGGGTGAGGTCACTGAGGTGTTGATCGACTGGATCCGCGCAGCTCGTCTCCAGCTTCGGAGGAGCTTTGGCTCTGACTTCCCTGTTTTGCGTCTGCACTCGGACAGAGGCGGAGAGTTCTCCTCTGGCCTCCTGAGTGCCTACTGTCATGCGCGAGGCATCCGTCAGACCTTCACGCTTCCGGACTCACCACAGCAGAATGGGATTGCTGAGCGCCGCATTGGCATGGTCATGGACGTCGCTCGTACGTCCATGATGCATGCGGCTGCTCCCCATTTTCTGTGGCCGTTTGCGGTCAGTTACGCTGCGCACCAGATCAACCTCCACCCCAGGGTCTCTCGACCGGAGACCTCCCCAGCCCTGCTGTGGACGGGGAAGGTTGGCGATGCGTCGGCGTTCCGGGTCTGGGGATCTCGGGCGTTTGTTCGCGACCTGTCTGCGGACAAGCTGTCCCCTCGTGCTTCTCCCTGCGTCTTCCTGGGGTTCCCCCCCGACGCCCCTGGGTGGCAGTTTTACCACCCCACCTCTCGACGTGTTCTGTCCTCCCAGGACGTCACGTTCGACGAGTCGGTACCCTACTACCGCCTCTTCCCCTACCGCACTCCGTCCCTCCCCCCACCCCCGCTCTTCTTGGTACCAGGTCCCCCCCCGGTAGTCCCCCTCCCCCCTCAGGGTCCTGCCCCTTCAGGTGTGTCCCAGATAGACGCGGTCGAGCCTGTCGAGGTCACTGGTGACTCTGGTGCTGCTGCGGGAGCTGAGCCTGGGGGTGCGGAGTCTGGGGGTGCTGAGCCTGGAGGTGCCGAGTCTGGGGGTGCTGAGCCTGGGGGTGCTGTGCCTGGGGGTGCTGAGCCTGGAGGTGCTGAGTCTGGGGGTGCTGTGCCTGGGGGTGCTGAGCCTGGAGGTGCTGCGCCTGGGGGTGCTGAGCCTGGGGGTGCTGAGCCTGGGGGTGCTGTGTCTAGGGGTGCTGAGCCTGGAGGTGCTGTGCCTGGGGGTGCTTCGTCTCGCCGGGAGCCACTCTCCCCACAGGAGCTGCGTGAGTGGTTTGCCAGGCGCTGGAGGCGTGCTGCTGGTGCTGGTGGTTCTTCGGCTGCAGAGGGTACTGCTGCTGCGCACCCCGCCGGTGCTCGTACTGTGGGTGCTGGAGCTGCTGGGTCTGAGAGTTCTCCTGGAGCTGGTCCTGCTGAGGGTGTTGGCGCTGAGCCTGCCGTTGGCGGTCCGACTGACAGTGCTCCTGGTGCTGCGGCTGGAGGTTCTGGAGCTTCTGGTGGTGCTGCTGGAGGTGCTGCTGGAGTGGGTGCTCCTGCCGGGGCTGCTGGTGCTGTTCCTGCTGTTTCTAGCGTCGCCGCGCGGCCCCGACCGTACTTCGTTCCGCTCCTGCAGCAGGTTCTTGGTCTTACACCTCCTCCTCCTCCCTTAGAGGGTCCGCAGCCTGTCCGGTCACAGCCACAGCTACAGCCTGCCTCCCCTTTGCCTGCTCCTTCTCCCTACGCTGGTCCGAATGGAGGTCTTACTGAGCGCGCTAGTGGTCGCGGGTCGCGTCAGCGTCCTCCTCCTGTCCCTGGCACGCACCGGATGTCACTGCGTCCGTCCACTGCTCCTCTGCGTGCCCCTTTGCCTTCTCCTCCTGCTTCCTCTCTTCCTGCTCTTGCCGACCCGGAGTCGGACTCTCTTCGTGCTGCCAGTCCTACTGTCACGCGTCTCCTGGCTACTGCTGTCACTGACCCCTCCTTCGAGTCGTCTGCTGCGTCTGCCCTTGTCACTGAGCTTGTCGACTTTGCTGCGCGCTGTCGTCTAGACTACGCTGCTCGTCTTGTCACTGAGTCTGAGTCCGCCTGTCCTCCGTCCGTCGGGGGTGAGTGTGCCCTTGGCACGGACGTCCTTGAGGACAGGCAGGAGGAGTTCCAGTGTCTGGCCGCCGCTTCACCTCGTCTCGCGTCTGTACTGCTAGCCCCTGAGGGAGACCCGGATGCACCAGACATCCCGACTCCGCGCTCTTACGCGGAGGCGATAGAGGGTCCCTACTCCTCTCAGTGGCAGGCAGCTATGGATGCAGAGATGGCTTCCTGGAAGTCCACAGGCACCTACGTTGACGCTGTTCCCCCTCTGGGGCGAACATCGTCAGTGGCATGTGGATTTTCAGGGTGAAACGGCCGCCGGGTTCTCCGCCTGTCTTCAAGGCGCGTTACGTGGCTCGTGGCTTCAGTCAGCGGCAGGGGGTTGACTACTTTCAGACCTTCTCCCCCACCCTGAAGATGACCACTCTTCGGGTTCTGCTGCACGTTGCTGCTCACCGTGACTACGAGCTGCACTCTCTCGACTTCAGCACAGCTTTCTTGCAGGGCAGCCTGCACGAGGAGATCTGGCTGCGTCGCCCACCTGGCTTCACTGGGTCTTTCCCTCCTGGTACCCAGTGGAGTCTCCGGCGTCCAGTCTACGGTCTCCGCCAGGCGCCACGTGAGTGGTACGACACACTGAGGACTACGCTTGCGGCTCTTGGGTTTGCTCCTTCTACTGCCGACCCGTCGCTGTTTCTGCGCACCGACACCTCTCTTCCGCCGTTCTACATCCTCGTGTACGTCGACGACTTGGTCTTTGCCACAGCGGACACTGCTGGACTCGCCTACGTGAAGTCCGAGCTGCAGAAGAGACACACGTGCACTGACCTGGGTGAACTGCGCAGCTACCTTGGCTTGCAGATCACCCGGGACAGAGCACGCCGCACCATTACCCTGACTCAGTCACACATGGTGCAGCAGGTCCTTCAGCGCTTCGGCTTCACGTACTCCTCGCCTCAGGCCACTCCTCTGCCTACTCGCCACTCGCTCTCAGCTCTGCCTTCGGATGAGTCCGTAGAGTCGAGTGGCCCGTTTGCAGAGCTTGTTGGCTGCCTCATGTACCTGATGACCTGCACACGACCTGACCTCGCATACCCTCTTAGCATTCTCGCACGCTTTGTTGCTCCTGGGAGACACCGACCAGAGCACATGGCTGCAGCGAAGAGGGTGTTGCGCTACTTGTGCAGTACGTCGGGCATGGGGCTAGTGCTTGGAGGGCGCAGTCCAGTGGTCCTCACTGGGCACGCAGACGCTTCTTGGGCTGACGACCAGGCTACGCAGCGGTCGTCACAGGGTTACACCTTCAGCCTTGGTTCCGGCTCTGTCTCGTGGCGGGCTACCCGCTCGTCTTCTGTTCTCGGCTCCAGTTGTGAGGCTGAGATCTACGCTGGGGCTATGGCTGCACAGGAGTTACGCTGGCTCACCTACCTGCTGACCGACCTTGGAGAGCAGCCTCGTTCTCCTCCAGTCCTGTACGTAGACAACAAGGCCATGCTGGCCTTGTGTCGAGAGCAGCGACTGGAGCACAGAACGAAGCACATTGCTCTTCGCTACTTTCTTGCTCGTGAGCTACAGCAGCGTGGACAGCTGCGACTTGCGTACGTGGCCTCTGAGGCCAACACTGCTGATGTCTTCACCAAGGCACTTGCGCCTTGTGATCATCAGCGTTGCTGCACGCAGTTGGGTCTTGTGCCTGTCTTGCCTCACTTGCTCTCCTCTTGACCTTGCTTGTACCTTCGCATATATATACTCTTGCTCTTGTATACCTCTATATATGATCTTGCATGTGAACTGGCCTTGTGGCCTTTGAACTTGTGCTCGGAATGCGTGGTGACTTTGTGATCCACCCTGAGCTTTGCTTTGCTTTGCTTGACTGGTCTTGTGACCCCTTGTTCTCCCCCACTTTGCCTATGGGGGTGTGTCAGAACATATAGCTTACTTGTTACTGTAGGCTATAGTGGGGTATCCCATAGGGGGTACAACACAATTAGGGTTTCCTATTTGTATTCACTTCACTTCATAGTCATTCATCCTCGTTCTTTGGTTTCACACTGTGACATATATATACCTGCTCTTGCTTGTCTAGTCTTCTATATATGTCTGTACTCTTGCTTGTGAACTGGCCTCTGGCCCTGCTCTTGTGCTCGGACTGTGTGGTGACTTTGTGATCCACCCTGAGCTTGCTTTGCTTTGCTTTGCTTGACTGGTCTTGTGACCCCTTGTTCTCCCCCACTTTGCCTATGGGGGTGTGTCAGATTACTATGGCTGATGCATGTTTGTAGGCTATAGTGGGGTAGCACATATGGGGTACAGCTTTCTAGGGTTGTATTTGTACCCAACCCTGACTTAGTCATTTCATTCCTGTTTGCTTATTCTCACATCGTATACGGTATTCCTATGCATACCAAAACGTATACAGAATTTCGCTGGGTGTATACCATCGATGTGTGCTTCAATGCATAGACCAGAAAAACATTCTACGAAAAACAGCGCGTCCAGGGAAGAAGGTGGCATACAAGCCCCAAATCGGGCTTCTACAGAGACAGACAAGTGCCTGTAGTGCATATTCAGTACAACTGGAGTAAAGTACCCAAATAACTAAACCGCCCCACCCTTAAGGTACATGCCCCCTCATTTCTGCTCCTAGCGTTTCGACGCTTCGCCCTTCGCCTTTTCCCGTTCCGCCTTCTTCGCCGCAGCGGTTCGTTGTTTCTCCTCTTCCGCCTTCTCCTGCGCCATGTGTTCCTTGTGGATCTCCTCCCACTCATCATCCCCAAACAGCGAAGTTGCCCACTCCTGGTCGCGAAGGCCCTTCTTGACTAACAGCCAGCCCACTCTACGTTGCGCCAAGTCGTTGACGGTCCTCTTTTCCATCGACGAACCGGTCTTCTGTTTCTTGATGGGTGGAGTCTCATGCAGCACCGCCAGGCCGTTGGTAAATTCCGTGAAGTTGCACACGAGTAAAACCTCGTCCAGCAGCTTAATGGCCGTTGCGGTCGCCGCCTCGGAGCTGTCTTTTCTTAGCGTCTCCACGAAAACCATGACACGATGCACGCGACGCATCTTTCGCTCGCATGCACCCACAGCCATCCCGGGCGTACCTTTGTCAGCGAACCGGGAATATGCGGTGATGAAGCTAGAATTCTTGTCCTTCTTCTTATACCGGTCGAACTCTGCAAAGACTTCGCGCAGTGACCTGCCGCCCATGATGAGGCTTGGCTGCACCCACACTTTCCAGGCAGCAGCAATAGTGGTGGCTTCGCGCCAAGACACAACGACCACGACGAAGAATTCTTCCACGGCAACTGGTGCTTTGGATGCGTCCGTTGCCTGGTTTGCTCTTGTTCCCGCGCTCTTCGACGATCCGTCGATCTCTGCAGAGGTGTTTGCCGCGTCATCCCTGGCCGCAACAGACTTCTTGTATGCTTCGAACTCTGCGATGACCTGAGCCTTGTCCTCTCGCTCAGCGGCGAGTTTCTCCCTCAGTTCAGCGTTCTCCATCGCCAACTGCATTTCACGTCCTCTCAAAATCCCAAGCTCCTCCCTGAGCATATTGGTGGTGAGGTGCATCTTCTGCATCTTCTCATCTGCGGTCGTGCGAAAGATAGCGTCCTGCAGAAACCAACACGGCAGAACTCAGCATGAACGAATAACTCCCTCTCTCTACCTCTAATAGCAGGCACTTACTGCTTTGGCGATGGTTTGGCCGGTTGCCCGAAGCTTCTCGCCCTGGAAGTGAGAGATAGCGACCAGGTACGCCCACTTTTGGAACAGCGGGTGGTTGCACAAGGGGCTCATCTGCACATATGGATGCCTCTCGCAATTGCACCGCGGGTTTCTCATGCAGTGCTGATGGCAGAACGCCCACATCATAGCCAAATCCTGTGCAACAACGAGGCGTCCGATGCTCACGAGGGTCTTAAGGAACCTCGCCCCCGCATAGTGCCTCTTCAGCGGATCGGTCTGCGCAGCGTTCCATTCTTTGACCTGACGGGATGAGTATGCAGGAGAAATGCGACGGTTCATAATTGCGTATCAAAATTAAGCTACGAACGTGAAAACTGTACACTAGCATGTACCTTCTTCCAACCCTCTTCGACCCAGGGGAAAATGTGAAGCCTCAAGAGATCCAAGAGCTGCAACCACTCATCCTTCTCCTTATCCTTATGCCGCGGAAGCTTGGAGCGGGCTCTGCCGATGTAGTAGTCTCCACGATCCCCGCTAAATCCTGCCAGCAGCCAAACCGGCTTGAACGAAAGGCCGAACACATAACACCTCCGCAACTCCCCCTGCGCCCATCCGCCCAGAGTGCCGATATCGTTGTCGGAGCAACCGTCGTCATGGAGTTGTTGCGCTCCGGATCTGCGGAATGCATGTGTCACCTTGCTCAGAATCCATCTCGCCTTCGTCATAGCCCACTTAATCCAGGTGTTATGCGTTTTGTAGTGCATCTCGTCTTGCTTCTGCTTTCCCTGGTCGCCCTTCTTCAAAGAAAAGAAGAGGTGCGCTTTAGTCCACAAGATCGGTTCAGAAAAGTCGAGAGGCTCGACGATACCGGGGCCGTAGCGCAGAGGAACGAGGTCGTTGATGAAATGAAGCCACAGGAACACATGGCCCATTCCGCAGAGCCGCCAGTCCCTATGCCTTGCAAGAAACTGATGACTCAGCTTGTTGTTGGGGTTGGTCTTCGACTTCCTGGAAACAACGACGAGTACGAAAACGTCCAGATAGTCGTCAAGGTGTGATGTGCTCCGCGTCATGCGGACAAACAGGTTCCCAAGGCGAATCTTTTGAATTCTGCACCCTCTTCCGAGAAATTGGTGTCCGAGGTGAATCATAACCGGGACTTGCAGAGCCTTCCAGAGAGGAAGCGAGATTTGTGACGGAGGCGTCCGCCACCAGATCTCTAGGAGCTCTTTGTGAGAATTGAGGAATGAAATGAACTAGCACAAAGTTGGGTACAAGTAGGAAACCCTAGGAAACTGTACCCCATAGTGTCTACCCCACTATAGCCTACACAAGCTATATAATATGAGTTTGACACACCCCCATAAGCAAAGTGGGGGATAACAAGAGGTCACAAGACCAGTCAAGCAAAGCAAAGCAAGCTGAGGGAGGATCACAACGTCACCACACAATCCGAGCACAAGAGCAAGGCCAAAAGGCCAGTTCACATGCAAGATCATATATAAAGGCAAACAAGCAAGTGCAGGTATAGAAAGATCACAGTACAAGCAAGGTCAAGAAGTGAGCAAGTGAGGCCAAGTAGGCACAAGACCTAACATCGTAGAGAAACGCTGATGATCACAAGGCGAAAGTGCCTTGGTAAAGATATCAGCAGTGTTGGCCTCAGAGGCCACGTAAGCAAGGCGCAGCTGACCACGCTGCTGCAGCTCATGAGCAAGGAAGTAGCGAAGAGCAATGTGCTTCGTTCTGTGCTCCAGTCTGTGCTCCCGACACAAGGCCAGCATGGCCTTCTTGTCTACGTACAGAACTGGAGGAAAACGAGGCGACTCTCCTAGGTCAGTCAGCAGGTAGGTGAGCCAGCGTAGCTCCTGTGCAGCCATGGCCCCTGCGTAGATCTCAGCCTCAGAGCTGGAGCTGAGAACAGAAGACGAGCGGGTAGACCGCCACGAAACAGAGCCGGAGCCAAGGCTGAAGGTGTAACCCTGTGACGACCGCTGCAGAGCCTGGTCGTCAGCCCAAGAAGCGTCAGCGTGACCTGTGAGGACCACTCGATGTCGCCCTCCAAGCACTAGCCCCATGCCCAAGGTACTGCACAAGTAGCGCAACACCTTCTTCGCTGCAGCCATGTGCTCTGGCCTGTGTCTGCCAGGAGCAACATAGCGTGCCAAGATGCTAAGAGGGTATGCAAGGTCAGGTCATGTGCAGGTCATCAGGTACATGAGGCAGCCAACAAGCTCTGGGTACGGGCCACTCGGCTCTACGGACTCATCTGAAGGCAGAGCTGAGAGCGAGTGGCGAGTAGACAGAGGAGTGGCCTGAGGCGAGGAGTACGTGAAGTCGAAGCGCTAAAGGACCTGCTGCACCATGTGTGACTGAGTCAGGGTAATGGTGCGGCGTGCTCTGTCCCGGGTGATCTGCAAGCCAAGGTAGCTGCGCAGTTCACCCAGGTCTGTGCATGTATGTCTCTTCTTCAGCTCGAACTTCACGTGGGCTAGTCCAGCAGTGTCAGCAGTGGCAAAGACCAAGTCGTCGACGTACACGAGGATGTAGAACGGCAGCAAAGAGGTGTCGGTGCGTAGAAATAGCGACGGGTCGGCTGTAGAAGGAGCAAACCCAAGAGTCGCAAGTGTAGTCCTCAGTGTGTCGTGCCACTCACTGGGCGCCTGGCGGAGACCGTAGACTGGCCGCCGGAGGCTCCACTGGGTACCACGAGGAAACGACCCAGTGAAGCCAGGTGGGCGGCGCAGCCAGATCTCCTCGTGCAGGCTGCCCTGCAGGAAAGCCGTGCTGAAGTCAAGAGAGTGAAGCTCGTATTCGCGCTGAGCGGCAACGTGCAGCAGCACCCGAAGAGTGGTCATCTTTTGGGTGGGAGAGAAGGTCTGAAAGTAGTCAACTCCCTGCCGCTGACTGAAGCCTCGAGCCACGTAACGCGCCTTGAAGACAGGCGGAGAACCCGGCGGCTGCTTCACCCTGAAAATCCAGATGCCACTGACAATGTTCGCCCCAGGTGGGGGAACCTCGTCGACGTAGGTGCCTGTGGACTTCCAGGAAGCCATCTCTGCGTCCATGGCCGACTGCCACTGAGAGGAGTAGGGACCCTCGATCGCCTCAGCGTACGATCGAGGAGTCGGGATGTCTGGTGCATCCGGGTCTCCCTCAGGGGCAATCAGCGTGGATACGAGATGGGGCAAAGCAGCAGCAAAACACTGGAACTCCTCCTGCCTGTCCTCAAGGACGTCCGTGCTAAGAGCACACTCACCCCCGACGGACGGAGGACAGACAGACTCAGACTCAGCAACTAGACCAGCAGCGTAGTCTAGAGGACAGTGAGCCGCGAAGTCGACAAGCTCAGCAACTAGGGCAGACGCAGCAGTGGACTCAAAGGAAGGGTTAGTGAGAACAGTGGCCAGGAGACGCGTGACAGAAGGACTGGCAGCACGAAGAGAGTCAAACGCAGGGTCAGCAAGAAGAGGAAGAGAGGACTCTGGAGGAGACGGCAACGGAACACGCAGAGGAGCAATGGAAGGACGCAATGCCAGGTGGTGTGTGCTTGGGACCGCAGGAGGATGTGGACGCAAAGTACGACGACTAGTGCGAGCAGCACGAACAGGCGACGCAGGACGAGACGCAGGCTCACGACGCTCAGCAAGACCTCCAGTAGGACCAGTGTAGGGAGAAGGAGCAGGTAGGGGGGAAGCGGGCTATAACTGTGACTGCAATTGGATAGGCTGCGGACACTCTAAGGGAGGAGCAGGACCAGTAGAGGGCGGGAGACCAAGAACCTGCTCAAGGAGCGGAACGAAGTACGGCCTCGGCCGCGCAGCGCCTCTAGAACCAGCAAGGACAGCACCAGTACCCCAAGCGGCAGCACCAGCGCCAGCAGCACCTCCAGCTCCAACAGCGCCAACTCCAGCACCCCCGAACGCACCAGCGCCAGCAGAAACACCAGCGCCAACACCCCCAGCAGCTCCAGCTCCAGCAGCTCCAGCACCGACAGCAGCTCCAGCAGGACCAACTCCAGCAGTCCCAGCAGCACCCCCAGTCCCAGTAGCTCCAGTACCGCCAGTACGAGCACCTCCGGGACCAGCAGCAACAGTAGTACCTCCAGCTCCAGCAGCACGGCTCCAGCGGCGGGCAAACCACTCGCGCAGCTCCTGTGGAGAGAGTGGCTCCCGCCTCGACGAAGCACCGCCGGCGGCCACACAAGCAGACCCAGCGCCCCCAGGCTCCTCAACCCCAGGCTCCGCACCCCCAGGCTCAGCATCTCTAGACCCAGCACCCTCACGCTCAGCACCCCTAGATTCAGCACCCCTAGTCTCAGCACCCCCAAACTCAGCACCTCCAGACCCGGCACCCGCAGGCTCAGCACCTCTAGCAGCACAAGAGTCAATAGCTACCTCGACAGGCTCGACTGCGTCTACATGGGACACACCTGACGGGGCAGAACCATGAGAGGGGAGGGGGTCTACCGGGGGAGGACCTGGCGCAAGGAAGAGCGGCGGCGGGGGGAGGGGCACAGTGCGGTAGGGGAAGAGACGGTAGAAAGGCACCGACTCGTCAAAGGTGACGTCCTGGGAGGACAGAACACGGCGCGAGGTGGGGTGGTAAAACTGCCACCCAGGCGCGTCAGGGGGGAAGCCAAGGAAGACGCAGGAAACAGCACGGGGGGACAGCTTGTCCGCAGACAAGTCGCGGACAAACGCCCGAGATCCCCAGACCCGAAACGCAGACGCATCGCCAACCTTCCCCTTCCACCGCAAGGTGGGGGAGGTCTCTGGCAAGAAGACCCGGGGCTGAAGGTTGAGCTGATGCGCGGCGTACTGAACTGCAAACGGCCACAGAAAATGGGGGGCAGCCGCATGCATCATGGACGTACGAGCGACGTCCATGACCATGCCAATGCGGCGCTCAACAATCCCATTTTGCTGCGGAGAGGCCGGAAGCGTGAAGGTCTGGCGGATGCCCTGTGCACGACAGAAGGCTCCCAGACGGGCAGAGGAAAACTCCCCGCCTCTGTCCAAGTGCAGACGCAGAACAGGAAAGTCCGAGCCGAAACTCTCCCTGAGCTGGAGACGAGCTGCGCGGATCCAGTCGATCAACACCTCAGTGACATCACCCTTGCTGCGCAAGGGGAAGACAGTGGTGTAACGCGAGTAGTCGTCAACCACCAACAGGAAGTAACGCTCGTGTCCCTGTCTACGGACGCGGGCGGGGCCCCACACGTCCATGCGGAGAGTCTGCAGCGGAGCCTCTGTCGGAGGAAACTCGGAGGAGTGAGGGGCGGCGCGCTGTCGCCCCTCGACGTAGGGGACGCAGGTAGGGGCAGGGCCCGGAGGTAGGGGAGGTAGAGACCGGGGGAGACTAGAGACAAGGACACGGGAGGCCATGCCTCGGAGATGAGGCAGGGAGGGGTGACCAAGACGGTAGTGCCAAAGGAGAGTCTGGTGGGACAGGAGACGACACGAGTAGGGAGCAGATTCAGGACCAGACCTGGACGCTGCAGCAAACACCTAACTCGACGCAGCTACCTGGCCTGACTCAGCAGCCGGAGGAGACTCAGTAGTAAGGGTGTACAGGCTCGACCCTGGCCGACGGGTGAACGTGGCCAAGTGTCGACCTGTCTGAGCACACGTGCAGTGAGTCACTCGCTGACTCGCAGGAGTGAACTGGTCAACCCCCCTATCCTGTAGGCCCGCTCCACTCACAAAGTTCGTAGAGAACGAGGGGAGGTAGAGACCTGATAGGGTGCCAGAGGGGGCTGCCGGGCACGGTAAGACAGTGGAGAAGCTAGCAAGGACAGGACCCCCAGAGGGGTCCGCCAGGGAGACTGCAACCGGCCGACTGAGCTGCGTAAGAGTGGTGCGGTCTCGAAAGAAGGAGCGGGACACACCCGAGTCAAGGGTGAAGGTGTGTAAGGCCTGAGCCGACGTAGTACCTGAGAGAGCAGACTCACCAGCACCTGGGGCAGCAGACGCACTAGCACCTGGGGCAGCAGACGCACTACCACCTAGAGCAGCAGCCTCACTAGCACCTAGAGAAATGGCCTCAATGCCCGAGTCAGGCGGTACACACAGGTAACAGTCACCCTCAACACTAGTAGTCACAGAATACATGGCAGCAAGGATAGCATCATAGTCAAGATCAAAGATGGCAACCCCCGCCCTAGACAGATCTTCCCAGCGAGGGATCTCTGACGCCTCAGGGAACTGGTGATGCCACGCGTCCGTCAGGCGGCCGAAGCAGCGCTGGGTGGAGTGCAGGCCCCCGCACTGCTCACCAGCTCGGTCGCCAGTACGGAGGACGTAAGTGCAGGGACCAGTACCCCCACCGCGCTGACGCGCAGCGTACCACTCACGAAGCTGCTGAGGGGACAGGGTCACACCACGCTGCTGCTGCTGGCGCGGACCACCAACTGACCCACTCCTCTTCCCAGAGTCGCGACCCGCTCCACCACCGCCGCCGCCGCCGCCTCCGCCGCCTCCTCCACCTCCGCCTCCTCCGCCACCTCCGCCGCCTCCGCTCCCTCCGCCACCACCGCCGCCTCCTCTGCCTCCACTGCTGCTGCCGCCGCCGCCACTCCTGCCACCACTCCCACCACCACCCCCACTCCCTCCACTGCCTCCACCACCACCTCCACCGCCCCCGCTAGCCCCCCCTAGCGCCCTTGCCCCCCTTGCCCTTGCCGGTGTGGCGTCTCCCGCTAGGGGCAGACGCAGCGCGGACCCCGTAGAAACCAACGAGGTCGGCAGCAGTAGCAGAAGCAACAGAGGGCAAGAGAGGGGAGGGGGAACACCCCTCAAAGACGGGGGTGCGAGGGTCACCACGAGAGGCTCCTACAGCGACTATGCTCTTCTCTGCTGCTAGGAGGCCCTTCTCGAGGAGGTCAACGGTGAGAGTGGTTGGGCAAACTGAGAGGAAGTGGTCCCTGACTACGCGGAGAGAGTCAGGGAGCCGGGTGACTATGTAGTAGAGGGCGATGTACATGGGGGGGGGGTTCTTGGCGTAGAACTCAGCAAGAAGCGCAGCGCGGTAGCGAGTGTCACTAGTGTGGAGGTGCGTTATGAGGTCAGCGACTGTGGGAAAGGCAGCAAGGTCAGGGAAGAGGTACGGTAGCATGAGGCGGCTCAGTGCAGCAGTGGCAGGGGAAGAGTAGCGTGCAACTACAGCGCCGTACAAGGTCTGAGCACTCTTGTACTGGCTAAAGTGTGCACGCTCAGTGGTCGGTAAGTGGCGACGCACAGCAAGACGGGCAGCAACTTTGCGTGTCGCCCACTGTGAGCGAATAGTGCTGTCAGCAGTAGCAGGCGGGGCAGGGGAGGCACCAGAGGTGAGGTCAAACAAAGAGAGGCCGTCTGCCCTATCGCACTGGAGGAACAGCTGGAGGTCATCGACCCAGACCTCAAAGTCAACAGCACGGCCCTCAGTGTCTAAGGTAAGAGCACTGGGGGTAGCCCATGACTGCAGAGGTCTAGTAAGGAGTGAGCTCACCAGTACGAGTAAGTAGGGCCAGGGCGCGCCGGTAGGACTGGTAGCGGCTAAGCTGCTGGGCGGCTCAGCGGTCGGGTGCTGGGCGGCTCGGCTGCTGGGCGGCTCGGCTGTCGGGCGGCTCGACGGGTCGGCTGCTGGGCGGCTCGGTGGCTCGGCTGCTGGGCGGCTCGGTGACTAGGCGGCTCGGTTGCTGGGCGGCTCGGCGGCTAGGCGGCTCGGCTCCTGGGCGGCTCGGCTGCTGGGCGGCTCGGCGGCTTGGCTACTGGGCGGCTCGGCGGCTCTGCTGCTGGGCGGCTTGGTAGAGGCGGCGTCGAGGCCACGTAGGAGGCGGCGTCGGGGCCGCTTAGGAGCGGTAGCGGGGCCGCGGAGGGGCGGCGACGAGGCCGCAAGAGGGCGGCGACTGGGGCCGCTAGAGGGCGGCGACGCGGCCGCGAGAGGGCGGCGACGAGGCCGCGAGGGGCGGCTGCAGGGCCGATACGGGCGGCGACGGGGCCGCGAACGGCGGTGACGGGGCCGCGAGAGGGAGGCGACGGGGCCGCGATAGGGCGGCGAGAGGGCCTCGAGAGGGCGGCGACGAGGCCGTGATAGGGCGGCAACGGGGCCGCGATAGGGCGGCGACGGGGCCGCGATAGGGCGGCGACGGGGCCGTGGAGGAGGGGCCGCTGAGGGCGGCGCGACGGGCCGCTAGGAGGGCGGCGACGGGGTCGCGAGGGGCCGTGAGAGAGGGGGAGGGCCGCTGAGGGCGGCGCGACGGGTCGCTAAGGGGAGGGCGGCACACAGGGCGCGCCTCAGTCAGGAGCGACTCGATCTCAGGGCAGAAAAGAAAAATCGATGTTCAGTGGTTGGCCCTAGGAAGTTCCCACGAGGGAACCTACTCTATACCATGTGAGAATTGAGGAATGAAATGAACTAGCACAAAGTTGGGTACAAGTAGGAAACCCTAGGAAACTGTACCCCATAGTGTCTATCCCACTATAGCCTACACAAGCTATATAATATATTGATACTCTTTTCGCAGAACAGTAAGATGCAGCGTCCTATACTGGCTTCCCGTATAGCAATCACCAATTGATCCACGGGTTTGATCTTGACCATCCTTGCATAGAATAGCACAGTAATTATGTAAACCATGTAGAACAACATTCACACAAACAGAAAGCACACGTATATGTTACTCACGCGACTTGCTCGTCGTTCAGATCCTTCAGCTTGACTTTGAAATAATCCCGAGCATCCTTGATCCAGTCCTTGGTCAGTGTGATGGAGAAGCCGTAGAGCCTCGCCTTCATCTGGCAAGGCATCCCATTGCGTTCATCTTTGCCTTGATCATTGAAGCCGTGCACCCCTTTGCCTCCTTCCCCACATATTTCTCGACATTTGGCCGCATTTTTCCACGCAAAAACTTTGCCTGCTCGTCAGTTTCGCAGAAGAGATACTCGATGTATCGGCCGAGCCTCCATTCCGTGACTCACGGCCCGTGCAGATGAATCTTCCACTCGTCAGAGCTGCACGACCACCCATCATTTCCCAAGTTATTGCTCATATGAAACCCAACCTCGTCGTGCAGAGAGGGAGCAAGCCTATCTGCCACTGGGACATCTACCATAGTTTCCATGAAGATTATCACCCACCACTTCAAGTGTAGAAAGTGGAAACAATAGTGCCTTCTCGTGCCGGCCTCTATCAGTCGAAGCGGGATTGTTGAACGCCGGATCCTGCTCTCCTTTTCCGCAACGTCGGTCTGCCGCTGCGCATTTCCGGGGGCCGCAGCCTGCTCGACATGGCTCGCAGAATCGGGAGGTCGTCGTCGTCCCGGCGATGATTCTCCCTCCTCTTCTGCGTCAGAGTGATCTCCATCCTCCTCGTACCGTTCTTCGAGCGCACCAGGTCGTGGGCGCACTCCATCGCCTCCCGGCCCTTCACTCCCTTCAACACTCCCCTGGACTTGAATCCGGACGGATGGTTCGTAGAGACCACCCTGGAACAAATCCTCCTCGGTCGCCTCAAACTCGCTATCGTTCTCACGATCCTGTGCGTAGTCTTGGTCAGTATTTTCATCGTCCTCCAGGTCTTCTTCTCCATCCTCTGCGCCCTGGGCTGCCATGGGGCGAGAGTGGACCGAGCTGTCGGCCATTCACAGATTCCTAATTTATTAGCTAGCAACCAAGACTAGACGAAAGAATCGGATGGTGTCATCCGCGATAGGTGGTAACGATTCGCAAGTGTGCAGATAACATAGGCAGAATGCTTAGTGGGCTAAGCGCAGAAGCCGTAAGAGAGTCTGTGCTTCAGGTGTATGCACATTGGTCTTTGAACACCGCCTACAACTTGCGTTTACATATATCTGCGCCTACAACTTGCGTATACAGGGTCGCTTGACTGTCCCGTACCATATAGCTCTGTCACCCTTTGTTCTACCGCTTTAATTCTCTACAACGAAACAACGAAAATAAGTTCCTACCATTATACGGATATGATCATCTACGGGACCCTTATGCTTGTACATAAATTTCGTCGGTTCGACGATATTATGGATTGGGATCGAATACTTCTACCGATAAAAAAAGCCTAACGTTGAAGATGTCCGGCTACAAGAGCGGGCGACCTACGACAATTGTTCCGGGCAAATACAAACAGTTCTACCGACAAAATATTATACCACACAGATCTGCGCCTACATAAGCGACCTAACAAGTGCGAGTGCAGTTATCCTAACTGGGCTGACCCAAAATAAAAAAGCCCACTCTATACGACCTACGTCACTACGTCGAGGACGCCATTGTTCTGCCAGTGGGCCAAGCAGGCTTAAAAGACTACGCTGGTGGACTAACAGGTGCTGGATGAAAAGATCTCAAAGAGCTTGCGGAGCATGAAATGCAAATGAAAAGGAGCAAATGAGCACGAAAACATCCATTCATACCCATCCACCACACACAGAAGCCCGTGTCCAGATCTGGTCATCCAACCCTGGGCTGGATGATTCTCCCGCAAAAAAAAAAAGTTCCCTACACGACGCTTATCGGCTCTTGCAGCCTTGGGACTCTGACAACAACTGTTGCCATGGCCACGTGTGTAGAACACCTACACTTGGTAAACAATGACTATAAAACACAATGAGCAAACGTAGGATGCTACACTTGTACTCAAGTTATTCATAAAACACATAAGATCAATGGTATAAAGGAACACACCTGCTGCAGCTTTAAGGCTGGAGCAAAAAAAAAAACCGAGTTAAAGCATATAACGACGCAGAGAAGACCAGTTGGTCACAACCAGCCATGCGACCGGCGGTCGTCACTTGTCGGCCAAAGAGTTACGATGGCGAAAAATGTCATACCCATGAAATCACTGGCACAAAGGGTCACGGGCAGGTTGGTTGGAACACATTTTTCACGGTCAGGTGGGCGCGGAATTGTGAGCGGCTGGCCTTGTCGTATGCGGCGGAGCCTTGCGCCCAAGCCCTTCGGAATCCGGAGCACACGGATCCAAGGCCTCGGATCATGGGGCAAACGCACTCGGAACTCCGCCACAACGTTATCAAAGTCCCTGTCAAGATTGTATTAGGCTTAGTAGCCTAGGGTAGAACGAGATTGACGAGAGAAGAGGGATTTCACTATGGAGAGGGTCACAACATATAGGGTAGGAAAGAGGGTACACCACCAAGCAGGAAATCAGGATAATTGCACTAACGCTAGAACTACATGCAGTTATAACAACATAATTCTGACATCCCCCCTTAACTGCATGCAGGAATAGCAAAGTGCAAAACACAACATGCAAAGGTACACAAAGCAGAACAAAGCAGCAACACGCAAAAGTAGTAGCAACCTGGTGCAACTGTGGTAGATACAGCTGTCAGTAGAGCTACACTGTGAGATCTCCGATCGATCCTAGGGGGGGTTACAGGCGCGTTTGCCTGGGGGGTTATGGGCGCATTGACCCGCTACTGAAAAAAAGCCCTTTTATCCCAGTGGTCTAGTGGTTGGGATTCTGACATGGTATCAGAGCGGTCTCGGGTTCGAATCCCGGTGTATGCACATGTTGGCCGTTGCCACTGTGCTCAGTCCTGGGCCTCCCTGTGTGGGGGGGTGTCAGTAGAGCTACACTGTGAGATCTCCGATCGATCCTAGGGGGGGTTACAGGCGCGTTTGCCTGGGGGGTTATGGGCGCATTGACCCGCTACTGAAAAAAAGCCCTTTTATCCCAATGGTCTAGTGGTTGGGATTCAGACAACAGCTGCAGAAATCCCTTAGCCAAGACGAAAGACGAAAGGGGGGAGCATGCATGCAGTGCAGGTAGCCTCGAGAGCGGCGTGCGGCGGCACAGCAGGCTCAACGGTAGCACCTGCGCCAACAGCAGCAGACGAAAGACGAAAGGTGGCGACAGGGGCTGCAGCTATAGGTGACACGTTAGTAGTGGGCAGCAGCTGCAGATGCGTGGCTGCTGTTTCCACCACTCTCTCTTACCCTCCCCCTTTGCCCAGCAGCGAAAGAGAGAGAGGAGGAGGGGCGATTGCTGGCTCGGCAGAGTCTCTCCCGCCACCCCTTCATTGCATGTCCCCCCTTCACCGCCACCCACTCATCTCCCCCCTTACCCCACGGCAGATGGCGCTGGAGCGCGGGGCTGGTGCTGGCGCTGGCGCTCGCGACCAGCGGCGAGGCAAAGGGGCAGCGCACGGGACGGGGGGACGAAACAGCGTTGGGTGACGGGGGGGGGGGCGTGGGGCGACGAAACTGCGCGAGGTGACTGGGGGGGCGTGGGGCGACGAAACCGCACGAGGCGACTGGCAGGGTGCAGCGGGGGCGCGACGGACGGGCAGGGTGCACGGGTCGCGTGCGACGGGCAGTGCAACGGTCAGGGGACGGGACGGGCAGCGCGACGTGCAGGGGACGGGACGGTCGTAGTGCGCCATAGAAACGGGTGGACCCATTGATCTTAAAAAATTTTTTGAAGGTTCTAGGAAAGAACCAGCTCTGAAACCATGTTAGAATTACTAGGCTTAGGAGCCTAGGGTAGAACGAGATTGACGAGAGAAGAGGGATTTCACTAAGGAGAGGGTCACAACATATAGGGTAGGAAAGAGGGTACACCACCAAGCAGGAAATCAGGATAACTACACCAACGCTAGAACTACATGCAGTTATCACAACATAATTCTGACAACCCCCAATGCATTACATGTACACGTGCACGAAACTCCAACCACCCTAATGCCAGGGGTGGTCAAGAACACCAAGTATTACGAACCCCATCTGGCTTTTAGCAGCTACATAGTCGAAATTGTACCCGGTGGCGAACTCTCACTGCTGAAAACTCTGAATACTACCCTGGATAAACTCTGTCGAAGCCCGCCGTACAATTTCCCGCGATGAAAACCTTCTTGTTGATGCGAATGAATTCCGACTACTGCAGCTTCCCCAGATAGCAGCATCTGCTATCCGAAAATCTCAGCTGTTGTCTTGTTGTTGTGGCGAAATTGAAATCCTCGATTGCTGCAGCATTTCCAGCTGTCAACAGTTGCAATCCCAAAATTTCTGCTTTTGTTGTTGACGTCACGGTGTTGCCATTTTGCCGGAATCAAAAAGTCGAAGAACCATCGTAACTCCCAGTCGTTGAAGCGCGTCATCGAAAGTTGTCGTCTTTGGCGAAAAATATTGTAGCAGAGAACAACAATCGGCGAGGAAGGCGAAGTCACGTAACCTACCGATGGTTTCTTTCAGAATTTCCATCGAGAATCCGTACCGAGGGTCGTATAACGTCAGCACAATCGGCGATTTTGTCCAGACTCGCCAAGGTCGTTGTCGTGACTCTTCGAAAGCTCCCAGGCAGAGGCGAAGCTGCCCTCCTCTGACTTCGCAAACAATGCTTCAAAGTTGAATTTGAACTTCCGATGACGTTAGCTACATGTCAAGAAACTGAACGAGAATGAATGCATTGACAAGAAACTGAGTACAAGTACTAAACCTATTTAGGTTGTACCCATTATGGGCTACCCAATTACAGCCTACACAATATGAACATTATAACAGTTCGACACACCCCCATAAGCAAAGTGGGGGAGAACAAGGGGTCACAAGACCAGTCAAGAAAAGCAAAGCAAGCTCAGGGTGGATCACAACGTCACCACACATTCCGAGCACAAGCAAATGACCACAAGGCCAGTTCACATGTAGAGTTATATCAAAGAGAACAAAGAACGCAGTGATCATAACCTAGCAAGTGTAGGCATGCATGCTTATGTATATAGATTACAGTACAAGCAAATTCACAAAGTGAGCAAGTGAGACAAAGCAGGCACAAGGCCTAAAGCAGTACAGAAACGCTGATGATCACTAGGCTGAAGTGCCTTGGTGAATATATCAGCAGTATTGGCCCGAGTGGCCACGTAAGCAAGCCAAGCTGACCACGCTACTGCAACTCTCGAGCAAGGAACGCAGAGCGATGTGCTTCATCCTGTGCTCCAGTCTGTGCTTCTGACACAAGGCAATCATGGCCTTGTTGTCTATGTACCGAATTGGAGGAGAACGAGGCTGCTCTCCCAAGTCGGTCAGCAGGTAGGTGAGCCAGCATAACTCCTGTGCAGCCATGGCCCCTGCGTAGATCTCAACCTGACAACTGGAATTGAGAACAGAAGACAAGCGGGTAGACCGCCGAGAAACAGAACCGGAGCCAAGGCTGAAATTGTAACCCTGTGACGACCGCTGCATAGCCAAGTCATCAACCCAAGACGCATCTGCGTGTCCAGTGAGGACAACTGGACCCCGTCCTCCAAGCACGAGCCCATGTCCGACGTATTGCACAAGTAGCGCAACACCCTCTTAACGGCCTCCCAGTGCTCTAGTCGGTGTTTCCCCGGCGCAACATAGCATGCCACGATGCGAAGAGGGTAGGCAAGGCCAGGTCGAGTGCAGGTCATTAGGTACATGAGGCAGCCCACAAGCTCTGGATACGGGCCACTCGGCTCTACGAACTCGTCCGAAGGTGGAGCTGAGAGCGAGTGAATGGTAGGCAGAGGAGTGGAGCATGGCGAGGAGTACGAGAAGCCGAAGCACTGAAGGACCTGGTGCACCATGCGTGACTGAGTCAGGGTGATGGTGCGCCGTGCTTTGTCCCGGGTGATCTGCAAGCCAAGATAGCTGCGCAGCTCACCCTTGTCAATGCATGTATGTCTCTTCTGCAGCTTCGACTTCAGAAGGGCCAGTGCCTCAGTGTCAGCAGTGGCAAAACCAAGTCGTCGACATACACAAGGATGTAGAACAGCGGCAGCGAAGTGTCGGTGCGCAGAAACAGCGACGGGTCTGTCAAACACTATATGTGTTGTTGTTGTGTAGGCTATGGTGGGTTAGCCTTTAGGGGGTACACAAAACTAGGGTTCACTACTTGTACTCCATCTTTTCATAGTTCACACACTTCTCATTCTGATATGGTAGCAGAGCTTAGGTTCTAGACCTAGGACTCACCTAAGGGCCCACCGTTAGAAGCGCCCTCGAGCGCCCCATCGTCCTAGCGCCCTCGAGCGCCGTTCCCCTAGTGCGCCCTCGTGCGCCTCGTCTTCTCCTGCTGCCTGTGCGCGGCTCGCTAGTGCCGCGCGCGGCCTTTTTTTTTTTCCCGCGCGTCGCCCCCTAGCAGCCCGCGCGCGGCCGTTCCTGAGCGCGTGCCGCCCGTTAGCCGCCCACGCCGCCACGAGCAGCCCGTTGACTGCCCCCCCCCTAGCCGCGCGCCGCCCGTGAGCCACCTGTAGGCCGCCGCGACGCCCTCCCTAGGCCACCCGCCCGCTAGTAAGGCCCACAAGCGGCCCCGGCCTGCCTGCTACAGCCGCCCACGCGCACGTCCCCTAGGCGAGCACCGCCGCGTAGCCCAGACCGAGCCGAGCCGCACAGCCCGAACCGAGCCGCGCCGCCCGAACCAAGCCGCGCCGCCCGAACCGAGCCGCGCCGCCCGAACCGAGCCGCGCCGCCCGAACCGAGCCGCGCCGCCCGAACCGAACCGCGCCGCCCGAACCGAGCCGCGCCGCCCTACTATGTTCCACCTGCAGCAACTCCTGTTCCTGTTCCTACTGTACTATTGCTACTGCTCCTACTGCCACAATGGCCACCCCATCCATTCTCACCTTTGACGCTGAGGGTCGCCCGATTAAGTTTGAGGTGTGGCTAGATGATCTTCACCTGTTCCTTCAGATCATTGCCAAGGACGATGTCTCACTGTATGACCATACGTCAAGCGCTGCTCCCGCACCTCCCGCTACTGCTGACAGTACTGCTCGCTCCCAGTGGCAGACCCGTGATGCATACGCTCGCCTAGCCGTTCACAGTCACCTACCGTTAGATGAGCGCGAGCACTTCGGACAGCATAAGACCGCCAAGGAGCTGTACGACACAGTAGTCGCGAGCTACTCCTCCCCTACCACAGCTGCCATCGGCCGTCTCTCACTGCCCTACCTCTTCCCCGACCTGTCCGCCTTTGCCACTGTAGCTGACCTCATCACCCACCTCCGTACCAGTGACCTCCGCTACCGTGCAGCACTCCCCCCTGATTTCCTCGCCAAGAACCCCCCCCCCCCCCCCCCCGATGTACCTCACACTGTACCACCTTGTCACCCGCCTCCCTGACTCCCTTCGCACTGCCAGGGACCAGTTTCTCGCCCTCTCCCCCACTGACCTCACTGTCGACCACCTCGAGAAGGAGCTCCTAGCAGCTGAGAAGAGCATTGTCGCCGTAGGTGCCTCTCGTGGTGACCCCCGTACCCCCTTCTTTGAGGGGTGCTCCCCCTCCCCCCTCCTCCCCTCCATTGCATCTGCTGCTGCTGTCGACTTCCTAGGAGCTGAGAGAGTCGGGGCCACGTCTGCTCCTAGTGGGAGACGCAAGGGCAGTAGGGGCAAGGGAGGCAGGGGTGGTGGAGGTGGAGGCGGGGGCGGCGACGGTGGAGGAGGTGGGGGGGGCGGGGGTGGTAGCGGGAGTGGGAGTGGCGCGGGTGGTGGGGGGGTCGGTGGCGGCACTGGGGGTGGTGGCGGCGGCGACGGTGGTGGGGGTGGTGGCGGTGGTGCTGGTAGTGGTGGCGGCGGTGGAGCGGGTGGCGGGCGCGGTGGAGCGGTACAGCGTGGGGGGTTTGGCGGTGACCAGAGGCAGCAGCAGTAGCGCCCCGGCAAGGCTCCCTCGCCACAGCAGCTCCGTGAGTGGTACTCTCAGCGTGGGGGGTCTGGGGGAAGGGGTACCTGCCCGTATGTCATCCGCACAGGTGACCGCACTGGCCAGACTTGTGGGAGGTTTCACACTACGCAGCGCTGTTTCTTTCGCCTCGACGACTCCTGGCGCGAGCAGATTCCTGACGCCTCTGAGCTGCCCCGCTGGGCTGATCTGCTTAAGAAGGGGATTGATATCTTTGCTCTTGATTATGATGCTATTCTTGCTGCTATGTATGCATTCACTATTAGTGCTGAGGGTGACGGTTACCTGACCCGGGCATTGGGACCAGTGAGGCTGCAGCTCTAGGTGCTAGCGCGTCTGCTGCTCTAGGTCCTGGTGAGGCTGCTTCCCTAGGTGCTAGTGCGTCTGCGTCTGCTTGCACCGCACCAAATAAGGCACTACACACCTTCACACTGGACTCAGGTGCTTCCCGCTGTATCTTTTGTGACCGCACTGCCCTAGAGCAGCTTCCTCGACCGGTTGCTGTCTCTCTGGCTGACCCCTCTGGGGGTCCGGTCCTTGCGACCTCCACCACTGCCCTCCCTTGTCCTGCTGTCCCGTCTGGCACGCTGTCTACCTCCCCTTGTTCTCTACGAACTTGGTGGCGGGTTCCGCACTCCAGGACGCGGGTGTTCACCAGTTCACCCCGGCCTACGAGCGTGTGACGCACTGCACGTGTGCTCGGATGGGACGTCACCTCGCTACCTTCACACAGCAGCCGGGGTCGGACTTGTACACAATGACCACTGAGTCTCCTCAGGTAGCTGCGTTTGCGTCTGCGTCAGGTCAGCTGTCTGCCCCCTACTCGTGTTGCTCCCTGTCCCACAGGACTGTCCTCTGGCACCACCGCCTTGGTCACCCGTCAGTGCAGCGCCTTCACGGCATGCACTCCAGGTACCTTGTCTCTGGTCTTCCCCAGGTTCTCCCTCCCCTCCCACCCTCGCCTGCTCCTCCCTGTCTTCCCTGTGTCGAGGGGCGGCAGCGCGCCGCTCCTCACTCCTCCTCGTTCCCTCCCACAGAGGCTCCCTTGCAGACTCTCCACCTGGACGTGTGGGGCCCCGCCTGCGTCCGGGGACAGGGCCACGAGCGGTACTTTCTGCTGGTCGTCGACCACTACACGCGCTACACCACGGTCTTCCCCTTGCGTACCAAGGGTGAGGTCCCTGATGTCTTGATCCCCAGGATCCGCGCTGCTCGTCTCCAGCTCCGCGAGAAGTTCCAGTCGGACTTTCCAGTCCTGCCTCTGCACTCTGACAGAGGTGGCGAGTTTTCCTCTGACCTCTTGGCAGCCTACTGTGCGGAGCACGGCATCACCCAGTCGTTCACGCTCCCGGCCTCTCCACAGCAGAATGGGATTGCTGAGCGCCGCATTGGTCTTGTCATGGAGGTCGCTCATACCTCCATGATCCATGCGGCTGCCCCCCATTTCATGTGGTCGTTTGCAGTGCAGTACGCCGCGCATCAGCTCAACCTCTGGCCCCGTGTCTCTGTTCCGGAGACCTCGCCTACCCTGCGTTGGACGGGGGAGGTTGGCGATGCGTCGGTGTTCCGAGTCTGGGGATGTCGTGCCTTTGTCCGCGATACGTCCACGGACAAGCTCTCCTCCCGTGCCGTTCCCTGTGTCTTCCTTGGCTTTGTCCCTGACGCGCCTGATTGGCAATTTTACCACCCCACCTCGCGCCGAGTCTTCGCCTCTCAGGACGTCACCTTTGACGAGTCGTTACCCTTTTACCGTCTCTTTCCCTACCGCACTGCCCCGCTCCCCCCTCCGCCGCTCTTTCTCATGCAGGGTGCTGCTTCGGTAGACCCCCTGCCTCCCCAGGGTGCTGCTCCCTCAGGTGTTTCCCAGGTAGACCCGGTCGAGCCTGTCAAGGTAGCTGTTGACTCTGGTCCTGTGCGAGGTACTGAGCGTGCTGAGCCTGGGGGTGCTGAGACTGCGGGTGCGGAGACTAGGGGTGCTGAGTCTGGGGGTGCGGAGACTGGGGGTGCTGAGACTGCGGGTGCAGAGACTGGGGGTGCTAAGTCTGGAGGTGCGAAGACTGTAGGTGCTGAGCCTGGCGGTGCTGCGACTGGGGGTGTTGTGCCTAGAGGGACTAAGGCTGGGGGCTTTAAGAGTGACAGTGCTGCGCCTGCTGGCGCTCCTTCTTCATAGCAGTTGCGTGAGTGGTACTCCTAGCGGTGCAGCCTTCGTCGTGAGGCTCCTGGAGCTGGGGGGGTCTGCTGGAGCTGGGGCTAGTCGTCCTGCGGGTGCCGTGTCGCAGCCGGAGCCCCCCTCCACTCAGCGGCTACGTGAGTGGTACGCTCGGCGCTGCAACCTCCGAAGTGGAGCTCCTGGTGTTGAGGTACCGCCTGCTGGAGACGCTACCGCTGTTGGAGGTCCTGGAGCTCCTGGCAGTGCTGCTGGTGCTGCTGGAGCTGCTGGAGGCACTGGAGGTGCTGGAGGTGCTGCTGGAGCTGCTGGAGGGTCTGCTGGAGCTTCTGGAGGCTCTGGTGGTGTCTCTGCTGCTGCTGGGGGCACTTCACGGCCGCGGCCGTACTTCGTTCCACTCCTTCAGCGGGTTCTTGGTCAGCCGCCTCCTCCTAGTCCTCCCCCCTCCGTAGAGTGTCCTCCGCCTGTCCAGTCACAGTCACAGCTACCGCCTACCTTGCCGCTTCCTGGTCCTCCTCCCTACACTGGTCCGACAGGCGGTCTTATAGAGCGTCGTGAGCCTGAGTCTCGTCCTGTGTCGCCTGTGTCCCGTCCGGCGTCACCTGTTCGTACTGCTTGTGCTAGTCGCCGTGTACCACGTGAGCGTCCGCCACCTTTCCTTGGCACACACCGGATGTCACTGCATCCCTCCACTGCTCCACAGCGTGTCCCTCTACCGTCTCCTCCCCCGTCCTCTCTTCCTGCCCTTGCTGACCCGGAGTTTGACTCCGTTCGTGCTGCCAGTCCTACTGTCACGCGTCTCCTGGCCACTGCTGTCACTGACCCTTCCTTTGAGTCTGCTGCTGCGTCTGCCCTAGTTGCTGAGCTTGTCGACTTTGCTGCTCGCTGTCGTCTAGACTACGCTGCCATTCTTGTTGCTGAGTCTGAGTCTGTCTGTCCTCCGTCCGTCGGGGGTGAGTGTGCTCTTAGCACGGACGTCCTTGAGGACAGGCAGGAGGACCTTGAGTGTCTTGCAGCCGCTGCGCCCCATCTCGTGTCCATGCTGATTGCCCCTGAGGGAGACCCGGATGCACCAGACATCCCGACTCCTCGATCGTACGCTGAGGCGATCGAGGGTCCCTACTCCTCACAGTGGCAGTCAGCCATGGACGCAGAGATGGCTTCCTGGAAGTCCACAGGCACCTACGTCGACGAGGTTCCCCCACTTGGGGAGAACATCGTTAGTGGCATGTGGATTTTCAGGGTGAAGCGGCCGCCGGGTTCTCCGCCTGTCTTCAAGGCTCGTTACGTTGCTCGAGGCTTCAGTCAGCGAGAGGGAGTAGACTTCTTTCAGACCTTCTCCCCCATCCCGAAGATGACTACTCTTCGGGTACTACTGCACGTTGCTGCTCAGCGTGACTACGAGCTTCACTCTCTTGACTTCAGCACAGCTTTCTTGCAGGGCAGTCTGCACGAGGAGATCTGGCTGCGCCGCCCTCCTGGCTTCACTGGGTCGTTTCCTCCTGGTACCCAGTGGAGCCTCAGGCGGCCGATATATGGTCTCCGCCAGGCACCACGTGAGTGGCACGACACACTGAGGACTACTCTTGCGGCACTTGGGTTCGCTCCTTCTACTGCTGACCCGTCGCTGTTTCTACGCACCGACACTTTGCTGCCACCGTTCTACATCCTCGTGTACGTCGACGACTTGGTCTTTGCCACTGCTGACACTGAGGCTCTCGCCCACGTGAAGTCGGAGCTGCAGAAGAGACATACGTGCACAGACCTGGGTGAACTGCGCAGCTACCTTGGCTTGCAGATCACCCGGGACAGAGCACGCCGCACCATTACCCTGACTCAGTCTCACATGGTGCAGCAGGTCCTTCAGCGTTTCGGCTTCACCTGGTCCTCAGCACAGGCCACTCCTCTGGCTGTAGGTCACTTGCTCTCAGCTCTGCCTTCGGATGAGTCCGTAGAGTCGAGTGGTCCTTACCCAGAGCTAGTTGGTTGCCTCATGTACCTGATGACTTGCACTCGTCCTGACCTAGCATAACCTCTTGGCCTTTTGGCCCGCTACGTAGCTCCTGGCAGGCACCGAAAGGTGCACTCGGATGCTGCAAAGAGGGTGTTGCGCTACTTGTGCAGTACACCGGGCATGGGGCTCGTGGTTGGAGGAGGGAGCTCAGTTGTTCTCACTGGACACTCAGACGCTTCTTGGGTTGACGACCAGGCTACTCAGCGGTCGTCACAGGGTTACACCTTCAGCCTTGGTTCTGGTTCAGTTTCGTGGCGCTCTACACGTTCGTCTTCAGTTCTCAGCTCCAGTCGTGAGGCTGAGATCTACGCCACAGCCATGGCTGCACAGGAGTTACGCTGGCTCACCTACCTGCTGACCGACCTTGGAGAGAGGCCTAGTTCTCCTCCAGTGCTGTACATCGACAACAAGGCTGCCATTGCCTTGTGTGAGGAGCACAGACTGGAGCACAGAATGAAGCACATTGCTCTCCGTTACTTCGTTGCTCGAGAGCTGCAGCAGCGTGGTCAGCTTCGTCTGCGTTACGTGGCCTCTCGGGCCAACACCGCTGATATATTCACCAAGGCACTTCAGCCTGGTGATCATCAGCGCTTTTGTACTTTGCTGGGGCTGGTGCCCACTTTTCCTCACTTGTTGTAGGCTTTGCCTGTACTGTGATCTCTATATATACTCCTGCTTGTTTGCTCTGCTAGGCTGAGATCACCCTTCTTGTTTGTACTATATATATACTTCTGCATGTGAGCTGGCCATACGGCCCTTTACTTGTGCTCGGAATGTGTGGTGACGTCGTGATCCACCCTGAGCTTGCTTGTCTTTCCTGACTGGTCTTGTGACCCCTTGCTCTCCCCCACTTTGCCTATGGGGGTGTGTCAAACTTTATATGTGTTGTTGTTGTGTAGGCTATAGTGGGTTAGCCTTTAGGGGGTACACAAAACTAGGGTTCACTACTTGTACTCCATCTTTTCATAGTTCACACACTTCTCATTATGATAGGGTCAGGAGTCAAAGGAGCAAACCCAAGGGCCGCAAGTGTCATCCTCAGTGTGTTCGTGCCACTGACGAGGCGCCTAGCAGAGACCGTTGACTTGCTGCCGAAGGCTCCACAGGGTACCTGCAGGAAACGACCTAGTGAAGCCAGGTGGGCAGCGCAGCCAGATCTCCTCGTGCTGGCTGACCTGTAAGAAAGCTGTGCTGAAGTCAAGAGAGTGAAGCTCGTAGTCACGTTGAGCGGCAACGTGTTGGAGCATCCGAAGAGTGGTCATCTTCGGGGTAGGGGAGAAGGTCTGGAAGAAGTCAACTCCTTGTCGTTGAGTAAAGCCTCGTGCAACGTAACGAGCCTTGAAGACAGTCGGAGAACCCGACGGCCGCTTCACCCTAAAAATCCACATGCCAACGACTATGTTCGCACAGGGAGGGGGAACTGCATCGACGTAAGTGCCTGTGGACTTCCAGGATGCCATCTCTGCGTCCATGGCTGTCTGCCACTGAGAGGAATAAGGACCTGTGATCTGTCGGATGCCATAGGCCTTCTCCTCTCTTGCCCACGTCCCTCTCCTTTCATCTATCCTCGCGGCCATCATGGCAGAGCTCCCCTCCCGTGTTGCTTGAAACCCTCATCACTCGCACCCATCACTGTACACGCGCTCTGGCTGCATGCCATGCTGCAACCTCACATCCCCTTCCACGGTACTTTGCCAGCTGGACTCCCCCAACTCTCCGCTGGTCCGTGTTACATCCTCTGCTTCGCTATTCCCTTTCACCCCCTTCTCATACTCCTTTCCTTGTTGCATATGATTGCGAATTTACTTCCAATCTTATGCGACAGCTGTTGGATGCCATAGGCCTTCTCCTCTCTTGCCCACGTCCCTCTCCTCTCATCTATCCTCACTTGCTGCCCTTCCTTCCTTCCTGCTCTCCCTTTTCTAGGACTTCCTGTCGGGAGCCGTCCTGCCCTTTTCCCTTGCTGTTCCTTCATACCCACTTGCTTTAGCCACTTGCCCCCTTCCGCGACCTGCCCTGCTCCTGCTACTGGTCTGAAGGAACTTGCCCCATCTTCTTCCCCGTAGCCTTTGCTACATTCGTGATGTGGTCCCTGCGTTGCTTCCCTGCCTCTGACTCGAGCACTAGCACTCCGGAGGGTTTCACTTCTTTCACTACCCACCGCTCCGCTGTGAGCCCCAAATCCAGCACGTCCTTCTTTGCCTTCCGCAGGTATACCTCGGTTCCGCTCCCCACCTCATGCCCCTTTCCCTTGCCTTTCTGCAACTGCCTCTGCTGGCACCTCTTCGCATCCCTCAGCTGTGCGGTGTGAAGGTTCTCCAGTGCTGCGGGCATGAGCTTCTTTAGGTACCTCGCCCTGCAGTCTGCTAGCGCCGCCCAGTTCTCTGCTGTCCCTGCCGTCACCACGTCAGTCAGCACCTTGGGCGCTTGTACTGGTAGCATTGGCTGCCTGCCGTAGAGCAGGTAGTACGGCGAGTAATCCCGCAAGGCTGCTTGTTTGCTGAACCTGTATCCCGCCGTCACCCAGTGTAGTTCCTGGTCCCAATCCTGCTCATGATCTTCTCCGTACGCTCGCAGCCCTCTCTTGATGGTCTGAATCATTCGCTCGGTCAGGCCGTCGGACTGTGGGTGATACCTTGACGCTCTGCGGTGCACGATGCCGACTTCTTTGAGCAACTTGTCAAAAGCTCCCATGAAATCTGTGCCCTGGTCGGTGAGCACCTCTCCGCACGCTCCGAACCTCGTCAGCACTTGATCCGTGAAGGCCTCCGCGATCAGCTCGGCACTCTTGCTACTCAACGCCCGCACCTCCACCCACTTCGAGACATGCTCTATCATCACTAGCACGTAACGCTTGTTCTTGCGGCTCAATGGCATCTCTCTCGCCAGGTCCAGTGACCATCGGTACCCCAACCCCATGATGGGCAAGGATTGCAGCTCTTGTTGCTCCTTCTCCAACTGCGCTTTGTTGCGGCTGCAGAGCCCGCACTCAGCCACCACTTCCTTCACTTGCCGATGCAGTCCTGCCCACCACCAGGTCGTCACCATTAACTGCGCCGTGCGGACGTGACCATAATGTCCCAGCTGTTTGTGCACCTTCTCTATTTGCCCCTTCCTTTCCTCCGGCGGTGGCACCCCTTTCCAACCTTCCTTGATCTGCACTTGTAGCTGCTGTTGGTACCACCAATAGTGCTGTCCCCGTGCCCTGGCACGGTCGCTAACCTCCTCTTCCGCCTCAGTTTCTCCTTTGACCCAGCGCAGTGCTTCCGGATCTCCCCAGATGTCTTCTGGTCCGGCTCCTCTGTATCTCACTGCGTCTGCCTCCAACCCTACTCTTGCCATGGCTACCAGACACATTGCTAGGGAACTTGCCCTCTCTCCCGCCTTTAGATCCTCTTCAGCCGGGGTGGGTTCCGTGACAGCCCATCCACATGCTGCAGCGTCTTCCCGGGGCGATGACGGATCTTGAATTCGTACTTCTGAAGTTGCATCGTCCATCGTGCGTTCCTCCCAGTGAGTGTCTGATTCGTCATCAGCCAAGTCAGAGGCTGATCGTCGGTGACGAGTGTGAAGGGGCTGCCTTGCAGGTACACCCTGAAGTGATTCACCGCCCATACTGCCACGAGCCCCTCTCCCTCATACGAGCTGTAGTTTGCTTTTGTTGGGCTGCAGCTCCTGCTGGTGAAGGCAACCACTCTCTCTCCCTGCTCTGTCTCTTGGCAGAGCACTGCCCCGATACCTAGACTACTCCAGTCGGTGTACAGTGTAAAAGGCTGGTCCCTCCACGGCAGTACCAGCACCGGCCCCGTCTTCACTGCCTTGAGCAGGTCTTTCAAGGCCCGATCTTCCTCTTCTCCCCACTTCCACTCGCTGCTCTCTCGGAGCAGCTGGTTGAGGACTGACGCTCGGCGGCTGAAGTTGGGGACGAACTTCCGGTAGTAGTTCAAAAACCCCAGTACCGCCCGCAGCTTGCTCCTGTCCGTTGGCGCCGCCACCTTGTCAAGGACTGCGACCTTTGCCTCCTGGACGGAGAGTGTCCCGTCGGACACTTCGAAACCCAGGTACCGCACCGTGCGCTCTCCGAATCTGCACTTGTTGGGATGGCAGGTCAGCCCCGCCTTCATGATTGCCCCCAGCACTCGCTCCACATCCGCCACGTGGCTCGCAGCATCCTTACTGAATACGATGACGTCGTCAATGTAGCAGGCTGCGCATTTAATACCCCGCAACACGGTATCCATGGCCTGCTGGAAGGTTGCCGACAAATTCTTCATCCCGAACAGCATGCCGTTCCACTCCCAGAGCTCATCCACGCCGTAGAACGCTGTCTTTGCTTTGTCCTCTTCGCGTATCTGAATCTGGTTAAAACCCTGTCGCAGGTCCAGTGTGGTGAAGACCGTTGCTCTCTCCAGCTTATCAAAGATGCTCTCCGGCACCGGCATCGGGTAGCGGTTCGCCTTAGTGATTTTATTGAGATCTCGGTAGTCCCCGCACATACGTCGTGAGAGCACTTCTCCATTCATGTCCTTCCGCGCTGCCACCACCGTGGCCGCCGCGTACTCCGATGTGGATTGTCGGATCAAGCTTGCCTCCACCAGCTCGCAGCACTTCTCCCGGCATATTTCCTCATCCGCTCGATGTCATCCTCCGCTTGCGTTGGAATGTGGGCACATCGGTAGTCAGCTCGATCTTCATCTCTCCCACCTTGCTTTTGCCCAGCTCTTTGAGAGAGAAGGCAAATGCCCCCCGATAGCGCCTCAGCATCCCCTTCATGACCTCTGCCTGTTCCGCGTTCAGCACTGAGCCCACTTCCCATTCCTTCTCTGTCCCTCCTTCGACTGCTGTGCGTTCTGCTGTCGCCTGCTCTGCGCCCGCGGCTGTTCCGTCTGCCAACGTTTGTTCTGCTCCTGCATCCACCACAGCCCCGCCTCCTGGCGCCTGTGCTGCTTCTGCATTTGTGGCGGCTCTTTGCGCTGGCGTCTGTTCTGCTCTCCCTTCTAGTGCCATGAAGCCAGGCATGCAGCTTTGCTTCGCCACTCTGCTCCTGACTGCCAGGTCGCCTTCCTCTCTAGGTGGCCATCCCCTCTTGCGTATCTGCTCCTCCACTTCTGTCAGCCCATCCAACTTCCACTTCAGGTTACCGAGCTGCCATTGCGCGTCGCTGTTGGGTCCGGCCCCTTCCGCCCACCACTCCTTTTCTTCCACCTTGACCTCCATGTCCCAGAGCAGGAGCTGGACTTCCACCGTGTGCAACATCCACTCCACCGCTTGCACATCCATCCCTTGCCCGAGAGCCCACTTTCG
This sequence comes from Closterium sp. NIES-65, assembly GCA_948144175.1. Taxonomy (NCBI): domain Eukaryota; kingdom Viridiplantae; phylum Streptophyta; class Zygnematophyceae; order Desmidiales; family Closteriaceae; genus Closterium; species Closterium sp. NIES-65. The sequence goes on from CANXME010000936.1 coordinate 1,089,660, forward strand.
CTCCCACTCTGCCACTCCTTCAGCCGCCGTAGCTCCTAGTAGAAACCCCATGGCCAATTCTCTTTCCAGCGTCGTGGGTCCTCCCCACTCTCCTGTTCGCAAGTCCTTCACCATTCCCGGTCCCGGTGTTCCTTCCCTCATCTGGAGCGCGTATGACCCAGCGTGCGCTACTAGTGTTGGCCACGCTTCCCTTGGTTGGTCGGGCGTGTTGCAAGGGTATAGCGCCAGGTGATCAGGGTAGCACACGGGTGCTTCCTGCCGGCTGGGCTCCAGTATGTCCCTCACCAGTCTTGCCTCAGGCCTTTTCAGCTTCGAGAGCTCCAGTCGCAAACGCCCCTCCGAGAGGCCGTTCTGCCAATAACGTCGATCTCGGTGTGATCTCGATCCCGCTTGCGCCACGTCCATTGCGACTCCTGCCCCCAGCAGGGACGTCACCCTTCGATTTGCCGCCTTTACTGGTTCTCTCAGGTTCGTGGCGAAATCCGGGTTTTACAGCACGTACAAATACTCCCCATGAATCCTGTGGACCATCTGCATCACCCGCACCTTATCCTCGAACAGCGCCGACCTTTCGTCTTTGAATCCAAGCCCTTCTCCCGCTCGGGACACTCCTTGACATTCCTAGCCGGCGATTAGCATGTCCACTCTTCCCCATGCTGCCACCTGCGCTTCCGTTATCTCTTTTACATCATGTCCGACTTGCCCCCAGTTACCGTCCGTGGCCCCCTCCAGAATTTGTCCGGGGTAGGTACGTTTCAGCATCTCCACGTGGTGCTCTGCCATCTTCCGTACCCTGGGGTTTGCTTCCACGTACGTCCACCTTTCGATCCTCCACCCCGCCTTCAGCGCTGCTGCCAGCCCGGTTCCCAATCCTCCGAACAGCTCTAGCATTCTCACTGGCTTCTGCAGGAGACGTTTATTCAGCAGCTCTCCGGGAATCACTTCCTTCCTTTCTGCCCACGCCTCGCGAGTCTCCCGCTGCTTCAATTTTGCTTCGGCCTCGTACCAGCTCATTTCCCCGAGTTGGTCTTCCAGTTCCACCGTCCTAGCCTGATAAGCTCCTTTTGGTTCTTGGCTTACGAAACGCACTAGCAAGTTTCCTCTTGGCCCTCCTGGCCTCTAGAATCGTGGCCGGTAGATCACTTTCTCCTGCCACGTGCAGATCGTTGCTCCCACCGCATACAGCAGCCTAATCCCCATCAGCAGGTCGTAGTCTTCAGACTCAGTCACCCCGCATGTTAGTTTCACGCGGCATTCATCCCTCTCTTCGGGCTTCAGCACGATCTCCACGGTGCTACGTGTACACGGCAGCCATTTCGGTTCCCCTCCTTCGGCAGTCATGACGGAGAAGCCTCGTTCCTTCAACCTTCCTTCCTCGTGTAGTTGCATCTGCTTCGCCAGCCCTTTACCGATCAGGACATGGTGAGAGCCCGTGTCAACAATGGCCATGTCCACCGGGATTCCGGCTACGACCACTGATCCCTTTGCCACCACCAACACTGTCGAGTGACACAGCATGCGCTCCTTCGGATGCCGGTACGCTTCATCTTCCAATTCGGGGTGCTCCTTGCACAGTTGCTCCCTGGCACATCCTCCTCCCTGCATGCCTGCTCGCAGCACTCCGCCTCCCCGCTGCCGATGTTCTTCTCGCCTGGTGCCTGGCCTTGCCATGAGCACGAAGGACACATGACTCTGAGTCTCCTCGTCCTCTTCGGTTGTTACAAACATCGCCCCGGCGCCTCTATCCTCTCCTCCCATCTCCTCCAACTGTTCTCGGAGCTTCCGCATCTTTTCCTCGATTTCACCCCTGCTCTTGCTTCTCCTTTTTGGGGGGCGCTTGGCGTAACAATCCGCTTCTCCGTGACCCTTCCTTCCGCAATTCTTGCACGTGGGGCTTTTTGGGCAGTCTCGCCGTAGATGCCCCGTCTCCCCGCACGTGTCGCATCGCGGCGCTTGAGCACAGTCTTTTTGCAGGTGCCCCACTTGCCCGCACCGGTGGCATCTCCTCCTGTCCGCGCTTGGGCTTTCGTCGCACGCTCTCATCTCCCCTTGAGGGCTGGCCATCCACACTCCCCGGCGGCGCTCTGCTCCGCTGGTTTTTGCTTTTTCCAGCTCGTAAAGCTTCGATCCGGTCTCGTATCTGCACGCCAGATCATACACTTGATGTAGGGTAGCCTTCCATCCCATCTCGAACACCTTCCCTCGTAGCTCCTTGACCATTTTCTTATCCTGACCGTTGAGAAACTTGCTGATCAGGCGTCGTTTGTCCGTACACTCCATGTCCAACGCTAGCTCCCGCATGCGTCTGTAATATCTCAGCAGTGATTCCTCGCCTTTCCTCTCGAAGTATGAGAACTGCTGCACCTTTTCCGGTGTCTGCATGGGAAATTGCCGTCTCAGGTTCTCCAGAAACTCGTCGACGATGCCCCACGGTGGTCCCTTCTGGCTTCGGTATTTCTCAATCAGCTCTTCCTGCGTGATGCAATAGTATGTTCGACAGCCCGCGGAAGAACTCCTCCGCCTCCAGCCCATCTCGCCTCCAGCGGTACCGCACGTTATCGATTTGCATCAGGTAATTTTGCAGATCTGCTCCCACGCCCGCCTGCCCGACGAATCTCTTAGGGACCTTGATTTCACGCAAGTTAATGTATTTCCACTTCTCGAATCGCTGGCCGGATCCATCTTCTCTCCTCGCTTCGGAACCTTCCACCAGCTCCATGCCTGTCCATCGCTGCCGTTCCACGGAGCCGGCTCGCTGCAGAGGGCCGCTTCCTGACTCCCCGCTGGCCCGCGTCGAGTCCTCTTTCCCGACCGTCAGCAGATCTCCTTGACTCCGCCTGCGTGGCGGGATCCGATAGACTTCTCCTTCTTTCATGTTGGTTCCCACCGACGCTCTCCCCGACCCTGCCGCTCCGCGGCTTGCCTGGTCTGCGCCTTCTTGCATCTCGTCCGACGTCTCGTTACCTCCAGAAATTTCTTACTGGTACGTCCGCCCGGATCTCAGCGGCATGTGGCCGCCCCACTCTTCTTTGTATTCCGAAAAAGCCACTAACCCATCGACGGTTTCCTCTGACTGGCTAGTTAATGCTTGGTAAATTTGCACACACCATTCCAGTAAAACGAGAAAACATACAAAGAAGCAGGTTAGGAATTGAGGCTAGCAACCTATGTACACGAAAGAACTGGCATAGCTCATCCTACGCCTGCCACCACGCTTGGTCGTGACCCTGCTCCTGCACACATGCGCAAGCAATCAACAGTCATCCGACATGCAGGCAATCGTAACCGCACATCACAGCCCACCATATGTACAGGGTATAATCTGCACCACTCGCGGCCATCCTGGCAGAGCTCCCCTGCCGTGTCGTTTGAAACCCTCGTCACTCACACCCATCACTGTACATGCGCTCTGGCTGCATGCCGTGTTGCAACCTCACACCCCCTTCCACGGTACTTTACCAGCTGGACTCCCCCAACTCTCCGCTGGTCCGCGTTACATCCTCTGCTTCGCTATTCACTTTCACCCCCTTCTCACACTCCTTTCCTGGTTGCATGTGATTGCGAATTTACTTCCAATCTTATGCGACAGATCGCCTCTGCGTAAGAGCGCGGGGTCAGGATTTCTGATGCATCCAGATCTCCCTCAGGGGCAAGCAGCATGGCAGTGAGATGAGGTTCAGCAGCCGCAAGACACTCGAGCTCAAAGTGCCTGTCCTCTAGGACGTGCGTGTCAAGGGCACACTCACCCCCCGACGGACGGAGGAAAGTCAAACTCAGACTTAGCAACAAGACTCGCGACGTAGTTGAGAGGAGACGCAGCAGCAAAGTCAACAAGCTCAGTGACTAAGGCAGACGTAGCAGCAGAATCAAAAGTAGGGTCAGCGACAAGAGTGGCGAGAACACGAGTAACAGTGGGTCTAGCAGCACGAGCACGGTCAGACTTAGGGTCAGGAACGTCTGGAAGTGAGGACTCAGGAGGAGACGGCAGGCAAACTCGCAGTGAAAGAGAGGAAGGACGAAGTGCCATAGTGTGAGTGCCGGGGACAGGAGGAGGACGCGGACGAGGAACACGTCGACCAGTGCGAACAGTGCGAATAGGCGAGGCGGGACGAGACTCGGGCTCATGATGCTCTATAAGAGAGTTTGTCTGCTCAGTGTAACGAGAAGGCGCAGGCAGTTGGGAGTCTGGCTGTACATGTGGCTGCGACTGGTCAGGCCAGTAGAAGATGGGAGACTAAGTACCTGGTGAAGTACCGAGCCAGGTGGCAGCAGAACGAAAAATGGTCGCCGCTGCACAGTGCCTCCAGCACCAGTACCGCCAGCTCCAGCACCCACAATGCCAACACCTCCAGCTCTAGGTTCTCCAGCTCCAGTGCCTCCAGCGCCAGCACCTCTAGCTCCAAGGCCTCTAGCACTAGCGCCTCCAGCTCCATGGTCTCCAACTCCAGCTCCTCCAGCTTTAGGGTCTCCAGCTCCAGCGCCTCCAGCTCCAGCGCCTCCAGCTCCAGTGCCTCCAGCTCCAGCAACTCTAGCACCTCCAGTTTCAGCAGCACCAGCACCTCTAGCACCAGCAATACCACCAGCTCCGGTAGCTCCAGTACCTCCAGTACAAGCACCTTCAGGACCAGCAGCTCCAGCACCTCCGGTACCTCCAACTCCAGCGCCTCCAGCACCAGCAGTACCTCCAGCACCTCCTGGACTAGCAGCTCCAGCACCTCCAGCTCCAGTGCCTGCAGCGGCAGGGCCTCCAGCTCCAACAGCGCCACTTTGAAGGCAGGTGCGCCGAGCACACCACTCGCGTAGCTGCGGCTGTGAGACAGGCTCTCGCCGGCGAGACTGCTGTGGCGAGGCACCCGCAGGTCCTCCAGCAGACGCACTACCCTTAGGCTCAACACCCCCAAACTCAGTACCCTCAAGCTCAGCACCCCCAGGCTCCGCACCCTCAGGCTCAGCACCCTCAGGCTCCGCAGTCTCACGCTCCACACTCTCAGGCTCAGCACCCCCAGGCTCCGTACGCTCAGGCTCAGCACCCCTAGGCTCCGCACCCGCAGGCTCAGCACCCCCAGACGTAGCACCCCTAGCAGCACCACCCCCAACAGCACCGGAGTCGCCAGTGACCTCGACAGGCTCAGCTAAGGGGAGTGGGTCTACCTGAGACACACCTGAAGGAGCAGGCACCTGAGGGGGGAGGGGTTCTACTAGAGGGGGACCTGGAGTGAGGAAGAGCGGCGAGGGGGGGGGGAGAGGGGCAGTGCGGTAGGGGAAGAAACAGTAAAAGGGAACCGACTCGTCAAACGTGACGTCCTGAGAGGGAAGGACACGGCGCGTGGTGGGGTGGTAAAACTGCCAGCCACGCGCGTAAGGGGGAAAGCCGAGGAAGACACGGGGAATGGCGCGGGAGGAGAGCTTGTCCGCGGAAGTATTGCGGACAAAGGCACGAGAGCCCCAGACCCGGAACACTGACGCATCGCCAACCTCCCCCATCCAACGAAGTGTAGGCGAGGTCTCCAGCAAAGAGACACGGGGCCAGATGTTGAGCTGATGCGCAACGTACCGAACCGTTAACGGCCACAGAAAATGTGGAGCAACCGCATGGATCATGGAGGTACGAGCCACCTCCATTACTAAGCCAATGCGGTGCTTAGCAACCCCATTTTGCTGCGGGGAGGCCGGAAGCGTGAACGGCAGAACTATGTTGGAAAAGTCGCGCCCAGCGCATTATACGCAAGCGTATATACGCTTGCGTATAGTGCGTTATGCGCTTCGTGAGTGACTTTGAAAGTCGCAGAAAGTACGCTGCCCGGGCAGCAAAAGGCTTTTACCGGGCAGACGAAAAAAACCGCCGAAGGAGGGGGGGGGGGAGTGGTGGTTTTACCGAATTTCATATATTGAAAAAACCCACCATTCTCAACTACTCAAAGCAAGCAACATGCATCTCTCCTACCCCACCCCCTACTCCCACCCTCTACTCCCCCCGTCCCTTCCTTCCTCCTCTACTTGTACTCATCCTCCAGCTCATCCTCCTCCCCCTCCTCCTCATCTTCCTCCGAAACCTCGTTGTACCCTTCCGGCAGGGAGGCCTCAGGGATGTTCCCCGGGAGAACCGTCACCCACTCAGCCCCCTTGTGCCAGTTGCGCACAATGTTCTAATTGTGCGCAACATACACGAGGTCCCGACACTTCTCGGACCCCAACCTGTTGCGCTTGGCAGTGTGGATCGATTCCCACACTGCCCAGTTCCTCTCACACGCCAATGCGGACACTGGCTGAGAGAGAACGCGACAAGCGAGCGTTGTCAGCTCGGGGTGCTCCGTCCCGTGCCACGTCCACCACTGGACGGCCGTCTTCTTACCGGCCTTCACGAGCTCACGGTCAGAGATGGCGTCGGGTAGGCCGAAGCTCCCCTGAAGGGTGTTGAATGCCGTCAGGGCGTCCTGGATAAACGTGGGATGCGCGCAGCTCCTCGCCCTCCTTGCGCGTGACGGTCCGCCCTGCGTAGTGACGAGCGACAAACGCTTTGAAGACGCGAGTACACTCCAGGTCGGTGCGGAAGATGCCTTCCTCTTGGTTGACCGGGGTTTAGGATCCGGCCAACCACGTGCATGGCACACGCCATGCTATGGTCCCAGCGCTTTTGGACGATGTTGGTCACCTCCGTGCGTTCACTGCTGGACAGCACTAATCCCGCCTCCTCCTCCTCCTCCAGCTTCGCATTGATGTCTTCCGTGAGCTACAGCATCAGATCGTACATCCTGCACATCATGCCCTTGGCCGTCGAGTCGGTCTTGCGCATGACGACAAAGGGGATCTTCAGGAGGGCGACGAAGAACTCCGCACCTTTCCACCACACGGCATCCATGATCATGGTTGCGAAGGGCTCGACCGGCGGCTTCCTCCCCTTCGCCCAAGCCTGCCACTCCGGGCTCAGCACCATCTGCGTCAATGCACTCCGCACCTCACAAAGCCGCTGCACCGCGATGAATTGCGTGCCAAATCTGGTGCCCGCCGGCTTCAGCACCTGCTTTCCCTTCCCTCCCTTCACCTGCGGGCTTTGCATGTAACCTTTGGTGAAATGGTGGGCACGCACAAAGGTAATAATCACCCCCGCCTTAGCCACAATGTCCTTCGCCCAATCCATTTTCCCAATGTCCTCCATGAGCAGATCCATGACGTGAGTAGCGCACGGCACATGCTCAATGTGAGGATACTCAAGCATGAGTTCCCTACATGCAGCCGCATAATTGCTGCCCCCATCCATGCATAACGCAACTATGTTGGCGGGCCCCACCTTCTCAATGATCGGCCGCAAAACGGATGCAATGTAACCTCCCGTCTTCGTCTCCAACTTACAGTCGATTCTTTCGGTGAACACTGCACCGGAATTGTTGATGAGCAGGATGTTGGCTTGGGGACGACCACTTTTGTCCGTCATCATGTCCGAGCCTATCGTCATGCCATCCCGCTTCCAGCTCGCAGTGATGGGAGCGAGCCCCCTCTCGATCTTTTCGCGGCAGCGCGCAAGGCCGACGCCACCAACATACCGCCGCTTCGGGGGAACGTAGCCATGGCCCGCGTCCGTGATGCAGCGCACAGCGTTGCGCCAAAGAGGGTGATCGGCGAGATGCTCCGGGAGGTGAAGTGCCGCCCACATGAGGCAGATGGCGTCGTCTGCCGATTCCTTCGCACACAACGCCCCTTCCCCGTAGAAGTCTTCGATGCACTGCTTCTTCGCTCCACCTGCACACGCCTCGATCGCCATCTCCTCCGCCTTCTTCTTTCCTTCCCTGCAGGCGTGTTTGCCTTCGTACAATTCGCGGACGGCGCCGCGGTCAGCAGAAGGGATAGGCGCCTTGCAAAGACGGACGTCCTTCCGTTTCAGCCCTTTCCAGCGCGTGATGTGTTGCGCGCAACGGAAGGCGCCCCCTACGAACTTAAGCTTGCAGTGCCGGCATATGCGGAGAGTACACTCAGGACCATTCGAGGTACCTTCGGTAGAGGTAAGGAAATGCTTAAAAATAACATGGGTGTTCACATGAACATCCTCGTCGTCTGCCATGGTCGCGTCATTCGAAACACTAGGAGCCTCACTAGTGGCACTTGCGGGAGTACTAGAAGGAGTCGACATCAAGTGCAGGTGAGCGGGAGTGTTGAGAGAGAATGAACGAGGAGAGAGATAATACAGATGACGGGAATGAGAGCTTACCTTATAGTCCAGGATGTGGTTGAACCACCTACGCTGGTTGACGACATTCGTGTTTGTGTGTTGGAGTCGCGCGATAGCATAGGGTGCAGTGTGGTTCAAATTTTCCCACGTCCCCACATTTTGACAGGTGTGGGTGACAATGTGGTTGGGACGTGCGTACAAATTGGGGTGGGACGTGCGTACATTTTGAGTCGCGTCGCACATTCGCAATTCGTGCGCGACTATTGAAATCTGGTTTTTTTTCGGGTCAGCCCGAACTTTCGCCAACGAATATACGTACGACTTGCGTACACCGTATATTCGTAAACGACTATACGGAGTGCGCTTATGGTTTCTGGCAACTTTTCCAACATAGCGGCAGAAGGATGCCCTCCCCACGGCAAAAGTCTTGCAAGAGGTCGGAGGAGAACTCACCACCTTTGTCAGAGTGCAGACGTAGGACAGGATTGTCCTGGCGGAACCGCTCGCGAAGCTGAAGATGGACAGCGCGGATCCAAGGGATCAAGACATCAGGGACCTCCCCATTGCTGCGCAAGGGGAAGATCGTTGTGTAACGCAAGTAGTCGTCAACAACCAGTAAAAAGTATCCCTCGCGGCCCTGTCCACTGACGCGGGCTGGGCACCACACATCCATGTGGAGAATCTGCAGGGGACCAGTTGTCAAGGGAAACGAGGAGGAGTGAGGAGCGGCGCGCTACAAGGAAGGCATTGAGGAAGGAAGTAAGGAAGGCATTGAGGGGCAGGCGTGGGCGGGAGGGGAGGCAGAGACCTGGGAAGACTAGAGACAAGGAGGCGGGAGTGCATCCCACGGAGGAGTGGCAGGGAGGGGTGACCAAGGTGGTGGTTCCAAAGGAGAGTCTGGTGCGACTGGAGGCGACACGAGTAGGGGGCTGCTACCTAACCTGAGGCGGACAGCTGACTAGACGTAGCAACCTGAGGAGGCGTAGTAGTCAGTCTGTACAGACTCGACCCAGGCCGACGGGTGAACGTGGCTAGGTGATGGCCTATCCGTGTACACGTGCAGATTAACACACGCTGACCCCCAGGAGTGGTGATAGTGACCATCGCATCCTGGAGGGCTGCGGTACTCACCAAGTTTGTAGAGAACGAGGGGAGGTGAAGACCTGAGAGCGAGCCAGACGGAACCACCGGACACGGGAGAACAGTGGAGGAACGTGCAAGAACTGGTCCCCCTGAGGGGTCAGCCAGAGAGACTGCAACTGGTGCAGGGAGTGGTCTGGCAATGGTACTGTTGTGAAAGAAACAGCGGGAAGCATGAGTCAAGAATGAAGGTGTGCAAGGCCTCAGCAGGTGTAGTACCAGAGAGAGCAAACTCACTAGCACCTAGAGCATCAGCCTCTATTCCTGGGTCGGGCGGCACACACAGGTAACAGTCCCCCTAAGCACTAACAGTCAAAGCATACATGGCAGCAAGGATAGCATCATAATCAAGAGCTAATGCATCCACATCATTCCTAAGCAGCTCTAGCCAGAGGGAGAGCTCAGCCTCGTCGCCAAACTCTTCGCGCCAGGCGTCGTCAAGACGGGAGAAGCAGCGGTACTGTGTGTGACCAACCTTCCCGCATGTCTGACTAGCACGGTCGCTTGTGTGAATAACGTACGTGCAGCGAACACTACCCCAAGATGCCCCACGCTGAGCAAACCAGTCACGAAGCTGCTGGGGAGAAGGGGTCTCGCGCGGACGCTACTGCTGCTGCCTCTAGCCACCGCCAAAACCTCCCCTCTGAGCGGCTCCACCCCGACCGCCACCACTGCCGCCACCACCACTCCCACTGCCGCCACCACCGCCGCCACCACTCCCACTTCCGCCACCACCACCGCCACCACCGACGCCCCCACTCCCACCACCACTCCCATCGCCACCACCGCCACCTCCACCACCTCCACCGCCTCCACCATCGCCTCCACCGCTGCCACCCCCACCACTCTTGCCTCCCTTGCCCTTGCCGTTGCGGTGCCTCCCACTAGGAGCAGAGCAGCCCCGACCTCCTCAGCACGAAGGAAGTCAACAGCAGCAGCAAAGGCGAATGAGGGGGCAAGGGGGGAGGGGGAACACCCCTCAAAGAAGGGAGTGCAAGGAGTGCCACGAGCAGCACCTACAGCGACTATGCTAGCCTCAGCTGCAAGGAGGTGCTTCTCAAGCAGGTCGACAGTGATGTCTGTGGGGTCAAGGGCAAGAAAGTGGTCCCTGACTGCGCGAAGAGAGTCAGGGAGGCGGGTGATGATGAATTAGAGAGTAATGCACATGGGGTGGGGGTTATTTTCTCGAAACTCGGTTTTGAGCGCGACGCGGTAGCGAGTGTTGCTAGTATGAAGGTGGGTGATGAGGTCGTCAACTGTGGCAAAGGCTGACAGCTCGGGAAAAAGATAGGGCAGTATAAGGCGGCCGAGAGCAGTAGTGGCAGGGGAGGAGTAACGAGCAACTACAGCTTCGTGACGGGCAGGGCAGGGCGGCGCGCGGGTGGCAAGGCGGCGCGACGGGCAGGGCAGGGTAGCGCGCGGCCAGCAGGGCAGCGCGACGGGCGGGGCAAGGCGGCGCGCGGCTGGCAGGGCGGCGCGACGGGCAGGGCAGGGCAGCGCGACTTGTGGGGGAGCGCTTTGGGCAGGGAACTACGCAGTGGGCCCTAAAAAAACTGAACGAGAATGATTGCATTGAGAAGAAACGGTGTACAAGTACTAACCCTGATTGGGTTGTACCCCACTACATCCTACACAATATGAACATGATAACAATTTTACACTACCTCGCTGGCGTTGTCGTGACTCGCAGAGAACCTCCGGGCAGGGGCGAAAACAGTTGTCGCCTTCTCCCCCTTTCTGTTGGGAAAATAATCACGGTGTTGTCGCTGGTACCCCCGAACAGCTTCCAAATTTTACAGGTACTCTTTTCATGATGGGTTCTTTCGTGCGCTTAATCAAGCACCACTGCAACTCTGCCGTTGGCATGGATACTATCAGCGACCCCGCCGACTCCGTTAAGACTCATCCTCGAAACTGCTTGTGGCACCCGCAAATGCTAGAAATGAACCACACCACGTAAATCTCGGTCGCCTGAAGGTTGTTATACAAAAGAACAAGTGTTTCTAGCATGCCCACCCGGTCACAATAGTTTTCGTGCAGTTAACCACCCAAGCGACCCACCAATAGAAGGTGATTTTTTGGCGTGGAACCCAGTACTTATGGCTCTTCTGAGACCGATTTTCACGGACCCTAGAGCGCATCAACGTCGAAGATCTCGCCGTAGAACTTTCTAGGTAACTTTTGAAGTACACTTTAAATCGCTTAAACAACTGCCGAGAAGACGTTCACCCGTCTCCCACCGTAGAAATCTTGCCTGAAAAACATGGTTGCAGGAGCAAGCCCCGAAGTCTTTTCCACCGAGTAGCTCCGACGTTTTCGCGGTGATCTGACGTTCACCCATCTCCACACCCGCCGGAATTACACGCGACATATCCTTGGTATCCTTGGCGATGCACACCTCCGCCGCGCCTATTTACGTAAAAACTGACCCCTTCAAGAGTCCCCAAGTAAACCCTGAATTTGCAGAGAAGTTGTGCACAGGCTCAACCGCACTCAAGAAGCTTGAAGGAGCACCCACAACTTTCCCTCTAATGTTTGGTTTTCACCCCTCGACAATTTCACTTGTCGCCGTTCACCTAGCGTCCTCTTTTGTCGGATGAGGTATACTTGGTATTGCCTGCGATTTTTATGACGTTTGATGAAGGCGCAAACGCTATCGTAGTCGGAGCGAGTTTATTATATCAAACTCTCCGCCGGCCGCTTCACTGCACACCGTGCCTATCGCGCTTAAGACTCGACAGCTTCGGAAACTCGGTCTTAGCTGCTACACCTTTCGTTGGGTAGACCTGTTGAATTAGGAGAAACTCTGACAGCTGCCACAACTTCTTCAATTCCGACTTTTTCTGTAGGGTGATTGGTCACCGTAGTCCCGTTTTTGTCGGAGCCGAAACAATATCGCGCCACTCCACGCACCACTTCGAAACCTTTTCTTCACGCCCAACTGTCAAATCAGCGCAATACCCGTGCTTTTTAACCAGCACAGGGCTAAGCACAGGGTCCCACCTTATTCGTCCAGGGCCAACAGGACTTACGTATTGCCTTCAAGGCCTTCTGGTGTGAGGTATGTGAGCCGTTAGGAAACCTTGGCCGGTATTGGTACCCATCCGGCTACCGCCACTTAGCTGCAAACTTTTAGGCATCAGCTTGAGCGTTTCTCTTAAGGTCGTTTTCTCGCCTGCTGGAGTCAAAAGCATTTTCTCTCTCTAGAACGGTATTCGCCGCAACTCCGTATATCGCAGCCCGTAGAACCCCCAAAATTCGTGAGTCTAGACATTGCGCCGAATCGTTGTGCCGTTGGTGTACTGCCCCGTCTGCGACACAACTACCTCTGGCCAGAGCAATTTGTGCCGCCTGAAGTACAATATCGGCTGCCACTGTTGCCACTGTCGCCGATTGTTGGTGCAGGCACAGAAGGGACCCTAACGGAACATACTGGTCATAAGCTAGCATCAGCCTCCACACAAGTTATGCGAGGAAGCAACATCCGCGCAAAGCAACCAGCATGAATGCGCCTAGAAGATACACGAAAGGCTACTGCGATTAAATTGGTGCGGAACCCTAAATGCCCGCTGAACAACGACAGGGTTATTACAAGTGGAAGTGTCAATGTCATTTATACTGGCCCTGTTCGATAGGCTAACACCTTGCAAAAGGCAAGGGTAAGGCTACTGTTAAGGGGAGGGTGCAGCACAACTTCTCCTAGCTGGTCGACCGCCCAATCAAAAGCCCTGCCCTAGGGATCGGAAGGAGCGGGGCCCTGAGGGCGATGCTGCGGAGAATAGGCGATTATGGGAGAGCCTAGGCGCAGAGTTGCACGATCGAAGAGTGAAGTGTGAGGTTTGCGATACGGACTTGCTGGAAACCGGATATTGGTATTTGAAGAACAGTATGCTGGGTATGCAGCAGCAGGCTTGGTATACAGTAATGAAAAGAAGGTAATTGATTAATTGATTGATTACAACAGATACAACATGAACCTTATAGGAAACATAGTGACGTGTGCGAGAACGTTCTACGAGAACGTTGTCCATAAAGAACGTTGTCCAAGGAGAACGTGCAAGCACCTACTCTAGTAAGCGGTTCCAGGTTGGCACCGCCAGGTGAAAATACCATTGGGTGAAAATACCGTCAGGTGCATTTTCTACCTGCCCAGTAGTAGTTGCGCAGGTGCTCGCAACAGATAGTTGCACATACTCGTTTGTGCAATGTCGTTACTTCCCTCCATTTCGGTTCAGTGTTGAACAATGCATACCAAAGCGCACAGATTGGAGTGTACTCGGTGAATACAGAAGCTCTGGTATGCGGTATGCGAAACCTCGCTGCATCGCATAGGGCTGCTACACGCAAAACCAGGCGCGTGCAGGGCTTCACCTTAACACTCCCCTGCCCTGCTCGTGCTTGGGCAATTGAGGAGTTAGCACACCACACAAAGCAAAAAGGAAATAATAGAGTACAACAGGGTGACGATTCTGAAACGCGTCCGCATGTTTCCGCACACGCATACTCACCGCACCAGCCATGTTGAAGGACATGGCACCTATTCCTGCGCGTTGTCACGCGCATCATTTGCAAGATCGACTTGCTCAATGGCAACAGAGCAGCGCTTGAATGCCGGAGAATGCGACGCCTTCGTGAAATCATCAGCGGGTTGCCTGTTAGTCGGGATGTACGAAAGCGCTTCTTTGACGGTCATCGTCGCGATATCCCACCGTCGTTCACGATCAGCGCGCATATAGGGATCCAGTTCTGGCGGTGTGGTATCCGCATTCGCGTCAGCAAGGAGCGTGTTAGCGAATACCGGGCACACATTCTTTGGAGCCACATCGAAGTTGGAGCAGGTGGAATGCCGTGTTGGCAGCTTGATTTCCACCACTTCGCTCGAAGAGTTGTCTCTAGATGACTCCCCTGCAGCTTCGCTGATGACCTCCACAACGTCGCTCGACGTGCTGTCGCTGATCTGCTCCCCTGTCAACTGCTCCCCTGTCAACTGCTCCCCTGTCATGTGCTCCCCTGCCTGTTTCTGCATACCAGGTGCGCCGTTCTCAGAATATGCAGCAGGTCGACCGTCGACGATGCCGATGCGCAGCGCCGAAGGTAACGCGTCATGGCTTCCCTCATCGTCGGCGGCCGACGTGGACAGGGCGTCGGCGGTTGGACGAGAGAGGGTGCCCGCAGCCGGTAGCGGAGAGGAGATGATGGTAAGCGAGGAGGAGGTTGATGGTTTGTTGACAGACGGTGGGAGGGTAGAGTTTGGCAGTGATGAACACGGACGGAGGTCCGTGCAGAGGACGCGGCCGGTGTAGCTCGCACGACCGAGAATATCTCCCTCAGTAGATACGAGAAGTGTCTCGTCACCGGTGTCCTGAAACTGCACACCACTGTCTTTTAGCTGTCCAGCTGACAACAGATTTGCCTGTACGCCAGGCACATACAGCACATTAGGACCTGTGTGCCCGCCGCCCGTTCAAGAGCAATTGTGCCGGGACCTTTTACATGCTGGACATTGCCACTGAATCCACGCACATGGTGAACGTCGCCTTCCGCATTCATCTCCACGAATGCCTCACGCGTCCCCATGAGGTGATGAGAACAGCCACTGTCGAGGAGTACCACGGTCGGATTGGCTTGCACCGCTGCAGCTACCGCCTGGGAATCCTCGCCAGCGTCCAGAGCCATGGAAATGGTCGGTTTCGCCAATGCGTCCGTCACCACGATGGCCATTGAACACGACGCTTGCCTGGTTTGCTCCAGATTGTCACTTGGGGCGTCCTTCACACCCTTTCCGCGGGAGGTTCCGGCATCCGACGGCTGCTCGTCCTCCGAATCGGGGTGCTGGTTGTCCTCGCGGTATGCGGTTTCGCGACGAGGTTGACGGTTTTGCGACCATCCTCGCGGAGCTTCTTGACCGTCGCCAGCCTCCTTATTGACGCGATTGCGGCACTGGTTCGCGAAGTGGTCGGGATCCCCACGCACAAAGCAGTATCGTTGAGAGTTGCGCTTTCCGCCATCGGAACCCTCGTCACTCTTGGTCGTCTTCGCGCGTTTGACCTGTTTGTCATTGTCACCTCCTCCGCGCGATTTCGCCCACTTCTGTTGCTGCCACTGCTGTTTCGACACGACATAATTGACTTGAGGGAGAAGCTGCTCCTTGCGCCGCTCGGATTCAAGTGTGAACTCCTCTTCGATGATATAGCTCGAAAGCGTATCCTCGTCGAGCTCTTCCCGCACACCTGGGAGCTTCACCATGCGTCGAAGGAGATTGTAGCTTGCAGGCAGACCTTTGATGACATGCGTGACGTACGAAGACATTGAGTAGTCCACGCCAGCCATACGTAGATCTGCAAGAATCTGTTGTGCGCGATTGCAGTATGTGGTTGCGCTTTCGTGCTCCCCCATCTCCAGATTTGTCAACCGTTGCTCCAGCTGGCAAATGTAAAGGTCATCCGTTGCCTTGTAGGTCTTCATAATGAATTGCCAAGCTTGAAAACTAGCGTCCACCCGAAGACGGCATGGCTTCAATGCAACTTGGACGACTGGTGAGCAACACCTTGAGATGACCATAAACGTCAACAGCTGTGCGGAATGAAACTGTGTGCGGCGCTCAGCGTCATCCTTGGGCGGCACCTCCACCGTGCCGTCAACAAACTTCTTCAGCTGCGCGATCTCCAACTGCGGCTCAATGGACTCGACCTACGTTGTCAAGTCGTGACGCCCTTCAAGCAGTTTCGGCACGACGATCTTGTCGGGTGAGAACTTGAAGTATCCGTATTCCGGAGCGATTCCACCATCTCGTACCGTTGACGCATTTGCCGTCCACGAGGATCCGCCACCACTCCGTCGTACAGAGTTGCGATAACCATGCGCGTCACTACGCACACTCGCTGTAGCGGCCGATCGAAGGACTTGCGCTTGTGTTCCACCGACACTCGCGGTGTGCACTCTGACGGCCCCTCGTAGTTCACTGCGCGTCACTCTTGCGCCTTCAATGTCATCGATGTTGACGTTGTTGCCTTCAGCACGGGGAGAAGCGGACTCAATTTCCGCCTCACCGCGAGGAGGTGGGTGATCGCGAGCCCATTTCGCACGAGCTCCTTCGATCATCAGCTCCATATCCGCATTGCTGATTTCGCCACCACTGTGGCACTCCCGTTAAGCAGCGACCTGCGCTTCCAGGTCCATGACTTTCGTAGCGGCGCCCTCGCCAATGTCAAACTTGTATGCTATAGTCTGTGTAGGCTGTAGTGGGGTAGACTATATGGGGTACAACACTTCTAGGTTTTCCTACTTGTACCCACCTCTTTCCTAGTTCATCCATTCCTCATTTCTTCACATGGTATAGAGCAGGTTCCCTAGTGGGAACGCTTCCTTGGGCCCACCACTGAATTTTTTTTTTTCTGACCGGAGCGCCAGTCGCTCCTGCCCGAGGCGCGCCTTGTGGGCCACCCTTCTGTCGAGCTCTCTTAGAGGCCCCTCTCACAGCCCCTCATGTCGCCCCTAGCGGCCCCGTCTCCGCCCTTCCAGGCCCCTCGCGGCCCCTAGCGGCCCCGTCGCCGCCCCTACGCGGCCCTGTCGCCGCCCCTAGCGGCCCCGTCGCCGCCCCTAGCGGCCCCATCGCCGCCTCTCTCCCTACGCGGCCCCGTCGCCGCCCCTACGCAGCCCCGTCGCCGCCTCCCTCCCTACGCGGCCTCGTCGCCGCCCCTACGCGGCCCCGTCGCCGCCCCTAGCGGCCCCGTCGCCGCTCCCCTCCCTATGCGGCCCCGTCGCCGCCACTACGCGGCCTCGTCGCCGCCCCTACGCGGCCCCGTCGCCACCCCTACGCGGCCCCGTAACTGCCCCTAGCTGCCCCGTCGCCGCTCCCCTCCCTACGCGGCCCCGTCGCCGCCCCTAACGGCCCCATCGTCGCCTCTGCCGGCCCCGTCGCCGCCTCTACCGGCCCCGTCGCCGCCTCTACCGGCCCCTTCACCGCTGAGCCGCCCAGCAGCTGAGCACCCGAGCCGCCAAGCCGCCGAGCCGCCCAGCAACTGAGCCGCCCAACAGCCGAGCCGCCGAGCCGCCTAGCACCCGAGCCGCCGGGCTGCCGAGCCGCCCAGCAACCGAGCTGCCGAGCCGCCCGACAGCCGAGACGCCCAACAGCCGAGCCGCCAAGCCGCCCAGCAGCCGAGCCTCCGAGCCGCCCAGCAGCCGAACCGCCGAGCCACCCTGCCGTCGAGCTGCTACTGTTCCTACCAGCGCGCCCCGGCCCTACTTACTCGGCCTGGTGAGATCACTCCCTGCTAGGCCACTGCAGTCATGGCTACCCCCAGTGTCCTTACCTTTGATGCTGAGGGTCGTGCTGTTGACTTTGAGGTCTGGGTCGATGACCTCCAGCTGTTCCTACAGTGTGATAGGGCAGACGAACTCTCCCTGTTCGATCTCACCTCTGGTGCCTCTCCTGCCCCGCCTGCTACTGCTGACAGCACTGTTCGCTCACAGTGGGCCACACGCGATGCTGCTGCCCGTCTTGCTGTGCGTCGCCAATTACCGACCACTGAGCGTGCACAATTTAGCCAGTACAAGAGTGCTAAGACCTTGAACAACGCTGTAGTTGCACGCTACTCTTCCCCTGCCACTTCTGCGCTGAGCCGCCTCATGCTGCAGAACCTGTTCCCTGACCTTGCTGATAGAGGCTCCGCTGCAGACTCTTCACATGGACGTGTGGGGCCCCGCCCGCGTCCGTGGCGAGGGTCATGAGCGTTACTTCCTGTTGATGGTTGACGACTACTCGCGTTACAACACGGTCTTCCCCTTGCGCAGCAAGGGTGACGTCACTGAGGTGTTAATCGACTGGATCTGCGCAGCTCGTCTCCAGCTCAGAGAGAGTTTCGGCTCAGACTTTCCTGTTCTGTGTCTGCACTCTGACGGAGGCGGAGACTTTTCCTCTGCCCGTCTGTGAGCCTTCTGTCGTGCACAAAGCATCCACCAGACCTTCACGCTTCCGGCCTCTCCACAGCAAAATGGGATTGCTGAGCGCCGCATTGGCATGGTCATGGATGTCGCTCGTACGTCTATGATCCATGCGGCTGCCCCCCATTTTCTGTGGCCGTTTGCGATTCAGTACGCAGCGCATTAGCTCAACCTTCAGCCCCGGGTCTCCTTGCGAGAGACCTCCCCCACCTTGCGGTGGACGGGGAAGGTTGGCGATGCGTCTGCGTTTCGGGTCTGGGGATCTCGGGCGTTTGTCCGCGACGTGTTTGCGGACAAGCTGTCCCCCCGTGCTGTTCCCTGCGTCTTCCTTGGCTTCCCCCCTGACGCGCCTGGCTGGCAGTTTTACCACCCCACCTCGCGCCGTGTTCTGTCCTCCCAGGACGTCACCTTTGACGAGTCGGTGCCTTACTACCGTCTCTTCCCCTACCGCACTGCGCCCCTCCCCCCGCCGCCGCTCTTCCTTGCGTCAGGTCCTCCCCCGGTAGACCCCCTCCCCCCTCAGGGTCCTGCCCCGTCAGGTGTGTCCCAGGTAGACGCAGTCGAGCCTATCGAGGTAGCTGTTGACTCTAGTGCTGCTAGAGGTGCTGAGCCTGCGGGTGCCGGGTCTGGAGGTGCTGAGTCTGGGGGTGCTGAGACTAGGGGTGCTGAGTCTCGGGGTGCTGAGCCTGGGGGTGCTGGGTTTGGAGGTGCTGAGCCTCGGGGTGCGGAGCTTGGCGGTGCGGAGCCTGGGGGCGCTGGGTCTGCTCGTGTGGCCGCCGGCGGTGCTTCGTCGAGGCGGGAGCCACTCTCTCCACATGAGCTACGCGAGTGGTTTGCCCGGCGCTGGAGCCGTGCTGCTGGAGCTGGAGGTACTACTGTTGCTGCTGGTCCCGGAGGTGCTCGTACTGGCGGTACTGGAGCTGCTGGGACTAGGGGTGCTGCTGGGGCTGTTAGAGTTGGTTCTGCTGGAGGTACTGCTGAAGCTGGTGGAGTTGGTGCTGCCGGCCCTGCTGGAGTTGGTGCTGCTGGAGCTGCTGGAGCTGGAGCTGGAGCTGCTGGGGGTATTAGCGCTAGTGGTTCTGCTGGCGCTGGTACATCTGAGGGTGCTGGAGTTGGCACTGTTGGAGCTGGAGGTGCTGCTGGCGCTGGTGCTGCCGCTAGGGGTACTGGTGCTGTCCCTGCTGGTTCTTGAGGCACTGCGTGGCCGAGGCCGTACTTCGTTCCGCTCCTTGAGCAGGTTCCTTGGTCTTCCGCCCTCTACTGGTCCTGCTCCTCCCTTAGAGTGTCCACAGCCTGTCCAGTCGCAATCACAGCTACAGCCCGCCTCCCCCCTGCCTGCTCCTTCTCCCTACACTGGTCCTACTAGAGGTCTTACTGAGCGTCGTGAGCCTGCGTCTCGTCCTCCGTCGCCTGTTCGTGCTACTCGCACTAGTCGTCGTGCTCCGCGTCCGCGTCCTCCTGCGGTCCCAGGCACACACCAGATGGCACTTCGTCCTTCCACTGCTCCTCTGCGTGTCCCGTTGCCGTCTCCTCCAGAGTCCTCTCTTCCTGTTCTTGCTGACCCGGAGTCTGACTCTCTTCGTGCTACCAGTCCTACTGTCACGCGTCTCCTGGCTACTGTTGTCACTGACCCTTCCTTTGAGTCCACTGCTGCGTCGGCCCTAGTTGCTGAGCTTGTCGACTTTGCTGCTCGCTGTCGTCTAGACTACGCCACTAGTCTCGTTGCTGAGTCTGAGTCTGTCTGTCCTCCGTCCGTCGGGGGTGAGTGTGCTCTTAGCACGGACGTCCTTGAGGACAGGCAGGAGGAGTTCTAGTGTTTTGCTGCTGCTTTGCCTCATCTCGTGTCCACGCTGATTGCCCCTGAGGGAGACCCGGATGCACCAGACATCCCGACTCCTCGATCGTACGCTGAGGCAATCAAGGGTCCCTACTCCTCTCGTGGCAGTCAGCCATGGACGCAGAGATGGCTTCCTGGAAGTCCACAGGCACCTACGTCGACGAGGTTCCCCCGCCTGGGGCGAACATCGTCAGTGGCATGTGGATTTTCAGGGTGAAGCGGCCGCCGGGTTCTCCGCCTGTCTTCAAGGCGCGTTACGTGGCTCGAGGCTTTAGTCAACGGCAGGGAGTTGACTACTTTCAGACCTTCTCTCCCACCCCGAAGATGACCACTCTCCGGGTGCTGCTGCACATAGCCGCTCAGCGCGACTACGAGCTCCACTCTCTTGACTTCAGCACAGCTTTCCTGCAGGGCAGCCTGCACGAGGAGATCTGGTTGCGCCGCCCACCTGGCTTCACTGGGTCGTTTCCTCCTGGCACCCAGTGGAGCCTCTGGCGGCCAGTCTACGGTCTCCGCCAGGCGCCCCGTGAGTGGCACGACACACTGAGGACTACACTTGCGGCTCTTGGGTTTGCTCCTTCTACACCTGACCCGTCGCTGTTTCAGCACACCGACACCTCTTTGCCACCGTTCTACATCCTCGTGTACGTCAACGACTTGGTCTTTGCCACTACTGACACTGCTGGACTCGCTCACGTGAAGTCC
The DNA here is from genome assembly GCA_948144175.1 of Closterium sp. NIES-65. Classification (NCBI taxonomy): domain Eukaryota; kingdom Viridiplantae; phylum Streptophyta; class Zygnematophyceae; order Desmidiales; family Closteriaceae; genus Closterium; species Closterium sp. NIES-65. The sequence goes on from CANXME010000936.1 coordinate 1,110,449, forward strand.
TAGCTGCAGAAGAGACACACGTGCACAGACCTGGGTGAACTGCGCAGCTACCTTGGCTTGCAGATCACCCGGGACAGAGCACAGCGCACCATTACCCTGACTCAGTCACACATGGTGCAGCAGGTCCTTCAGCGCTTCGACTTCACGTACTCCTCGCTTCAGGCCACTCCTCTGTCTAGTCGCCACTTGCTCTCAGCTCTGCCTTCGGATGAGTCCGTAGAGTCGAGTGGCCCGTACCCAGAGCTTGTTGGCTGCCTCATGTACCTGATGACCTACACACGACCTGACCTTGCATACCCTCTTAGCATCTTGGCACGCTATGTTGCTCCTGGGAGACACCGACCAGAGCACATGGCTGCAGCGAAGAGGGTGTTGCGCTACTTGTGTAGTACGTCGGGCATGGGGCTAGTGCTTGGAGGGCGACGTCCAGTGGTCCTCACTGGTCACGCAGACGCTTCTTGGGCTGACGACCAGGCTACGCAGCGGTCGTCATAGGGTTACACCTTCAGCCTTGGCTCCGGCTCTGTTTCGTGGCGGTCTACCTGCTCGTCTTCTGTTCTCGGCTCCAGTTGTGAGGCTGAGATCTACACGGGGGCCATGGCTGCATAGGAGCTACGCTGGCTCACCTACCTGCTGACTGACCTAGGAGAGCCGCCTCGTTCTCCTCCAGTTCTGTGCGTAGACAACAAGGCCATGCTGGCCTTGTGTCGGGAGCACAGACTGGAGCACAGAACGAAGCACTTTGCTCTTCGCAGCAGCGTGGTCAGCTGCGCCTTGCTTACGTGGCCTGTGAGGCCAACACTGCTGATATCTTTACCAAGGCACTTCCGTCTGGTGACCATCAGCGCTTCTGTACGATGCTAGGTCTTGTGCCTACTTGGCCTCATTTGCTCACTTCTTGACCTTGCTTGTACTGTGATCTTTCTATACCTGCACTTGCCTGTTTACCTTTATATATGATCTTGCATGTGAACTGGCCTTTAGGCCTTGCTCTTGTGCTCGGATTGTGTGGTGACGTTGTGATCCACCCTGAGCTTGCTTTGCTTTTCTTGACTGGTCTTGTGACCTCTTGTTCTCCCCCACTTTGCCTATGGGGGTGTGTCAAACTTATATGCTATAGTCTGTGTAGGCTGTAGTGGGGTAGACTATATGGGGCACAACACTTCTAGGTTTTCCTACTTGTACCCACCTCTTTCCTAGTTCATCCATTCCTCATTTCTTCACAGCCAACCATGCAGAATCAAAGTGGCTGCCGTCCAAAGGTTGACAACTTTGTCAATCGTATTCGAGGCTATCTGAAGTTCACGTATGCGTCCATGCTCACCGCACCATGCGGAGAATAGGCGATTATAGGAGAGCCTAGGCGCAGAGTTGCACGATTGAAGAGTGAAGTGTGAGGTTTGCGATACGGACTATCTGGAAACCGGATACTGGTTTTTTGAAGAACAGTATGCTGGGTATGCATCAACAGGCTTGGTATACAGTAATGAAAAGAAGGGAATTGATTACAACAGATACAACATGAACCTTATAGGAAACATAGTGACGTGTGCGAGAACGTTCTACGAGAACGTTATCCATAAAGAACGTTGTCCAAGGAGAACGTGCAAGCACCTACTCTAGTATGCGGTTCCAGGTTGGCACCGCCAGGTGAAAATACCATTGGGTGAAAATACCGTCAGGTGCATTTTCTACCTGCCCAGTAGTAGTTGCGCAGGTGCTTGCAACAGATAGCTGCACATACTCGTTTGTGCAATGTCGTCACTTCCCTCCATTTCGGTTCAGTGTTGAACAGTGCATACCAAAGTGCACGGATTGGAGTGTACTCGGTGAATACAGAAGCTCCGGTATGCGGTATGCGAAACCTCGCTACATCGCATAGGGCTGCTACACGCGAAACCAGGCGCGTGCAGGGTTTCACCTTAACAGATGCTGCTCGCCCGCTTCTACATGGGTCATTACGGGCTGTATTGAAAAAAATGGATTACTGGCTAGAGGTGTCTGGGTAACAACGCCGGAAAGGCCTCCCCCACAAATCGATGGCCTTACAAGAATTTTTTCGAGTAGTCTGGTTTGGCGGTTTTTTTTTATGGGTGCACGGAGTGGGTGTTGTCAAACATTATATGTTTGTGTGGTTCTAGGCTGTAGTGGGTCACACCATAGGGGGTACACCAGTTTAGGGTTTCATATTTGTACTGTTGTTCTTGCTAGTCACACACATTCCTGTTTCTCATTCTGACATGGTATTACGAGCCTAGGTTCCACCTAGGACCGGAACGTTAGGGCCCACCGTTTCCGCTAGCCGCGCCCTCGTGCGCCGCCTTTTCCTCGCGCCCTCGTGCGCCTCGTTCCTAGCGTCGCCCCTTCAGGCCCCTCACGGCCCCTCGCGTCGCCCCTTACGGCCTCTCACGGCCCCGTCTTAAGACCCCGCGCTAGCCCCTTAAGGCCCCGCGTCGGCCCCGCGCTAGCCTCTCACGGCCCCCTATGGCCCCGCGCTAGCCCCGAACGGCCCCGTGTAGCCCCGCGTTAGCCTCCCACGGCCCACCTACGGCCCCGCGCTAGCCTCCTACGGCCCCGATTGGCCCCGCGCTAGCCTCGAACGGCCCCGTGCGGCCCCCGCGCTAACCTCCCACGGCCCCGTAAGGCCCCGCGCTAGCCTCCCACGGCCCCTTCAGGCCCCGCGCTAGCCTCCCACGGCCCCTTAAGGCCCCGCGCTAGCCTCCTACGGCCCCCAAATGGCCCCGCGCTAGCCCCGACCGGCCCCCGAACGGCCCCTCCCGCGCTCGCCCCTCTACGGCCGAGCCGCACAGCGCGACCCCAGCTGCACCGCGCGACCCGAGCCGAACCGCGCGACCCAGCCGAGCCGTGCCGCCCCAGCCGAGCCGCGCCGCCCTAGCCGAGCCGCGCCGCCCTAGCCGAGCCGCGCCGTCCTAGCCGGGCCGCGCCCTCCTTACCTGAGCAGCAGCACCACTACTGCTACTGCTACTGCTACTACTACCGCTGCTGCTGCTGCTACTGCTACTGCTACTGCTACTTCTGCTACTGCTACTTCAGCTATGGCTAGCCCTCCAGTTCTCTCGTTCGATACTGAGGGCCGCCCGATTAAGTTTGAGACCTGGCTCGATGATCTGCACCTGTTCCTCCAGCTCACTGCCAGAGAGGATATCTCACTGCACGATCACGCACTAGGCACAGTCCCTCCTCCTGCTACTACTGCTGCTGCTACTGCTCGCTCACAGTGGCAGACTCGCGATGCCCACGCCCGCTTTGCTATTCGCAACTCCCTGCCAGTCGACGAGCGCGAGCACTTTGGCCAGCATCAGACTGCGCAGGCCCTGTACACTGCTGTAGTTGCACGCTACTCCTCCCCGGCCTCAGCTGCACTAGGCCGCCTCTCGCTTCCCTACCTGTTCCCCGACCTGTCCGCCTTCCAGACAGTCGCTGACCTCATCACTCACCTCCGCACTAGTGATGCCCGCTTCCGTGCCGCCATGCCCGCTGAGTTTCTTGCCTCCAACCCTCCCCCGCTCTGGCTCACTCTCTACCACCTAGTCACCCGCCTCCCTGACACTCTGCGTACAGTCAGGGACCACTTCCTAGCTCGCTGCCCCACTGAGCTCACCATTACCGCCCTAGAGAAGGAACTACTTGCAGCTGAGAAGAGTATTGTAGCTGTAGGTACCTCTCGTGGCGACCGCCGCACCCCTTTCTTCGAGGGGTGTTCCCCCTCCCCCCTGCTCCCCTCTGTCGCCTCTGCTGCTGCTGTCGACCTCCTTGGTGCTGAGCAGGTCGGCTCTGCGTCCGCTCCCAGCGGGCGTCGCAGCGGCAAGGGCAGGGGAGGCAAGGGCGGTGGGGGTGACGGCGGGGGAGGCGGTGGTGGGGGTGGTGGCGGCGGTGGGGGTGGTGGCGGGGCTGGAGGGGCTAGTGGCAGCGGTGGGAGTGGTGGAGGCAGCGGCGGCGGCGGTGGCCGGGGTGGGGGCGGTGGTGGTGGCGGCAGTAGACGTGGAGGCGGCAGGGGCGGTGGTGGTCGTGGTGGAGGCGGCGGTGGTGGTCGTGGAGGCTCTGGCACTGGCCAGAGCGCGCAGCACCCTCAGTCCTCCCAGGAGCTTCGTGAGTGGTACTTACAGCACGGGGGTGGGGGGGGTAGCCTTAGCTGCACGTACGTCATCCGCACTGGTCGCCGCAAGGGACAGACGTGCGGGAGGGCGCACACTGCGCAGCGCTGCTTCTCTCGCCTAGATGACGCGTGGCGTGCTCAGTTTCCTGACGCTCCTGAGCTCCCTCAGTGGGCTGATCTCCTCAAGAAGGATATCGATATCTATGCTCTTGATTTTGATGTTATTCTCAAAGCCATGTATGCATTGACTATTAGTGGAGAGGAGGACCAGTACCTGTGTGTTCCGCCTGACCCAGGCATCCGCACGAGTGAGGCTGCAGCCCTAGGTGCTTGTGTGTCCGCCACCCCAGGTACTACTGAGTCCACTGAGGCACTGCACACCTTCACTCTAGACTCAGGCGCTTCGCGCTGTTTCTTTCGTGACCGCACTGCTCTTGAGCCCCTTGCTCGACCAGTCGCTGTCTCGCTCGCTGACCCCTCTTGGGGTCCGGTCATTGCGACCTCCTCCACTGTCCTTCCTTGTCCTGCTGTCCCGTCGGGCACACTGTCAGGTCTCCACCTCCCCTCGTTCTCTACGAACTTGGTGGCGGGTTGTGCGCTTCAGGACAGGGGTGTTCACCAGTTCACCCCTGCCTAGGAGCGTGTGACACACTTCACGTGTGCTCGGACGGGCCGTCACCTGGCTACCTTCACTCGGCAGCCGGGGTCGGACCTGTACACACTGACCACTGAGTCCCCTCAGGTAGCGGCGTCTGCGTCTGCGTCTGCGTCAGGTCAGCTGTCTGCCCCCTGCTCGTGTCGCTCTCTAGCGCACAAGACTGTCCTCTGGCACCACCGACTTGGTCACCCGTCAGTGCAGCGCCTTCGGGGCATGCACTCCCGGTACCTTGTCTCTGGTCTTCCTCGGGTACTCCCTCCCCTCCCACCCTCCCTTGCTCCTGCTTGTCTTCCCTGTGTCGAGGGGCGGCAGCGCGCTGCCCCTCACTCCTCCTCGTTCCCCCCGACGACAGCTCCTTTGCAGACGCTCCACATGGACGTGTGGGGCCCAGCCCGCGTTCGTGGTCAGGGCCAGGAGAGGTACTTCTTGATCGTCGTTGACGACTACTCGCGCTACACCACGGTCTTCCCCTTGCGCACCAAGGGTGAAGTCCCTGATGTCCTGATCCCTTGGATCAGCAGAGCACGTCTTCAGCTGCGAGAGCGTTTTCGCTCGGAGTTTCCTGTCCTGCGCTTGCACTCTGACAGAGGTGGCGAGTTCTCCTCCGACCTCTTGGCAGCCTACTGTGCCGAGCACGGCATTCGCCAGTCGTTCACGCTTCCGGCCTCTCCACAGCAGAATGGGGTTGCTGAGCGCCGCATTGGCTTGGTCATGGAGGTCGCTCGTACCTCCTTAGTCCACGCGGCTGCCCCCCACTTTCTGTGGCCGTTTGCGGTCCGGTACGCTGCGCATCAGCTCAACCTCTGGCCCCGTGTCTCCGCTTCGGAGACCTCGCCCACACTGCTGTGGACGGGGGAGGTTGGCGATGCGTCACGCTTCCGTGTCTGGGGATCCCGAGCTTTTGTTCGCAACACGTCTGCGGACAAGCTCTCCTCCCGCACTGCTCCCTGTGTCTTTCTTGGCTTTGTCCCGGATGCGTCTGGCTGGCAGTTTTACCACCCCGCCTCGCACCGCGTCTTCCCCTCTCAGGACGTTACTTTTGACGAGTCCGTGCCCTTCTACCGCCTCTTCCCCTACCGCACTGCCCCGCTCCCTCCCCCGCCTCTCTTCCTCGCGCCAGGTGCTGCAGTGGTAGACCCCCTTCCCCCTCAGGGTGCCGCTCCCTCAGGTGTCTCTCAGGTAGACCCGGTTGAGCCTGCCGAGGTAGCTGTCGACTCGCGTCCTGCTAGAGGTGCTGAGCCTGATCGTGCGGAGCCTGAGCGTGCGGAGCCTGAGCGGGTGGAGCCTGGGGGTGCTGAGTCTGGGGGTGCTGAGACTGGGGGTGCTGAGCCTGGGGGTGCTGGGTCTGGGGGTACTGAGCTTGGCGTTGCTGAGTCTGGGGGTGCTGAGCCTGGTGGTGTTGCAGTTGACTGTGAGGCGCCTGGAGGACCTCCCTCTTCGCAGCAGCTACGTGAGTGGTACTCACGGTACTGCAGCCTCCGGCAGGGTACGTCTCGGGCTCGTGGTGCTACTGGAGTTGGTACTCGTGTTTCCCCACCACGGCGGGAGCCGCCCTCTTCCCCACAGCTTCGAGAGTGGTACGCTCGGCACATCAGTCTCCGGAGTGGAGCTGCTGGTGCTGGGGTCCCCGGGGTTGACGCTGCTGCGGGTGCTGCGGACCCTGGTGCTGGAGGTGCTGCTGCTGCTGGCGGTGCTGCTAGAGGTGCTGCTCGTACTGAGGACCCGGGCGTTGGAGCTGCTGTGGGTGCTGCGGACCCTGCTGCTGGAGGTGCTGCTGCTGCTGGAGGTGCTGCTGGTGCTGCTGGAGGTGCTGCTGCTGCCGCTGGAGTGGGGGACCTGGAGGGTGGAGCTTCTGCTGGTGCTGAGGACCCTGCCGCTGGTGTCTCTACTGGTTCGGGAGTTGCTGCACGGCCACGGCCGTACTTCGTTCCGCTCCTTCAGCAGGTTCTTGGTCAGACTCCTCCTCCTTGTCCTCCTCTCGCCTTAGAGTGTCCGCCGTCTGTCCAGTCACAGCCACAGTTACCGCCTGCCTCCCCACTCCCTGTGCCTACTCCTTACACTGGTCCGACTGGAGGTCTTGCTGAGAGACGTGAGCCTGCGTCACGTCTTGTGTCACCTGCGTCTCGTCGAGCGTCGCTTGGTCGTGCTACTACCACTGGTAGTCGTGTCCAGCGTCAGCGTCCTCCTGCTGTCCCAGGCACTCACCAGATGGCGCTTCGTCAGTCCACTGCTCCACAGCGTGTCGCTCTCCCGTCGCCTCCTGCGTCCTCTCTTCCTGCTCTTGCTGACCCGGAGTCAGACACCCTTCGCGCTGCCAGTCCTACTGTCACACGTCTCCTGGCTACAGTTGTCACTGACCCTTCCTTTGAGTCCGCTGCTGCGTCTGCCTTAGTCACTGAGCTTGTCGACTTTGCAGCTGCGTGTCGTCTAGACTACGCTGCGAGTCTTGTTGCTGAGTCTGAGTCTGTCTGTCCTCCGTCCGTCGGGGGTGAGTGTGCTCTTGGCACGGACGTTCTTGAGGACAGACAGGAGGAGTTTAGTTGCCTTGCCGCTGCTTTGCCCCATCTCGTGTCCATGCTTGTTGCCCCTGAGGGAGACCCGTATGCACCAGACATCCCGACCCCACGCTCTTACGCAGAGGAGATGGCCGGTCCCTACTCCTCTCAGTGGCAGTCAGCCATGGACACAGAGATGGCTTCCTGGAAGTCCACTGGCACCTACGTCGACGAGGTTCCCCCACATGGGGCGAACATCGTCAGTGGCATGTGGATTTTCAGGGTGAAGCGGCCGCCGGGCTCTCGGCCTGTCTTCAAGGCGCGTTACGTTGCACGAGGCTTCAGTCAGCGAGAGGGAGTTGACTTCTTCCAGACCTTCTCCCCGACCCCGAAGATGACCACTCTTCGGGTTCTGCTACACGTCGCCGCTCAGCGTGACTACGAGCTCCACTCTCTGGACTTCAGCACAGCTTTCTTGCAGGGCAGCCTGCACGAGGAGATCTGGCTGCGCCGCCCACCTGGCTTCACTGGGTCGTTTCCTCCTGGTACCCAGTGGAGCCTCAGGCGACCAGTCTACGGTCTCCGCCACGCGCCACGTGAGTGGCACGATACAATGAGGACTACACTTGCGGCTCTTGGGTTCGCTCCTTCTACTGCTGACCCGTCGCTGTTTCTACGCACCGACACCTCACTGCCGCCGTTCTACATCCTCGTGTACGTCGACGACTTGGTCTTTGCCACTTCTGACACAGTTGGTCTCGCTCACGTGAAGTCCGAGCTGCAGAAGAGACACACGTGCACAGACCTGGGTGAACTGACAAGCTATCTTGGCTTGCGGATCACCCGGGACAGAGCACGGCGCACCATCACCTTGACTCAGTCACACATGGTGCAGCAGGTCCTTCAGCGCTTCGGCTTCACGTACTCCTCGCCTCAGTCCACTCCTCTGCCTACGGGACACTCGCTCTCAGCTCTGCCTTCGGAGGAGTCCGTAGAGCCGAGTGGTCCGTATCCAGAGCTTGTGGGCTGCCTCATGTACCTGATGACCTGCACTCGACCTGACCTTGCATACCCTCTCAGCATCTTAGCACGCTATGTCGCTCCCGGCCGTCACCGGAAGGAGCACATGGATGCAGCTAAGAGGGTGTTGCGCTACTTGTGCAGTACGTCGGGCATGGGGCTAGTGCTTGGAGGGCGAGACCGGCCTGTTCTCACTGGGCACTCAGACGCTTCTTGGGCAGACGACCAGGCTACTCAGCGGTCGTCTCAGGGTTACACCTTCAGTCTTGGCTCTGGCTCTGTCTCTTGGCGTTCTACTCGTTCCTCTTCTGTTCTCGGCTCCAGCTGTGAGGCTGAGATCTACGCCACGGCCATGGCTGCCCAGGAGCTTCGCTGGCTCACCTACCTACTGACTGACCTTGGAGAGCAGCCTCGTTCTCCTCCAGTGCTGTACGTCGACAACAAGGCAACCATAGCCTTGTGTCAGGAGCACAGACTGGAGCACAGGACGAAGCACATTGCTCTGCGTTACTTTCTAGCTCGAGAGCTACAGCAGCGTGGTCAGCTTCTTCTGCGTTACGTGGCCACTGAGGCCAACACTGCTGATGTGTTCACCAAGGCGCTTCCGCCTGTTGACCATCAGCGTTTTTGCACTCTTCTAGGCCTTGTGCCGACTGTTCCTCACTTGCTTACTTGTTGACCTTGCCTGTACTGTGATCATTATATATATACCTGCATATTTGCCCTTGCTAGGTTGTGATCATTGTACCTCTTGCTCTGTTATAAAACTGCATGTGAACTGGTCTTGTGACCGCTTACTTGTGCTCGGAATTTGTGTGGAATCCTCGAGATCCACCCTGAGCTTGTTTGCCTTGCTTTGCCTTGACTGGTCTTGTGACCCCTAGGTCTCCCCCACTTTGCCTATGGGGGTGTGTCAAACATTATATGTTTGTGTGGTTCTAGGCTGTAGTGGGTCACACCATAGGGGGTACACCAGTTTAGGGTTTCATATTTGTACTGTTGTTCTTACTAGTCACACACATTCCTGTTTCTCATTCTGACAGGTGTTCCTCCCATTGCAAACAATTGACCAGCCCTTTGGCAAACCCCACTTTGGGGGGGGCGGGGGCTAGGCTAGGCGAGGGCTAAACCTTTGCTTGTGCGGGAAGGACCCTAGTTCTTTCTGAACCTTTGGCTAACGCTTCTTGTCTGGGATGTGTTTGACAGGCTAACACTTGGCATTCAGGTTACAGAGCGTTAAATCCCTTTGACAACAATTTATGGGCTGGCCGTGGGAAAAAAAGCCCTAAATTGAAACAACCGCAATGGTTTCGCGGCCTTCGGTGTTAGCCTATCGAATAGGGTCACCGACTCACGGCCTGAGCAGTGCATTTCAATATTTAAGGTTCATTGTTCTTGAGATCCATGGACCAAATCCCCGAGTATTGCCGAAATTTTCGATCCCTGTCGACCTGCTCGAGTCTTGGCTTGCACCATTTCAGCTTCAAGCACAGAAAACATAAAAGGCTTACACTTGGCTTTTTTTGTGCCTAGTACTCACGATTTTCCAACCACACTCAGGGTGCCGAGAACCACAAAGAACAGATGTGGTCAGAGACGAAAAAAAACCAAGCCTCCTGATTTTAGTCAATAGAATACTGATAAGGACGTACCGCACTCACCGTCAGATTGTACCTGAGTAGAGAAGAACGTGCCGGGGAGCTCGGCTGCTGGTGCTGGTACAAAAGGACCGTTCGAGGATTTCAAGTCCCTGCTTGGAGAGGGTGGTATGAGTGAGAATTTCAATGCAAATAGTGATGATAATAGTGATGAGAATAGTGATGCTGATGATGCTGAATGAGGTGAGGAAGTGGAGGAAGCTGGGCAAGGAGAGAGCAAGGTTATGCAGGTAGAAGGGAAGTGTGAAGAAGTGTAGGAGAGAGGAGAGAATTAGGAGGTTGTGGGAGGTATCCGTATTACTCGGAGCAGGGAGGACCTGGGGGAGGCTGTATCTGAGGCTTGCCTTCACCTGGGCTTGGATTGTCTTAGGCTGGGAAGCAAAGGAACGGCAACATCCGCAGAGCGAGTGAGGAAGCAAAGCGGAAGAAAAGCGAGAGGCTGGAGAAGCGATTGCAGAGGCGAGAAGCTGAGGCTTGGAAGGTTCCTGGAAGCTTGTTGTGGCACCAGCGCAACGTCCGGGTGTTTGAGCGGTGGCTAGAGTGCATCAGCCGCGAGAAAAACTGGGTGAATAACCCAACTCCGCGGGTTTTACCCTGGAAGTATCCCGTGTTCATGAACCTGTGCGATCACAGGCAAGCAGATGCAAGAGTGGGGGTGTTTGGGATGAAAGAAGATGAGATTGTGAGAGTGCTGAGGATGACGTGGAGAAGTGTGACAACGGTGCTATAGGGAAAATCAATGGCGAAGACAATACTGATGATGCTGATGACAGACCTGATAAAGACGACGCTGTATCTGAACTGGAACCGGATGATGAAGATGACAGTTACCTGAGTAACAACTCCGACGAACACATGGATCCGCTTTTTGTCATCAGTGTTAATGTGCTTAAGAAGTTTTTGCTAATGCTCTTTGTGCCATATAACAGGAAAGCAGAGGTTAAGCGTGCCATCACGATAGTAGCTGCTATGCTGGTCTGCTGAAAAGAGTCACTCTCGTCGGATTTGGTGGAGACCACAAAACGTCAAGAGTTTCCGCTGACGTATCTCTCCAGCCAACATTTCGGCCGCCTGCAAGTTACATTCAACCATGTCAAGGACACGAATGTTGTCTGGAGCCATGCATTAAGCATGAGTGTTTGGGCGGCACCATCATACAACTCACCTAGCAGCACTCGGAAGACTCGCGTTTCCACTGTGAACGCACGATGAACCCGATATCTATATAGATGGTCTTGAAGGCGGCCTTGAAGGCGGCCTGTCTTGAAGGTGGCCTTGACCACTTGCATGGAACATAGCTGAAGCAAATCTTCTGCCACTCGAACAAAAGGAACATGGGTGTGCAAATCATGAAGCACCACGAGCGGTGACTCAATGTGTGGGATCAAGAAGAGTCCGACAACGGCCGATAGACAGCGATGCAAAAGGTAAAGACTAGGTTGTTCGTACAATGACATGCCTAGAAACACAGCAGAACCGAACACTTCACAGATTCCTTGTTGTGAATGTTTCTGCCTTGCTTACCTCTAATCTGATCATACATATGCGCCTTATAAACATACACCATACTGCACACATCTATGCCTTCCATGCCCCTCATCCTACATACTTCTCGATCTTACATACGTCTAATCCTTGTCTACCCTCCAATCGTGCCAATGCTGTACTCATCCAAGCTTTGCCTGTCTACCTCTGCCATCCTTATGCTTGGCTAAATATTTCCCTTGCTTTCCTCTCATCACCCCTCACCTCTTGTGCTTGCAAATACTGCAGCCTTGTGTTTTTCTGTTTTGCCTGCACATCTCTCTCTACCTCAAATTCTTGGAGACCCCTTAGCCTTGCCTATCTTACTGTGTGGTGCTCAATCGCTGACTTGCATACCTCAAATCCTTGCGTGTTATTACACCTTGCGTATCTCTCCTTGTGTACCTCTCTTCCTTGCATACCACCCATAGTAGCACACCCCGCAGCCTTGCCTAAACCCTTTTACACCCTCACACTACACTTCCTTGCCTACCTCGCTGACTAGCACACCTCTCTGCCTTGCCACCACCCTCCGCACCCTAGTGCTGTCAAATCAGCTTCCCAATGTGTCCCAACAGGTTTTTTTCTCAACAGTCTCTGGTATCACCCTCCTACATTCCATCCCAACCCACATCCTTCTCCGTAGCTACTTGCTTGACATTGCGTCAGCCACCCGTGGCATGAAACCACCCCGCTGTTTCCAACATCATGTTGCATGTACATCTATGCAGGCACACACGACCATGGCCATCCCAGCATTAGAAGGCAGGCATTTTTCATACGTCGCACATTTTGTCAAGGAAATTCCCAGACGTCAACCACAGGTATATGTTAGCACCGTCCAATACAGCGCGTTTCATTGTGATGGCATTGACTTGAACTGACCAAGGCTCAGGCGAACTCCAACAAGGTAGGGTGATGTTGTTACCATTGACCCATACGCTGCAGTCACCAGTCGTTTAGTCTATCCATGAGTTGTGTAGTCGCGCCAATCACGTCCGAGTAAAACGTCAGTCCCATCGAGTGTCTTAGCCAGCATTTCCTAGGTAATAGTGAAGTCACTCACACAACGGACTCGAACTCGGTCGACGCGTTCTCGAAAAGCCAGTGGCGTGACACCGACAATGTCAGAAGAGAAGTTGCACTAGGCGAAAGTACAGAGAATACAAGTACGAATGTTATTCCCTCTAAAGACTAACCCGGCATAGCCTATAGAAACATACCTAATACACATAAAACACAGTTTAACAAACCAACCGTGCAAGCATCGGTCCAGGGGCGATTGTAGTTACAGCGGACGCAATGTTGATTTGTGACAAGCTCCACCATTGACAAAAATTTTAGTAGGTCCGTGTATATTTTTCCTCTGAGCAGGATGGGATTGTCTACCACAGTGAGGGCCGGTTACACATGAAATTTCACAATGCACTGCCTTAGATAATTGCCAAACATTGACTACATGATGGAAGCAGGCCCCAAACTGGCTGTCCTGGCTGTTTCCCAACTGTGCCAACAATCCCAAAATGGTCTCTGCTCTCTCCAAAGCGATTCACAGGTACATGCTAGTGTAGTGTCTAACAAAATTGGCTCAATTGCCACTTTTTGTTCTCCGCCTGGACTTTTGTCGGCAGTCAAAGCAACGGGTCCTATCGACCTCTTGGTGTTGCTGCTCCTGCAGAGCTTGCACCTGCTGGGTGAGACGACGAATGTCAGCCTGCTGCTCCAGGAGCTGTAATAATTGGGGCATGAAAACGGGTATAAATACCAGAAATGGGCGTCTGATGGCAGACATGAGAAGTAAGGCATGACAAGAACATGAGAGGGAAGGAGCATGACAGTTGCATGGACTCTTCAGATGCATCTCCTCTTTTAAAAGCCCAGCTGAGCATTTGAGTTGCGATAAACACATGCGCTTGAGATGCATGTTGTGTTGCATGTGCGCTTACAGAGAGCATGATGAGGTTCTGTGCCTTGGCTTGATCCACCTGCAAGCAAAAACATGGGAAGGCGGTGATTTAATGAGCCAAATGTGAGGGCTGTAAGAGTGGACAAGCCACATGGGAGGGCAGTAAGAGAGGATGAACCACGTGGCAGGGTGTTAATCGGAAGAATGACATGGGAGGAGTGAAATACTGGAAGTGCTACAACTTGTGGAAATCAAACACGGACAAACAAACAAAACAGCAAGATGAGTGCCAAAGTTATCAAATGAGCTGCCAAACCGGGAAGCAGACAGGAAGGATACAGGAAACAGTGACCCAGAGAAGGAGACAATATGGAGATGGAATGAGGAGCATAACGGCAATTACAACCTGACAGGAGACTGAAAATTGAGTTGGCTCAAGAGTCACCTCGTTACAAGGTCGTATGGAGATGGAAACGAAGACAATAAACAAAGGGAGAACACGTTAACTACTTGATGTGTAGCTGATGTGCATTGCATGAAGCTCACGCCAAGCTGCTCGGACTTACATCAGGCACGTAGGCACCACCAGCACCAGAATTGCCGGTGCTGCCAGCGCGATTAGCAGCAGCAAGGGGAGAATCAGAGCTGGTTCCTAAGGCACCAACATAAGTCCCTGAAGCGCCGGAGTCAGTTCCTAAGGCACCGGGATAGCTTTCTGATGCAACTCGTTCTGACCCCACCACACCAACAGCTACATTGTGCCCCTCCCTTGACTTCTCTGCTGCACCGGTAAGTGCTGGAATAGAGTTGCTAATAGCTGGTATGGAGCTGCTAAGTGCTGCGGTGGCATGAGAGCGATGCTCTTGAGGGATGTGTGAGATGAGGCGAGATGCCACGGCCTGCGGAAGAGCACAGAGGAGATGCTGGGTGTTATATTATGCAAAGCACAAATGCTGAAAGAAAATAAATCTCCCTCCTCCTACTTGTCTCAGGTGACACAATACAGTGCACAAAATGGAGAAAGGCGAATTCTATCTGGTTTTTCTTCCAGTGGTTTTTCTTTCGATATTGCTATGCAAAAACTCTCGCTCAGTCGATGAAATTCTTCATGCATGATCGCGTGCATACACCATGCCACATCGTTCCACAACTTACCACACCACGGCACGGATTACATTCCATCCAACCATGCGACAGCACCTGCCCTGCCGTACCTGTGCAGACTGAAGCACGGATACAAGGACTTGTGGCCTGAGAATGATGCAATGACAGTCTCGAACGGAACGAGTGCATCCCTTTTTACCTGAGCGGACTGCAGCATGAAAACACGGACGGACTGCACCTCTCGTGCTGCGCCCCTGGCGCTGCAGCTCTGGTGCTGCACGCGCCATGCTTCCGTCCGTCCAGGGCAATGGAACCAGAGCATCACACGTGAACTGCAGCAGGGACGTGAGGACTTGTGGCTCGAGAGCAGTACCAACACCAATGCTTGCCATGAACGACCATGCCACAGCGTGCCACCCCATGCCATGCCACAACATGCCACAGCGTGCCACCCCATGCCATGCCACAACATGCCACAGCGTGCCACCCCATGCCATGCCACAACATGCCACAGCGTGCCACCCCATGCCATGCCACAGCACCGGCCCTGCTGTACCTGTGCAGACTGCAGCAGGGACGCCAGAACTTGTGGCTTGAGGGCAACACCGGCGCCAAAGCCATGGCCGAAACCCACTCCGCACCCCACGCCCACATCCACGTGAGGCACTCCCATACGCCTCAGCTGCAGGAGGCGGGGGAAGGGAGCGGGGAGAGGGGAGAGAGGGGATAGAGGGGAGAAAGGGGATAGAGGGGAGAGAGGGGATAGAGGGGATAGAGGGGAGAGAGGGGAGAGAGGGGAGAGAGGGGAGAGAGGGGATAGAGGGGAGAGAGGGGAGAGGGGAGAGAGAGGGGAGAGAGGGGAGAGAGGGGAGAGAGGGGAGAGAGGGAGAGAGGGGAGAGAGGGGAGAGAGGGGAGAGAGGGGAGAGAGGGGAGAGAGGGGAGAGAGGGGAGAGAGGGGAGAGAGGGGAGAGAGGGGATAGAGGGGAGAGAGGGGAGAGGGGAGAGAGAGGGGAGAGAGGGGAGAGAGGGGAGAGAGGGGAGAGAGGGGAGAGAGGGGAGAGAGGGGAGAGAGGGGAGAGAGGGGAGAGAGGGGAGAGAGG
This sequence comes from Closterium sp. NIES-65, assembly GCA_948144175.1. Lineage (NCBI taxonomy): Eukaryota > Viridiplantae > Streptophyta > Zygnematophyceae > Desmidiales > Closteriaceae > Closterium > Closterium sp. NIES-65. The sequence goes on from CANXME010000936.1 coordinate 1,126,032, forward strand.
GGAGAGAGGGGAGAGAGGGGAGATAGAGGGGAGAGAGGGGAGAGAGGGGAGAGAGGGGAGAGAGGGGAGAGAGGGGAGAGAGGGGAGAGAGGGGAGAGAGGGAGAGAGGGAGAGAGGGAGAGAGGGGAGAGAGGGGAGAGAGGGGAGAGAGGGGAGAGAGGGGAGAGAGGGGAGAGAGGGGAGAGAGGGGAGAGAGGGGAGAGAGGGGAGAGAGGGGAGAGTGGTTAGCCCAGTCGCATCCCACACCCACATCCACGTGTGGCACTCCCAGCCCTGACACCTCAGATGGCATGAAGGAAAGGAAGGGACATGCGAGGGAATGATTGGTGGAAGAGGGTGAGTGGAAAGAAGGGAGAGAGGTGAGAGAGGGCACAGAGATAATTGCGGGGTGATAAAGAGCGGAGGGGAGGGGAACTGAGCAGAGGGCGGGGGGCGCTGACCAAAACGCGGAGGGGCGCTCACGAGTGGGCGGAGGGGAGCAGCGGCGCCAGCAGCGAGTCGGTTGAAATCACCCGCCATGGATGCCACCGCCCCTGCTCCTGGCAACGCACCTGGTGGTGGGTGGCGGTGATAGTGGGGGGGATTGGGAGAGCACAGATTGGACAGGCAGATTCTGAGCGCAGAGAGAGAGGGAGACAGAGAGAGTGGTGGCTCTTGAGGCGATTAGGAAAGTCGCAATGCGACGGTTGAAATCACCCGCCATGGATGCCACCGCCCCTGCTGCTGGCGAGGCGCCTGGCGGTGGGAGAGAGGGCAGAGAGGGCAGAGAAAACAAAAGGAAAAAAGAGCTGCCTTTTAGGCGACTCGAAAGGGGAAAAGGTGCGATTTGAGGAGACTCAAACGGCATTGTGAGTCGGTTGGAATTTCCCACCAGGAGACGCCACGGTGCAGCTGCTGCTGCTGGCAGGAAGCCTAGCGGGGAGAGAGAAAGAGTCCTACCCCGACGCGCCCTAACCCAATGCGCCCCAACCCCAATGTGCCCTACCCCGATGCGCCCTACCCCAATGTGCCCTACCCCGATGCGCCCTAACCCAATGCGCCCTACCCCACTAGCCACCCCAGTGCCCTTACCCAGGTTCACGGGCCGGCCAACGCCGATACCCACGCCGCATCCCACGCCGAACCCCGTGAACACCTGCCCCACGCGCAGCGCGAACGGATTCGCCCACCGCGCCGTCGGCGGCTCGAAATCCGACCACGATTTCGGCGGCGTGCGCGCATCGCGCAGCATCCCCGCCGATGTCGCGCCTCCGGCTGCGCTGCGCGGATCCTCCGCCACCTCCGCCATCTCCTTTCTTCCCCCCCTCCGAAGCGCCTCTTGAGGCGCGTTAAGAGTTCTCGGACGTTACGTCATGGCAACTCGATGCCCCCCCCTTCCGCAAAGAACGCAGTTTTTGCGAGTGTGCGCGGGCAGCTGCGTGCGACGATTGTGACGACAGGCGACAACGGCGACGAGGGCGACGGGGAAGAGAGGTCGACGAGAGCGACGAGAACGACGGGGAAGAGGGCAACAAGGGTGAATCTCTTGCTATTTGCGCCGTATGGGCGCGCGTTGATCCGCAGACAGAGTAATTTTGGGGGCGGAGAGAGCGGTAAATGCGGAATTGCGCGGCTCGTGGAAGGAATGCACAAATGTAAGGTGTTTTAGCGGGCCGAGGTGAGGCGGCAGGTGGCTGGCTTGGATCTTCAGGGTGAGGATTCCCCTCTATAAAGTTGACCACAGAAGCGATATAGCAACCATTAGCTCTGAGAACTCGCTAAAGCTTGCAATCTAATGTCCAAACAACTGTTTGTTATATCAAGGGATTTCTAATCGCCAAGGTTTGGGGGTTTGACTTGAAGATGCTGGTGATTCTTAGTGGCCGTACCACAGGCAGAAAGAGACATTGTTGTCATAGAGACATTGGAATCAGAACTACTAAGACAAGCAAAGGCCTCTAGAAACACAGTAAGTTACAACCGCGTTGCGCATGGGCGGAAGTCATTCTAGTTCTTATTTCCGTTACAACCGCATTGCGCAGGCCCCTTCACTTCCTCCGAGCCAATCAGCTGCTCGGACCAGTCCACGACTTGCTATGGCGCAAGGTGTTGCGAAATAGGCCCGCAACGGACAGAACTGGGGTATCGTGCGCCACTATCGTGTACGGACCGAGTCGCAACGGGCCGAGTCGCAACGGACCAGATCGCAATCTAGATGCGCGTCTTCGCCTGCCGGGCCTGCGCCATGGATCGCATTTCGCTCCCCTCGCCATTGTCACACTCGCTCGCGTCGCCTCGGGCACGCCTCGGGCCGTGGCTCCTTCCTCCCGACCGACGGACCGTCGCAGCGACATTCAATGGAGTCAACGGGGCCGACAGAGACAACAGCGTTAACAGAGTCAGCGGAGTCAACGGAGTCAACAGGGTCAGCCAAGTCAGCAGAAACAGCGACAGGGACTCGCTCATCCCGTCTCGTTTTTTCACGTCGCTATCCTCCCGCGCCTCCCTCTGCGCTAAATCCCACGTTTTTCTCCGCCAATCCGCTTGCGCCTCCCCACGACCCTCCCCCTGCCTTTCCGCCTCGCCCTCCGCTAGTATCTGGGCCAGCACGTCTTGCGCGCACCCCGGAGAGGAGACGCTGAGGCGCCCCGGCGCTCCAAGAGGAGGCGCGGGGCGCATTGGCGCGCCACTGGCGGGGCTGCAGCTGCGTGCTGCGCTCCCCCTGGTTGCGCGGGCGGAAGGCGGGGGCGAGGCCGGTGTTATCGTTGCGCGCGGCAGGAGATACAGCGGGAGGGGGAAGGGGGGAGAGGAAGAGGGGGAAGAAGAGGAGGACAGGGAAGAGTGGGATGAAGTAGGGGAAAGGGCCGTCATGCACGCAGGTGAGGAAGACGAGTTGGATAAAGGCGGCGGTAGTAGCAGCGATAGGGAAGAGAGCGGGGGAGGGGAGGAGAAGGGGGGGCGGAAGAAGAGGAGGAGGCGGAGGGAGGAGGAGAAGCAGCGGACGCGGGAGGGGGCGGAGGCAAGCAGCGGGGAGAGCCTGAGGAGGGGGGTGAGCTATGCGGAGGCGGAGAGGTGGGTGGGCGGAGGGGCGGAGGCGGAAGGGGCAGACGCGGGGGAAGAGGGGGAGGCGAGATTGGGCGCGGAGGGGAGACAGGGGGGAGAGTGGCCGCACGTGCCGGTGCTGGTTCGGGAGGTGGTGGGGGCGTTTGAGGGCGTGCGGTTGACAACTCTGGTTGACGGCACACTAGGGGCCGGCGGCCACACTCTCGCTGTGAGTGCCGTGTGTGCCAGTAACAGGTGTGACTGTAACAGGTGGGAGGTAGTTATGAGATGCCTCAAAGAGGGCGTGTGGTTGACAACACTGGTGGACGGCACTCTGGGCGCTGGTGGTCACACGCTCGCTTGCTGGGTGTAACAGGTGTGACCGTGGTTACAGGCTAGACAGTGCTGGGTGAGATTGTAACGGGTGTGCCATGTGTGACTGTATCAGGTATGAGTGTAACGGGTGTGACTCCTATAGTTGCAGAGACCATGGTTTGTTTCCCCCGTCTCTGCACGGTGTGTCTCACAGGCACGGTGTGTCTAACAGGCACCCGCTCCATCGCACTCACAAAGGGTGCTGCTGCTTCTGCCCCCTCCTGGTCACTCTCCTGCTTACGCGTTCCCTCCTTCCTCCCCTGCAGCTGGCCCGGCACCAACCAGAGACACAGGCACACTGTTGATTCGCCTCTATAATCGATACGACTATGATGTGCATTGACATAGCACAAGTCATCACATGCCATCGCACATGCCGCTGCTTTCCTTCGTTTCCCTCTCCGTGTGAGCAGCTAGCTCGCCACCATCCAGAGCTACAGACAGACAGTGGTGAGCATGGATGGACGTGGACCGGACCCCGCAGCACATGCAATCGCTGCTGCCCTCATTGCACCTCCCCTCCATTCACCGCTGCTGCCCTCATTGCACCTCCCCTCCATTCACCGTCTCCCTCATGTGTCCGTGGGCATGTGTGTGTGCAGCTAGCCCGGCACCATCCAGAGCTACAGACGGTGGTGGGCGTGGACCCCTCAGCACATCATATGTTGCACTGCCTCCTCCCTTCACTCCCATGCCTCCGCATTTCTCCCACCCTCTTCACATCTCCCCTGCAGCTATGCCAACACCATCCAGAGCTAGAGACGGTGGAGGGCGTGCACGTGGGCCCCTCAGCACACGCCATCGCTGCTGATTTTGCCTCCCTTCACTCTTTTGCCTCTGCTCTCTCCTGTGCTCTCTCCCATTTCGTTTCTCCCCTGCAGCTATGCCAGCGCCATCCAGAGCTACAGACGGTGGTGGGCGTGGACGTGGACCCTGCAGCACATGCCATCGCTGCCGCGCGCCTGCATCCCTTCCTGCGCATCGCTGCCCCGCCAGGCGCAAAGGCAGCCAGGCCGCAAGATCTCCATGCCCACGGCCAAGCAGCAGCGCCAGTTGCGGAGTGCGGGCAGCCTGAGGCGCATGGGCAAGCAACGCTGCGAGCAGTAGAGACACCGGAAGCGACATTGCGAGTGGCGGAGGAAAGGAGGGCCACAGCGACACTGCACGTGGTGGAGGGGAATTTCCGGCGGATGGTGGAGGCATGTGCGGGCGTGGGGGTGGGGCGTGGCAGCGTGGACGGCATTCTGCTGGACGTGGGGGTGTCTTCCATGCAGGTGCGGGCTGGTTCGGTGGAGGTGGCATCTGATGCAGGTGGGGGTGTTCTGTGGCATGTGCGGGCGTGGCATGTGGGGGTGTTGTCCACGCAGGTGAAGGCCGGTTGCTCTTGTGCAGGTGGTATCTGAGGCAGGTGGTATCTAAGGCACGCGAGGGCTGCTCTAGGGGAGGTAGTTTCAGAGGCAGTCGATGGATTTTTTCTTTGAAGTGGGTTCTCCACCCCTCCTACTCCCACATATCTTTTTCTCCCTCCTTTCTGTCCTTACAAATAGTTGTCCCTCTGCGCTGCCCTCTCTCTCCCCTCACAGATCGACAGGGCCGAAAGGGGATTTAGCTTCTTAAGGGATGGGCCGCTAGACATGCGCATGGACCCTAAGGTGAAACAATTCATTGGATTTTAACTGTCTGTACATGTCATGTGTGTTGTATGTGCTCCTGCTGCTTACTTCCCTCTCGTCTCTTTCCATTTCAGCTCTGCCTCCCCCCTCCCCTTCCACATTCACATTCACCACCCATGTCCCCTTCCCCCACCACCAGAGCCCCCTCACCGCTGAGGTTGCAGTTAACAATTGGCCGGAGGAGGTCTTGGGGCAGATCTTGAGAGACCTGGGGGAGGAGCGGCGGTGGCAGCAGATTGCCCGGCGGATCGTGGAGGCGCGGGGGAGAGGGCGCATCAGCACCACCACCCAGCTCGCTGCGATTGTGGCTGGAGGGGCATATGGGCCTAAGAAAAGCACAGGTAGGCTGGGTTGATGCGATCTCCCTCCTATTGCTCCAATCTCCCTCTTGCACATGCCCTGCCCTGTACGTCCCCTCCCAGCCTCATCATCCCGCCGTCGTGATGGAGCAGGCACGCGCATCCACTCACCCGCACCTTCCACACTCTGCCAATTGTCTCATCTGGCCTCCTGTTGCGCCCATCTCCCTCTTGACATCCCCTCCCGCCCCTGGCTCCCAGCCTCGTCCCTCCGCTGCTGTGGTCCAGGCACGCGCATCCACCCGGCCACCTGCACCTTGCAGGTGCTCTCCATTGTCTCATCTCACCTCCTATTGCGCCCATTTCCCCTCTGCACATCCCCTGCCCTGTACGCCCCATCTCAGCCTCTTCCTCCCGCCGTGGTGGTCCAGGCATGCGCATCCACCCGGCCACCCGCACATTCCAGGCTCTCCGCATCGCAGTAAATGACGAGCTTGCCGCCCTGGCGCTCGCCATTCCCGCTGCCCTCTCCCTGCTGGCGCCGGGCGGCCGACTGGCTGTCATCTCCTTCCACTCGCTCGAGGATCGCATCGTGAAGCGAAGCTTCCTGGAAGCTGCCGCCGGCGTGCCTGTGCCCATGCCTGTGCCAGTGCCCTTGCCAGTGGCCATGCCTGTGCCAGTGTCTGCACCAGGAGTAGGGAGCAGCAGTGGCTTGGAAGGGCATGGGCATGCGAGGTACCGGGTGGTGACGAAGCGGCCGGTGGTGGCGGAGGAGGATGAGTGGAGGGTGAATGCACGCAGCAGGAGTGCCAAGCTGAGGGTCGTCGAGCGAGTCGCTTGACAGGAAGTAAGGCGTTGCATTTACACGGTACTGGGAGGGTTCAATGTAGGTTTGATAGTGCTTACATGGCCTTGTTGCAGCGGTGGGGCAAGGGAGGCTGGGGAGTGAAGGGAGGTGCAATGGTGTATTCCTGTACAAAAAAATGCTGTAGCTCTCTCACTTTCCTCGGGTGGGGATACGGTAGGTGATAATGCATGCCTGAAAGTTTTTAAGGATTGATACGGTAGTAGTATCAGGCGTGTATGTCTATGATCTTGTATAAAACATAAGTTTGTTCTCAAAATCACAATCTTCTTAAATCCTTGCTTCCATCTGGTTACATATTTTACTTCTAGTTATTATTTGTCACAAAGAGATAGGATTAACATGGTTACATGCTAGTTTCAGATCCACGTCATTGTCAACATTACTAACGAGATACACTATCACGTACAAACATCAGAAGCCTTTCGTTATACGAAAATCTTGTGTGTCTGGCATCTCGCCGATGCCGAACCATTGGCTGAAACAAAAAGTAACTTTTCCATAGTTCGCGAACCTCGTCAAACGCGTCAAACGGGAGTTGTTTCTCTAGCTGTTTCGTGAAGAGTCGCTCTTGGAAATGACAGTTGCTGTCGCATGGATATGAATGACGTGGCGATAAGACCTTTGCGCCATCCACCACCCATTCACAACCTTCCCGCCCCGCCAAACCCGCCTGCGCCACTCAATCCCTGTCCCCCCCTTGCCTCCGATCCCATCACATTCACCCCCCACGCTCTGCGTGGCAATCCCTTTGCGCCAACACCCCTTCCGCCGCAACTGTTTCCGCCACAATCCGTCGGTTCATCCGCCTACCCTCTGGCCTCGATTCAATTTCATCCCTCGATTCCTCCACTCAGTCTACACTACACACACACACACACACACACAGGACTCTATTCCCCTTGATCCCGATTCCCGACTAAGCCAGTTCTTCTCATTCTTCCTGCTGGTAATTGTGATCTGGTCCGCAGCAGTTTTTTGTTCCGCCAGATCCTCACACCCGCTCTCCGCCGTTTCACTCACGAGTTACTATCGCCATGGCAGCGTCTACCGCGTGCACGCTCGGTGCGGTCGCCTGGCAGGCAGCCGCCAAGGCCGACCGCGCGGCGGAGCTTCTGTCCTCCGCCAGCTGCGCTTCCACGAAGTCGCTTCGGGTCGTGCCTGCCGCCAAGGCCTCTCTCCAGGTCCGTGCCTCACTGCGCCTCGCTGCGTCGTGACGTAAGGGGATGGCTCCTATTTTGAGCCAAATCAGCGCCAAGTATGATGGAGAGAAATTGGACATTCACGCAAGCTAATAATAACCTCCTGAATTAGAGAGAATGGGTAAGAGGTGCAGATTGGGATTGCAAAATTGAAGCGCCTGTATGATCGTAAGAAAGCGGTGGCGTCGGCACAATACGGGTGCTGCTTGATCGCATGTTTGACATGCCTCCTGCGCATGCCTTTTCCCCAGCTCCCCCACGTATTCAACGGGAGGTTGCGATTGACCGTCAATAGTAAGCTCGCAATGCAATCGTGTATTGTTCCGCCCAGCGTTTAGAGATGATACAAATTCTTCTGTTCCACTTGGTCGCCACGTGGCCACTCGACATATCGGCTTCGCCACGTGGTGTCGACTTGTTTCCCTTCCTTGCTAATTTCACCTTCCTCACCTCTTCACCTTGTTACATCATCACTCAGTCACCTCGCAATCCCGCCGCCATCACATCGCAATCGTCTCGCCATCTTTTCCTCCCCGCGATTCCTGCAGGCCAGCGCTACGTCGCGACGGGTCACTCGATGCGCCGCCGCTGACAACGTAAGTGAGCCACCTGTTCTCGCCTCGCCGTGCTGCCGCCCACTGTCCGCGTTGCCTCGTTACGTCCGCTTTGCCATTTGCTCTCTATCCTCCCGGCTGCATCCCACTCGTCACGAGTTTTGAGGCGGCTCAAAACTCCGTCCGCTTTGTCCTCTGCTCCTTGTTCTTCCGGCTGCATCCCACTCACCATAACTCTTCCGGTTATACCCTCCCCTTCTCTCCCTTCCCCCCCATTACCCCCATTCCCCCCCCCTTCCCCCCGCCCCACCATTTTCCTCCCCGCGCCTCCTTCCGACTCCACCCTTTCCACCATCACCCCCCCACCTCTCGATCGCATCGCTGTACTCCATTCTCTTCGCTTCTCGTGCTCGGCCGTTCCGCCTTTCCCTTGCCCCGTCATCACGTGTGCACCCGCGCCTGTCGCACACTCACGCTCGAACACACGCTCGAAAGCACCCGTGTGCGGCACCTTTTGCTGCGCTTCTGTCATCCGCGTCGCTGCTTCCTCCATCCATCAATTGCGTTACCCATGCAGCAACACCATCCGCTCTCACTCACACGCACGCGCCTCACCTCTTGACTCTGTACCCCTCAACCCGCCTCCTTCCGTCTCTCCCCGTCTTTCCGTTTTTTCCTTAATCCGTCCTCCAACGTACCTATCTCGGTCTTGATCAACCCCTCCCTCGCTCCAGACAACGGCAGCGGCTGCGGCGGCGTCGGAGACGCCAGCGGCGGAGATCACTGACACGTCAGCGTTCATTGCCGATGTTTCGAGCCTCATCAAGTGCGTTTAATCACCCTGTTAGCATTAATATTCACTAGCCGACGCGTCATTCGCGCCTGGACTACACAATTGTCCGCGGTGCAGCTCGACGCGCTTCGCTATAATTATCGACCTCTCTCATCGCTGCTCTTTCCCTTTTCTAGGCCGTCAGTTTCCGTTCCATATGTTTCTTCGTCCCTTCTCGTTCCGTTGTTCTGTCTCCCAATTTCCCCTCCCACACCCCCTTCCCCCCTCCTTTTCCCCTTTCTGCTCACACTCGTGAATTTGCGGAACCCTGCGGCGCGCATTTAGGCGGACCATCCTCGAACCCCCATAGAAGTGTCCCCTCGTTCACGAACCCCCACCCCTCATTTTCCCTGCCTGTGCCCAAGTCAATGGATTCGGGGGCCACATTTTAGCGGAGCTCAAGCACCCGAAGCAGACAATTGTTCGCGGCGCCTAAAGAAACACGTGGGGCACAGTAGAGCGGAGCTCAATCTCACTCGCGAGCAACGTTCCACTTGATTGGAAGCCCTCATGCCGTCGTTCTCCCCTCACTTTCCCAACCTAAACCTCTCCCCTTCCCGCTTCCCCTTCCCCTTCCCCTTAACGCTTCCCCTTCCCGCTCCCCTCCCCCTTCCCTTCCCCGTTCCGCGCAGGCTGGTGGATTCGCGCGACATCGTCGAGCTGGAGCTCAAGCAAGGGGGGTTTGAGATCCTCATCCGCAAGAAGGAGGCGCTCCCCGCGCCCGCCGCCCCCGCCGCGCCTGCCGCGCCCGCGTACCCCGCCTACCCCCCTCCCCACATGATGGCGCCGTTCCAATACGCGGACGCCCCGGCTCCCGCCCCCGCCGCCGCCCCCGCGCCTGCTGCCAAGCCCGCTGCTGCTCCCGCCGCGCCTGCGCCGCCTCCGCCCGCCGCGCTTCCGCCCATGGTTTCCCCCATGGCTGGCACGTACTACTCCTCCCCCGCCCCCGGCGAACCCCCCTTCCTCAAGGTGAGTGGGATCCGTTGGTCAAAGAGAAGCCTCTCGTGGTCAACGCGAGGTCTCCCCTGGTCAAGGCAAGGCTTGTTCCTCTGGGCGCGTTCCGATTTTTGCCTTCCTATGTCTCTGCTCCCACCCTTCCCTGCGCATCCACTCCTGCCCAACCCCACCATAAGTCACTTGTGCTTTCAATTGTGTGGGCGTTACGTTTTTCCATGGCATGTTGGCGTGCTGGTGTTGATATGCTTGGGACGTTGATGGCCTGATGGCATGGGGCATGGCATGGGACATCGGATGGGATGGATAACTTGACTGCCATTGCGTGGCATGGCGTGGCAGGTTGGGGACAAGGTGACCAAGGGGCAAGTGGTGTGCATCGTGGAGGCCATGAAGCTCATGAACGAAATCGAGGTGCGTGCGAGTGGTGCAAGGAAACACGGTGTGTGTGCTGCTGCTAGATGAGGGTCGCCAGATTCGATTGTTGTTTCACCCTTGGGTTATTGGAACCAATCTAGTCGTTTCCATGTGTGAGGAGCTGACCACATGACCTCCACTTGGCTTCCCATGTGCAGGCGGGTCTGGCAAACGGTGGTAGCGATTCTTGCAGAGGATGGCAAACCAGACTTTTGACATGTCTCAACATTTAACTGATTTTTATGCCAGAAACGCTGACCGCATGACCCTGTGCCTCTTCATTCCCGTGTGCAGGCGGACCAGTCAGGCACGGTGGTGGCCATCATCGCAGAGGACGGCAAACCAGTGTCTGTTGGCGCGGTAAGTCCCCGCCCCGCTCACACACCCATTGTGTTGTGATGGGAGTGATTTGCCCTCCCTTGTTCAGGCCCCTTCCTTTTTGTCCTCTCCCCCGTTCCCATGTTTTTTGCTTTATTTAATTTTCCACCTAGTGACCTGTTTTTACCGCTTCCCAAACACCCCCATCCACACTACCTCAAACTCTCTCCTCTATTCCTCCACCCATATCACATTCCCCTTCCTCCCAACCCTCTCCCTGCTCTCGATCTGAATGTGCTCTTTTGCAGCCTCTCTTTACAATCAAGCCATGAGCGCCAGTGCAGCTTCCCTTTTATTTGAATATATAAAATCATTTCCAGCTGGGAACAGCGGTTAATCCTTAGCTCTTGTTTCTGAGCTAATTTGGCATGTACCGCTCAGAAGCATTTTTTTGTTGCATGTTCCAGGCCTAATTTGCCTGCGTGCTGTAGTTTCTGGATAGAATGTCTCAAAATAATCCTGAACATCCTGTTGGCCAGTCTGTCAAAGCATTTTTTTTTGAAAGATTCTCAACTCCAGTTTCCAGGATTCGCAAATGCTTGCCTTGGTTTTGATGCATTACACTGCGTGTACCGGTCTTCGATAAGCAATTTCGTTTCATGCATTGCAAGTGAGAAACTCAGAATGGATAGGATGGACAGAGGCCATCAACTTTCACCATTAGCACAAGAAACAGAAATATTTTTGGACTGCATTTATTGAATGTAGCACGGCCCAATATACATGCGCACACAGCAGCACCAACAGCCCAAGTGCAGAGGCAACCACAGCATGGACTGCACACAAGCAAGGCCCACCCACGAGCAAGGCCCAACCACACTCCAACCATCCCCATCGCACTGCCGCCATCACTTCTGCAATGCACTCCAACCCCCCTGCATTGACCCAACATGATCACTTTCTCTACCAACCAAGAGTGCTGAGCCACAAACCCCCACCCACCAACTCGTTGCTCGCTCCATCACTGCATCAACCACCGCCTCCCACCGTTTCACCCCGCATACCACTGGCAACAGCAGCAGCAGCAGCAGCAGAACCAGCATTGGTTGCTTCGCACACATGTTCCCAATGTGGAAAGACACACCACAGCAGCTGCCCTGCATTTCCATAAAACCCATCCTGTGCCAAGGCGCTTACATTGCCCCTCCCATTCCTGTTTTTGAGTCGACTCAAAAACAGCAGCTGCCCTGCGTTTCCATACCACCCATCGTGTGCCAAGGAGCTTCCAACGTCCCTCCCATTCCACTCTCCCTCCCCGCATTCCCACTGCATTCACAAGCTGTCGTGGCACATCCACAAGCTGACATGGCAGTTGGAGACCGATGCTGATGTCACAAACCCATGTGGGGAAAGGAGAGATGGTACTTGGTCACATAGAGGCAGCAGTAGAATGGCTCACATCACATCACATGCCATCTGAGGGGGTTGAGCCCATCAGCGGATGTGACTTCGTTCTGACGCGAGCATCGACGAGCTTTGGGGACCCTGGAGTGTGGAGAGCGGTGGAGAAGGGTGGGGGGATATGGAAAGAGGGATGGAGAGATGGAGGATTTAAGGGGAGAGGATGAGAATCCGGCAGGGAGGGAAGCACGTGAGTGGGGCCATCTATGCATGTGGCAGCGTTCATGTGCCAGCTTTCATCAGTCCGGACTGCGAGGTGCTCAGATAGGCAGCACAAGAGGGGATAAAATAGATCGGAGTGATAAGACGGGCAAGGGACAAGGCAGCCCGGAGGCATCATAAACGAAATCCAAATGCTGGTGGGTCAATATGTGCGTCCATGGGCCAATAAGTGAGTGCATGAATGTGAATGACAGTGTTGCATACCTGTGACTTGGTTCCCGGAAAGACGTTCCAAAACCGAAGGGTCTCGTCGCCTGCTCCCGTTACAATGGTCTGTAATGGTAAGGGATAAAGGGGACAATGGCTGTGATTGTATCAAGATGATAGACCGGGGGGGTGGTCTGTGCTTAAAAGAAGCGTGATCCAACACAATCGAAAAACGCTGCATCTGCTGCATAAAATGACATATTTATGTTTTAAGTAAACATCCTTGCACTATACTTAACCTGGATGGCAAGAACCAGAGTGGCCTTGTGTGTCAAACCAAGAGCCATCCCCCGATATGCCTAGATGCTAAGCATTTTCACCAGACAAAAACTTTTTCCAGGTGAGAGGCTGGTAAGATTCTGCTAAAAGACACACTTGGCTGCTAAAGGACGCACTTGACCATTCTACCAGACCGCTAGAAGACGCACCTGGCCGTCCGGTGACACAGCGAGGAAGAGCACCCGCATGGTGTGGCCGGTTAGGGTGGCCAGCTGGCAAGAAAAGGACAAGAAAACGCAGGATGATAGAAACATGAGTTAAATTTGCAGTCTTTTTTTCTTCTGTCTTTTTTATGCATTTCAACCGTGGCTGGTGGCAGCAGACTGTGTTCAGTGTGCGTGAAAGTTGATAAAACGTTTGCCATAAAAGGTGATTACCTTCGCCATGGAGGGGTACTTCCAGACAACGACTTGATTCTGCGAGTAGCCGTGTGTGCTTGCTAGCTCGTTGGCATTTCGCGACCAGAGGAGGTTGCACACCTGCATGCATGCATGCATTCGGGACGTGCGGTAACATATGAGCGCATGCCAGCACATGCACGCACCCATTCAAAGATGCATCAAAGCATCCGCATGTGCAGAGACACACACATGCACGGATGCACAGAGCACACACATGCCCACAGATGCATGCATACACGTTGGCAGGCACAGAAAAAGGCAATGTTGAGAAGGAGCACCAATGGGTGGAGGGGAGTACCAATGGGTGGAGGGAAGTGCTGATGGGTGGAAAGGAGTGCGAATGAGTGGAGGGGAGGGCGAGAATGGAAGGTAGGCACGATGAGAGAGACACACACAGCCACGTGAAGGGAAGAGAGATCGATCCAGTCAGGTTCCCAACTGGGCCCTGGCTACCAGTGTCGACATACGACCAGGGCGGGGCAGTAGCGGTGCGCCTGAATCAAAAGCAGCGGTCGAGAGCGGTCAACAGACCCAGGCCAGAGGCATGGCAGTGGCAGTGTTCCAGAAGCGGACGCAGCGGTCAAGAGAGGTCGAGAGCGGTCAAGAGAGAAGACAAATGAGAGAGATGCCGACCTGGCTACCAGTGTCGACCCTCGACAGAGGCGTGGCAGTGGCGGTGTTCCAGAAGCGAATGCAGCGATCTGCCGTACCGCCTCCCGACGCGAGCAGGCCGTGCTGGTGCGGCGACCAGGCGATGGCCTTCACTGCTGCCTGGTGCTGCGTGAACCGCACCACTGGTTGTTGTGAGGTGAGCACACTCCAGATTAGCAGCTGTAAGAGGGAGAACGGGGCAGGGAGGAGGGAGGGGAGACAAAAGAACACAAGGGAGGGGCGTGTTGAGGGGTGGTAGACGAAACGTGCTGGTGCGGCGACCAGGCGATGGCCTTGACTGTCGCCTGGTGCTGCATGAATCGCACCACCGGCTGCCGTGACGTTAGCACACTCCAAATCAGGAGCTGTTGAGGGGAGAGGGGTCGGAGGGGGAAGAGGGGAGATGGGAAGGGAAGGACGGGGACAGGGGGAAGGGGAGCTGTGAGCTGCATTACTAGATCCATAGGCGAGAGGGACGTGCGGTCGCCACTGCACCTGCCCCTGCCTCCGCCTCACCTACATTGTCATTCCCTCCAGAAGCCAGCTCCCTATCGTCACGCGACCATTTCAATAAGAACTCACTTCGTCCCTCTGCACCACACTGCACCCTATGCTGCCCCTGAACCCACCACAAATACACACCTGGTTGTCATTGCCCCCGGAAGCCAGCTCTCTGTCGTCAGGCGACCATTTGAGCCCGCACACTTCGCTCCTGTGAGCAGTGAGTCGAGCAACAAAGTCCACAGGAGAGCGCACGTCCCGCTGCAGCACGCTGCGGTCGCGGCTGCCTGTGGCGAGCACGTTCGCCGCCCACGCCATGGCTCCCACTCGCACCCTGTGCCCGCCCATGGACCGCACCCGACGCCCCTTCACCACGTCCCACACCTGAGAATCAATGGAGGGGGGATTTGAGGGGCGAGGCAAACACGCTCGTCTATTGGTACCCAACCCGTCGTTGCTTCATCCCACACCCCTGCACATGCTCCCCACGCACCCCAACGCACCCCAACGCGCCCCAACGCGCCCAAATCCACATGCACGTGCCCCCCACACCCCGTCACATGCTCCCCACTCCCCTTCACGTGTCCACCACACACCTGCACGTGACCGTTGTTGGTCCCGACGGCCAGCAGCGTGCCGCGCTGCGTCCAGCTCACAGAGCACACAGCGTCGCTGGGGCCCACGTCCACCAGCTTCGTCACCTGCGCAAGGGGGAGGGGGAGGGGGGGGAAAGGCCGGGGAGGGGTGTGCGGAAGAGGGGAAGCGCACGTCGGGAAGGAGAAGGGAACAAGAGAGTGGTCTTAAGACGTCCAGCCGACGGAGCACACGGCGTCGATCGGGCCCACTCCACCAGAGTTGTCACCTGCGCGGGGTGGGCGCAAGCAGAGGGGCGCGCAGAATGGGACACGCGCGCAAGGTAAAGGGCGCGTGGAAGGGAAGGGGCGTGCGGGGTGGGATTGAGAAGGGAGTGCTTCTGAGCCGTCCAGCTGGCGGCGATCGCGACGACGACGGAGTGCCGGCTTCAGCTACGATCGGGACCAATGGGAACGCACGTGCAACCAGCCAGCCAGAAAGGCCGTCACATGCGATTTAATTGTCGGCTCAAAAAGCCTTCAGCTCCGCTCGGGACCCATGCGAACTCGCGGATAACCATCCAGCCAGCCCTGTCTCGTGCGCGCGTCCACGCGCGGGGTAATAGCGTGCGCACGCGCCAGTCAGCGGCATGCGCGTGCGCCAGACAGTGGCATGTGTGCGCGCCAGACAGTGGCACGTGCGCGCGCCAGTCAGCGGAATGGTCAATAGTGAAGGTAACTCCCCAGCTGCCACCCTTATCGCTTCAACAAATCTCTACACCCGTCCCTTTTCCCCGTCAACGGCACTGACGCAGTTACGCCCTCCCGCTCGCCTCCTCCCTTTCCCCTTCTCCGTCTTCCCGCTCGCCTACGCCATTCCGCTCGCCAGCGCCATTCCGCTCGCCAGCGCCATTCCGCTCGCCAGCGCCATTCCGCTCGCCAGCGCCATTCCGCTCGCCTACGCCATTCCGCTCGCCAGCGCCATTCCGCTCGCCTGCGCGCCATTCCGCTCGCCTGCGCGCCGTTCCGCTCGCCTGCGCCTCTCCTGAACCGGAGCTACCTCCTGATCTCAATAACACCTCATTACTTTCCCGTACTCGGCGCCTCATTACTTTCCCGTACTCGGCGCCTCATTACTTTCCCGTACTCGGCGCCTCATTACTTTCCCGTACTCGGCGCCTCTAATCACCCTGATGTCGGCAACGTCCTTTGAATCATCGCTGCCGGCGGCATAACAAGGGTATCTGATCTAAACGCCTTGCTCCCTGTCAGCGGCGCTCCTAATCGCGATATTGCTGCTGGCGGCACTCCATAGTGAACTCGTTTAACAACCTTGCTGCTGGAAACACTAAACTGCCTTCGCGCAAACGTATCTAAATTTAACTACCTTGCTGCTAGCGGCGCTCCAGAGGTAGACGCACGAGCCGAGCCCCACGGCGAGCACGTTAACGACCTTGCTGGCAGAGCTGCTAAGTACCTTGCTGCTTTGCTGGCAGCATGTAATCACCTTGCTGCTAGCGGCGCTCCAGAGGTAGACGCACGAGCCGAGCCCCACGGCGAGCACGTTGGTGGATGACCAGTCGACCAGGTTCAGATAGAAATCGTCCTGCAGTGCTGGCGCGTCGAGGACCTGATGATGGGGAAGGAGGAAGGGGGAGGATGAAGAGGTGACGAGGAGTGCAGTGAGCGCGTTAGCGGACGACCAATCCACCAGGTTCAGATAGAAGTCGCCCTGCAGCGCGGCCGCGTCGAGCACCTGGTAAAACAGGGGACGGGTAGAGGGGCAAGGAGTGTTGTCAGGCGCGGGGGGAGGTTCGACGACGTTCGGATAACAATCGTCTGCCGCGTTCAGCACCTGCGGGGGCGGGAGGCGCGAAAGGGCGGTAACGGAGTGGGGGGGCGGTGGAGAGAGGCGGCGAGGAGCGGAGAAGCGGGCGGGAGGACACGGAGGTTGGCCGCGGGGTGGACGCGGGGATGGCCACAGGGGAAGGCGGGCAATTCGAGGGGAGGGCACATGCACGAGAGGTGAGCGGGATGCAACTGGCGTCACCAGCGACTGGTTGGCCGCTAGGCGGTCCGAACGTTGATAACCCTACGAACGCATGGATTTGAGACGTCTCTAATGCGCAATCGAGCAGCGACCAAACGCTCGGTGCGTGAGAGGTATACGGTGAGCCTGATAACGGGCGACATATAACGAGAGGAGATGAGAAGCAAGCGAGAATATTCGGCGCGCCGCGAGCGAGCGCACCTTGAACGGCGATCTTGCAATTTTTCGCGGCGCCTTTTTGGGGCTGAACGGCAGCCCGCACAAGGCGGCGTCCAACCCTATGGGCGACAGCGACAGCGGTGAGTCCAGCCCGCTCCCCCCGCCGTGATCCGCGGCGCCGCCTGCGCTGCTTGCACCGTTAATATATCGGAAGAGATTCTTCGGCGCGAGGGGGGAGGAGGATGAGGAGTAGGGGGAGGTAGCGGCGGAAAGCAGGGGGACGCGACACGGTCTGCCGAGCACGCAATCGGACTCTTGCGCGGAACTCGATCCTAGCGCAGGCGGCGCGGAAAGCTGCCCGCCGAGCAGTTGCGACTTGAGCAACAGCGAGTACGCCGCTGCGCTGTCCTCCCGCCCCTCGGGGCCCGCGCCGAAACCGTGCGACGTTTGCGGAGGGTCGCCGGGGCGGTCGAGGAGCGGGAAAGAGAAGGCGAGCGACGACGAGCGGCTGGGAATAAAGCGGTCGCTGTACGGCGCGGTCCGAAACGGACTAAAGGACGGAGAGGGCGCTTCGGGCAGTGGCGCCGCGTCCGTCGTGCGGTAGATAGGGACCTCTTGATAGGCCTTGGCAGTGCTGCCGTTCGAGGAGTACGAAGAGGTGGACGGCGACGAGGAGGAATCGGCGGATTTGTTGGAAGAAAAGAACGTGGAGGATGTCGGGAGCAACGCGGGCTCCGCTGAATGCTCCGTGGCGCCGTGTGCGGTGATTAATCGCGAATCCACTGCCATCTGACTAGCGCCACTACTTCTGTCGGCCATACTCGTTTGCTTAGGAAATTCCTTCAACAATAGACCAGAGCAAAACTGTGAGCGAAAAACACGAAAACTATACTGAAGCGGCACCTAGCAAGGGTTGTTGGAACGAGCGCCATGGCTGTTTTGTTCTGTTCTGTTCTGTTCTGATGCCCCAACGCCAACGAGGGGCCATCCGCATCCCGTACGAAACCAGGCAGCGGAGCGCAGCGCAACATTCCCCTCTTCTTCACCTGCGCCCTCCCCGTACATGTAGCGGCAGTCAGCTGTCCGCGGGACTTTACTACGCCCGGAGGAGTGTGTGTGGGTGAGGTAGGGTGGGTGTTTGGTTGGGAGGGGGAGAGTGGTGCGGAGAGCTGGGCGGGGCTGGTAGGGGCTGGCTGGAGGGGGCTGTAGGGGAATACTTGCTAAGGAATTCGAGCACGTAGGGTCGGTGTACCTGCGCTGGCGACGGAAGCGGAGCTCCCGCGAACCCTGAAGTAGGTCTGAGAGGGTAGGGGGAGGGGCTGGTCGTACAGTCGCACGCGATTTCGTGGTTGTCAAGAGGAGCGTCGCATCGGCCACGGAATCGCAGCCTCCGCGTGGACGACGGGTTGCGAAGTCGTAAGTGGAGTTCCTGAGGTTGGTTGGGGGAGGAGCCACCCGACATTCCGTGGCACCCACGTCGGGGGGCGAACCGCTTTCCGAAGCGCTCATCCATCGCATGGAGCCCCACCATAGGTTGGCAGCCTGACCCAGCCGAGGGAATATCACTGAGATTATAACGAAATAGGCTCGGATTAAAATATTCTCGCAAACAAATGCTACATGCAAATTTAATCTATAACATATGGATGTACGGTATGAAAAGCTTTACTAATCACTCCATAAGGAGTAGTTAGTAAGGACACGGGCACTCCCACCACATTTGCGTGATCGATCCTATGCATGATCGTTTCATTACAGGTTTTAGAAAGGATAGAAGGGTTTTTAAATTGTAATTGCAGGTTTTCAGTGCAGTGTGGATTGAAATCTCACTTTCGATCGCCGGAATCGGTGCGAGTGTCCGCGTCCAAGTACCTGTACAAAACACCTTAAAACGAGGGTCTATATTTGCCTGGCGGAGGTTCAGAAGTTTTGGTTTTGAACCAGGCTTGCCAGCGCGAAAGTGTTGGCTGGCGAAAACCTGGATTTCGTGTAGACAATTTTCCTCTACAGTAACAGTTCGCCATGTCAAATCATAATGTTATGTAGGCTGTAGTGGGGTAGCCTATATGGGGTACACATTTCTAGGGTTGCATATTTGTACCACTTTCCATTCCTAAGTGCATTCATTCTCGTTTCAATTCTCACATGGTATCGAGCAGGTTCCCTCGTGGGAACTGTGCCTAGGGCCCACCAAGTCGAAATTTTTTTTTTTCTGCCCGGAGTCGCGCTCCCTTCTCTGACTTCGTCGAGCCGCCCTAGCGGCCAAGTCGCGCCGCCTTAGCGGCCCCTGATTCGTCGCCCTAGCGACCCCGTCGCCCTACCTACGACCCTGGCCCCGTCGCCCCTACCTGCGCCCCGGCCCCGTCGCCCTACCTGCGCCTCGGCCCCGTCGCCCCTACCTGCGCCCCGGCCCCGTCGCCCTACCTGCGACCCCGGCCCCGTCGCCCCCCCCCCCCCCCTTGCGACCCTGGCCCCGTCGCCATACCTGCGGCCCCGGCCCTAGCCCCGTCGCCCTACCTGTGCCCCGGCCCCGGCCCCGTCGCCCTACCTGCGCACCGGCCCCGTCGCCCCTACCGTCAACCCGGCCCCGTCGCCCTACCTACGACCCGACCCCGGCCCCGTCGCCCTGCCTACGGCCCGGCCCCGTCGCCCTAACTTCCACCCGGCCCCGTCGCCCTACCTACGGCCCGGCCCCGGCCCCGTCACCCTACCTACGGCCTGGCCCTGGCCCCGTCGCCCTACCTTCGACCCGGCCCCGTCGCCCTACCTGCGCCCCGGCCCCGGCCCCGTCGCCCTACATGCGCACCGGCCCCGTCGCCCTACCTTCGACCCGGCCCCGTCGCCCTACCTACGGCCCCGCCCGAACCGCCTACGCAGCCGAGCCGCCCGCGCCGCTCAGCAGCCCGAGCCGCCCGTTCCGCCCGAGCCGCCCGAGCCGCTCGAACCACTCGAGCCGCCCGAGCCGCCCGAGCCGCCCGAGCCGCCTGAGCAGCTGAGGAGCCGAGCCGCGGGCGCCGCCGAGCCGCAGTTGCTGCCGAGCCGCCCGAGCTGCCCGAACCGCCCTGTCTGGTGAGCGCAGTGCCTATGTCACTGCACTGCCCCTGCTCTACAGTCAGCGCTGCTAGTCTACTGCTGTCATGGCTACCCCTAGTGTCCTCACTTTTGACGTCGAGGGTCGAGCCATTGACTTTTACGTCTGGATAGATGACCTGCAGCTGTTCTTACAGTGCGATAGGGCAGACGGACTCTCCCTCTTTGACCTCACCTCGGGTGCCTCTCCTGCTCCTGCTGCTGATGCTGACGCCACTGTTCGCTCACAGTGGGCCACGCACGATGCTGCTGCACATCTTGCTGTGCGTCGCCACCTCCCTACCTCTGAGCGTGCGCACTTTAGTCAGTACAAGAGTGCTCAGACCCTGTACGACGCTGTAGTTGCACGCTACTCCTCCCCTGCCACTGCTGCGCTGAGCCGTCTCATGCTACCGTACCTCTTCCCTGACCTTGCTGCCTTTCCCACAGTCGCTGACCTTATTACGCACCTCCGCACTAGTGACACTCGCTACCGCGCTGCGCTTCCTGCTGACTTCTGCGCCAAGAACCCCCCCCCCATGTACATCACTCTCTACTACATAGTCACTCGCCTCCCTGACTCCCTTCGCGTAGTCAGGGACCACTTCCTCTCAGTCTGTCCCACCACTCTCACTGTTGACCTCCTCGAGAAGTCCCTCCTAGCGGCCAAGAAGAGCATAGTCGCTGTAGGGGCCTCTCGTGGTGACCCGCGCACCCCCATCTTTGAGGGGTGTTCCCCCTCCCCCCTTCTGCCCTCTGTTGCCTCTGCTGCTGCGGCCGACCTCCTTGGTCTTGAGTCGGTCGGCGCGGCGTCTGCCCCTAGCGGGAGACGCCGCTCTGGCAAGGGCAAGGGGGGCAAGGGCAAGGGGGGCAAGGGCACTGGAGGAGCGAGCGGGGGCGGTGGAGGTGGAGGTGGAGGCGGCGGGGGGAGTGGGGGTGGCGGTGGGAGTGGAGGTGGGGGTGGAGGTGTCGGTGGCGGTAGTGGAGGCGGAGGCCGGCGGCGGCGGTGGCGGTGGGAGCGGAGGTGGCGGAGGTGGTGGCGGTGGAGGAGGCGGCGGAGGCGGCGGGTAGTAGCGGAGGCGGCGGAGGCGGCGGGGGTGGCGGTGGAGCTGGTCGCGGGTCTACGCAGAGGAGTGGCTCCGGTGGTGGTCCACACCAGCTGCAGCAGCGCGGTTGTGAGACCCTGTCCCCTCAGCAGCTCCGTGAGTGGTACACTGCACGCCAGCGGGGTGGGGGTTTTGGTCCGTGCACCTACGTCCTGCGCACCGGCGACCGTGCGGGTGAGCAGTGTGGGGGTGCGCACCCCACCCAGCGCTGCTTTAGCCGCCTGACGGACGCGTGGCGTCACCAGTTCCCGGAGGCCACAGAGATCCCTCGCTGGGGCGAGCTGTCTAGGGCGGGAGTTGCCATCTATGATCTTGATTTTGATGCTATCCTTTCTGCCATGTATGCTGTGTCTATTAGTGATGAGGGGGACTGTTACCGGTGTTTCCCGCCCGACCCAGGCATTGAGACTACTGCTCTAGGTACTGGTGAGGCTGCTGCTCTAGGTGCCAGTGAGGCTGCTGCTCTAGGTGCCAGTGCGTCTGCGTCCTCAGGTTGCTGGTGAGTCTGCGCTCGCAGGTACCGCGTCGGCTTCGGCCTCCCTCACCTTCACACTTGACTCAGGGGCTTCTTGCTCCTTCTTTCGAGACCGCACCACACTCACGCCGCTTGGTCGGCCGATTGCAGTCTCCCTGGCAGACCCCTCTGGGGGTCCTGTCCTTTCTCACTTCTCCAGTGTCCTCCCATGTCAGGCGGCCCCCTCTGGCACCTTGTCTGGTCTTTACCTCCCCTCGTTCTCTACGAACTTGGTGAGTGGTGCTGACCTACAGGATGCGGGGGTTCACCAGTTTACTCCTGCGAGTCAGCGGGTGACTCACTGCTCGGACGCTCGCACAGGCCGGCACCTGGCCACGTTTACGTGTCGGCCGGGGTTTAGGTGGCTGCGTCTACACCCTGACCACTGAGTCTCCTCCTGTCCCTGCGTCTGGTCAGGTGGCTTGCGTCGGGTCAGGTGTTTGCTGCAGCGTCCAGGTCTGGTCCTGAGTCTGCCCCCTGCTCGTGTCGCCTCCTGTCTCACGAGACTCTCCTCTGGCACCACAGCCTTGGTCACCCCTCCCTGCCTCGTCTCCGAGGCATGGCCTCCCGTGTCCTTGTCTTTGGTCTTCCCCGGTCCATCCCTCCCCTTCCTCCGGGGCCTGGCCCCACCTGCGTCCCCCTGTGTCGAGGGGCGGCTGCAGACTGCCCCTCTCTCCTCTCAGTTTCCCCCGACAGAGGCCCCGCTGCAGACGCTTCACATGGACGTGTGGGGCCCGGCCCGCATCCGTGGACAGGGTCACGAGCGCTACTTTCCTGCTGGTGGTTAACGACTACTCGCGTTACACCACAGTCTTCCCCTTGCGCAGCAAGGGTGATGTCACTGAGGTGTTGATCGACTGGATCCGCGCAGCTCGTCTCCAGCTCAGGAGGAGCTTCGGCTCGGACTTTCCTGTTCTGCGTCTGCACTCTGACCGAGGCGGAGAGTTCTCCTCTGGCCTTCTGCGAGCCTACTGTCCGTGCGCGAGGTATCCGCCAGACCTTTACGCTTCCGGACTCTCCACAGCAAAATGGGATTGTTGAGCGCCGCATTGGCATGGTCATGGACGTCGCCCGTACGTCCATGATGCATGCGGCTGCCCCCCATTTTTCTGTGGCCGTTTGCGGTTCGGTACGCGGCGCATCAGATCAACCTTCACCCCAGGGTCTCCATGCCGGAGACCTCCCCAGCATTGCTGTGGACGGGGAAGGTTGGCGATGCGTCTGCGTTCCGTGTCTGGGGATCTTGGGCGTTTGTCCGCGACTTGTCTGCGGACAAGCTATCCCCTCGTGCTGCTCCTTGCGTCTTCCTTGGCTTCCCCCCTGACGCGCCAGGGTGGCAGTTCTACCACCCCACCTCTCGTCGTGTTTGTCATCCCAGGACATCACGTTTGACGAGTCGGTCCCCTACTACCGCCTCTTCCCCTACCGCACTCCATCCCTCCCCCTGCCACCGCTCTTCCTTGTGCCAGGTCCCCCCCCGGTAGACCCCCCTCCCCCCTCAGGGTCCTGCCCCTTCAGGTGTGTCCCAGGTAGATGCAGTCGAGCATGTCGAGGTTACAGGTGACTCTAGTGCTGCTGAGGGTGCTGAGCCTGGGGGTGCTGACTCTGGGGGTGCTGAGCGTGTGGGTGCTACGCCTAGGGGTGCTGAGCCTGAGGGTGCTATTACTGGGGGTGCTGAGTCTGGGGGTGCTGAGCCTGGGGGTGCTACGCCTGGGGGTGCTGAGCCTGGGGGTGCTGAGCGTGGGGGTGCTACGCGTGGAGGTACTGAGCCTGGTGGTGCGGAGCCTGAGGGAGATGGGCCTACTGGTGCTGTGCCTGGCGGTTCTCCGGGTGCTTCGTCGTGCCGAGAGCCACTCTCTCCACACGAGCTGGGTGAGTGGTTGGCCCGGCGCTGGAGGCAAGCTGCTGGAGCTGGAGGTGCTGCGGGTGCTGGAGGTTCTATTGCTGCTGAGGGAGCTGGTGCCACGGGTCTCGGAGGTGCTCGTACTGAGAGTACTGGAGCTGCTGGGCCTGCGGGTACTTCTGGAGCTGGAGCTGCTGCGGGTGTTGGCGCGGAGGCTCCTGCTGTCGGTCCTGGAGGCGGTCCTGCTCGGGTACTACTGGTGCTGCTGGAGGTACTGGAGCTGGAGCTGCTACTGGTGCTGGTGCTGCCACTGGGGGTGCTGATGCTGTCCCTGCTGTGTCTGGAGTCGCCGCGCGGCCCTCGGCCGTACTTCGTTCCGCTCCTTCAGCAGGTTCTTGGTCTCCCGTCTTCTACCAGTCGTCCTCCTCCCTTAGAGTGTCCACAGCCTGTCCCGTCGCAGTTACAGTTACAGCCGGCCTCCCCACTGCCTGCTCCGTCTCCCTACAATGGTCCTACTAGAGGTCTTGCTGAGCGTCGTGAGCCTGCGTCTCGCCCTGCGTCGCCTGTCCGTGCTGCTCGCACTAGTGGTCGCAGTTCGCGTCAGCGTCCTCCTCCTGTCCCTGGCACGCACCGGATGTCTCTGCGTCCGTCGACTGCTCCTCTGCGTTGCCCCTTTGCCTTCTCCTCCTGAGTCTTCTCTTTCTGCTCTTCTCGACCCGGAGTCGGACTCTCTTCGTGCTGCCAGTCCTACTGTCACGCGTCTCCTTGCTACTATCGTCACTGACCCTTCTTTTGAGTCCACTGCTGCGTCTGCCCTAGTTGCTGAGCTCGTCGACTTTGCTGCTCGCTGTCGTCTAGACTACGCTGCTAGTCTTGTCGCTGAGTCTGAGTCTGTCTGTCCTCCGTCCCGTCGGGGGTGAGTGTGCCTTTGGCTCGGACGTCCTTGAGGACAGCAGGAGGAGTTCCAGTGTCTGGCTGCTGCTTCACCTCATCTCGTGTTCGTACTACTTACCCCTGAGGGAGACCCGGATGCACTTGACATCCCGACTCCGCGCTCTTACGCGGAGGCGTAGAGGGTCCCTACTCCTCTCACTAGCAGGCGGCTATGGATGCAGAGATGGCTTCCTGGAAGTCCACAGGCACCTACGTTGACGCGGATCCCCCACTTGGGGCGAACATAGTCAGTGGCATGTGGATCTTCAGGGTGAAGCGGCCGCCAGATTCTCCACCTGTCTTCAAGGCGCGGTACGTGGCTCCTGGCTTCAGTCAGCGGCAGGGAGCTGACTACTTTCAGACCTTCTCTCCCACCCCGAAGATGACCACTCTCCGGGTGTTGCTGCACATAGCCGCTCAGCGCGGACTACGAGCTTCACTCTCTTGACTTCAGCACTGCTTTCTTGTAGGGTAGCCTGCACGAGGAGATCTGGCTGCGCCGCCCACCTGGCTTCACTGGTACTTTTCCTCCTCGCACCCAGTGGAGCCTCCGGCGGCCAGTCTACGGTCTCCGCAGGCACCGCGTTTGTGGCACGACACACTGAGGACTACGCTTGCGGCTCTTGGGTTTGCTCCCTCTACTGCCGACCCGTCGCTGTTTCTGCGCACCGACACCTCTTTGCCGCCGTTCTACATCCTCGTGTACGTCGACGACTTGGTCTTTGCCACTGCTGACACTGCTGGACTCGCCCACGTGAAGTCAGAGCTGCAAGAAGAGACACACGTGCACAGACCTGGGTGAACTGCGCAGCTACCCTTGGCTTGCAGATCACCCGGGGAAAGAGCACGCCGCACCATTACCCTGACTCAGTCACACATGGTGCAGCAGGTCCTTTAGCGCTTCGGCTTCACGTACTCCTCGCCTCAGGCCACTCCTCTGCCTACTCGCCACTCGCTCTCAACTCTGCCTTCGGATGAGTCCGTAGAGCCGAGTGGCCCGTACCCAGAGCTTGTTGGCTGCCTCATGTACCTAATGACATGCACACGACCTGACCTTGCATATCCTCTTAGCATTCTTGCACGCTATGTTGCTCCTGGGAGACACAGACCGGAGCACATGGATGCAGCGAAGAGGGTGTTGCGCTACTTGTGCAGTACGTCGGGCATGGGGCTAGTGCTTGGAGGGCAGAGTCCATTGGTCCTCACTGGGCACGCGGACGCTTCTTGGGCTGACGATCAGGCTACGCAGCGGTCGTCACAGGGTTACACCTTCAGCCTTGGTTCGGGCTCTGTTTCGTGGCGGGCTACTCGCTCGTCTTCTGTTCTCGGCTCTAGTTTTGAGGCTGAGATCTACGCCGGAGCCATGGCTGCTCAGGAGCTTCGCTGGCTCACCTACCTGCTGACTGACCTCGGAGAGCTGCCTCGATCTCCTCCAGTGCTGTACGTAGACAACAAGGCCATGCTGGCCTTGTGTCCGGAGCAGCGCCTGGAGCACAGAACGAAGCACATTGCTCTCCGCTACTTTCTTGCTCGTGAGCTGCAGCAGCGTGGTCAGTTGCGACTTGCGTACGTGGCCTCTGAGGCCAACACTGCTGATATCTTTACTAAGGCACTTGCGCTTTGTGATCATCAGCGCTTCTGTACTCAGCTTGGTCTTGTGCCTGCCTTGCCTCACTTGCTCACTTCTTGACCTTGCTTGTACTGTCACATATATATACTCCTGCACTTGATTTTTTACCTTATATATATATATGTGTGCTCCTGCATGTGAACTGGCCTTCTAGCCTTGAACTTGTGCTCGGAATGTGTGGTGACTTTGTGATCCACCCTGAGCTTTGTTTTGTTCTGCTTGACTGGTCTTGTGACCCCTTGTTCTCCCCAACTTTGCCTATGGGGGTGTGTCAAATCATAATGTTCTGTAGGCTGTAGTGGGGTAGCCTATATGGGGTACACATTTCTAGGGTTGCATATTTGTACCACTTTCCATTCCTTAGTGCATTCATTCTCGTTTCAATTCTCACACGCCAGGGTTTAGGGTTTCGGGTGGCAAATGTGCACCGTCGCTTTAATCTTTGTGACATGCTGCATAACGTATTTCCCCGCACAAATAAACAATGGACACCCTAGTGCTATCGTTCATCACAACAAAAGCAGTTTGTGAGCATTCAATGGCCATATACAGGGCCTGAGCAATCAGGAAAAAAACCCAGAAATTCCTGATTTTGGCGGCCGATTTTCAAGCTACCCTGAAAAGTCAGAGTTGGGATTTTTGTAGGACTGATATTTCAGCGTTTTTTTAATTGGCCACATTGATATTTCAGGTTTTTTTTTCCGTTGTACACTGATGCCACTACGTTGTAACGAAACCGACACCGAAAGCGAATCCTCACCTGTGCCATGTCACCTCGACCGCAATTGCAGGGAATCTCAGATTCCCTGTATGTAGGCACCCCGTGGCGGGACCACCCTTAGAAATGTTGCCTTAGGTTCACGTTGAGAGGTGTTTTTTTGGCGGGGCGCCCTCGCACCATTGGGCCGTTTCGCTGCAGCATCCAGTGTTGGCGAATCCGATCGTGGCAGACATGTGGTGCTGGCGGGCTGCCAAGGTTCCTGCCCCGTACCCATCACGTGCGATGCGTTAGGTTTGGGCTGTGCTGGCAAGCACCGTGCCATCCTCCACGCCGCCCAACCCATCCACTGTTTCTGCCATCCAAGGGCCCCTTCTTCTCCAATCTTTGCATATGAAACTGGGTTTCCCTCGTTCACCCTAGTGTACCAAGAGGCAGCCAGCCGAGGCCTGTTGTTTTGCGTTGGCAATCCCTTGCCTCTGCAGTTGTCACTATGTTAGATGCGAGGCCGTCCGCGCGGCTTACCATGGGTGGAGCAGCTTGACGGCACGGAAACAAGCGGCGAACACGCCGGTGATCCGCATCGCCAGCCGCATGTAGACCGTACCGAAGTTGTCAGCGGCAATCGATCTGTTGTTTTCGGGCTTTAGCGCAGGTCGACGTCAATGAGAAGCAACCAGAACTCGAGCCGCCAGACAAGATTACCGTTCGAGCACATAGATGAGGAGCCACCCTGTGCATCCCCGTCAGCGCCAGTCATCGAGCAAGACAGCTCACTGCCTCCAGCTGAAATACCGCTCCTGAACGATAGTGGCCAACAAACCGGCCGATATACGCAGTCAACGCTGCGATGGTTTCCTAAGGCCGCAGTGACAGAGCTACCGTGCCTTCGCCAATACCGACCAACGGTCGTCGCCCGTGATAGCCAAAACGTAGGAGTCGCCATCAGTTCCGAGTCCTTCGAAACAGTCTGGACGCGACGCGCTCTACGCCGAGGCTCTGTATAAGTACAAGACTGAGTGGCTGGACAGGTTTGAGTGGCTAATTCTACTGCGGCAATCTGACGGTCTCCCTGCTTTCAAACGCTATATTTGTACCGAGCATGCAGGTTATGCTGGAAAGTGCGGGAAAAGGCGGGAACGGCGCCAACAGACGTACAGACGCAGGTGTTCAAGAGGCACGCATCAACGACCAAGCACAAGGAGGCGGTCAAGAACCAGGCGAAGCTTCTTGCTGAAGATTGGCCGGCAGCCATGTATCAACGGCGACAACCTCGCTCGTAACACCGAGAAGGAGCGGGTCATCAAGCTGTGTGACTCCCTCATCTTCGTGACCAAGCAAGATGCACCCATAGAATTATGGGTGAACCTCGTTCGCTACCTCGCGGAGTAGAAGGTTCCGGGATTTCCAGCGAAAGGATACGGAACCTACTACACCACGTGAGTAAACGCATACTAATCATGTTCTTCATGTTGTGTGTGTTCAACATTCATACTCGCTCTAACCGTGATTCACATGCGCCACAGGTACGGCTTTGGCCAACTAACACAGTCGATCACGACATGGTTACACACAACGCAGCTCCAGCACATCCTTGCGAGCCCGTACATCGGACTCACTTGTGACGAGAGCACAGACAGGTGTCGAGGAAAACACATGATCCTTTTCGTCACCTTCATCCGTGAGAACCGACCAGTCACTCAGTTTCTGGCCCTGCTAAGTGTGGAGAAGTGCGACGCAACATCTCTCCTCTCAGTGTTTCTGTCTCACCTGCAGGCTCTCGGCATCGACCTACACAGGATCGCTGGTATAAGCACCGATGGGGCGAAGGTGATGATTGGGCGCAAGAGCGGCCTCGTCGTACGGCTTCGCCTCCGCATACCGCATCTCGTCTCAAGCCACTGTGTTGCCCACAGGTACGTTTATTGTTGCACCATGCTAAAGGTGCTTCTCTTCATCATCCTATGCTAATATCTCGTGTTGCTATTTTGTGTTGTGCTGTGCCTGCAGGGAGGCGCTCGCAGCAAAACATGCAGCGACGGCCCTTCCCGAGTTCGACATGGTTGACAAGCCTCATCCGTCAACTCGCAGAGCATCTCGGCCGTTCCAGCCCATGGCATCAACGGTTTCTGGGGCTTCAAGAACTCTTCACGTCCACAAACCTGGAGCTTCAAGGGATTCACCCGGTCCGCTGGCTCTCCAGGGGTGACGCTGTTCTGCGTCTGGTGACTGTCTTCCCCGCGATCATCGTCATGCTGTACGAGTGGGACGAAACGCTGTACGAGCTCGCCACGAGCTGCAGGTTTCACTTCCTCTTGTACTTCCTGGCCGACGTGCTCGAGCAGCTGAACATCCTGAACAAGTCTTTCCATCAGCGAGAGGTGAGCGACTTGTCGTTTCAGTGTGTGCTGCACTTGTCATGATGTCTTGTTATAGTATGTGTGGCTTCTGTGTGTGTATGTCAATGCAGTTCTATTGTTGACGATTAAACACAACACTAATCGTCTGAGAAATCACCCCCTGGCTCGACTTCCTTGTGTCCCTCCATGTTATTTCTGTTGCCCAATCATAGCTTGACATTGCAGGTGTGCACGCGCAGATCAGGAGAACCATCTCTTACCTGGAGACCCGCTACGTCGACTGCGGCGATGAGTTTGGGGGCGGGTTGAGCGCGTGCCTGTCCCCGTTCATCATGAAGTACGGGCCGGACAGTGACAACCCCGAGGTGACGGTGCAAGGAGTGGACTATGACGGTCGGCCCACTAAACACACGTTCAAACTGCACGAGAACCCAAGCGAGGACTACCCAACGCTGGGAAATCACTACAACTGCGTGGATCTCTGCACCTCGTTTGCAGAGACGCTCGTGCGCAACCTCACCAAGAGGTTTGCAGACTTGGACTCCCTTGTGGGAGTCAGGCTGTTCATGCCTGATGAGTACCCGCCAAAGAGAGGAGAGCGGCACAAGCAGTGTCTCGAGTGGCTCATGTCACTCGTCAAGCTGTTCAGGGCACTAGAGACAGACTAATCCTTCCTGGTACGTCTTGATTGATCGTGCATCTGTGCTGTACTAAACACGCATCGTGTCAACATTTTGAACATTAATGCCTGTGGAGGTGTCTGCCCCGTCGGTCAATTAGACTAACGATCTCTTTCTGCTTTGTCTGGCAGGGATCGACAAGCGCCGGGCGATCAAAGAACTGCGAGCTTTTTGCCCCATCCTCGCAGGTGCCCGAAGACCGAGAGAAGCTTCCATGCCGGCCTCACAGCGATGCTGAAGACAAGCGACTGGACGACTAGCTACCCCAACCTTGTGCGTCTCTGGGTGGCTGTCGCCGTACTGCCGCTGAGCACAGTGGAATGTGAGCGCGGGTTTTCCCGCCAGAACATCATCAAATCGTGGCAGCATGGGAGCCTCAAAGACGCCCGCCTTGAAGATCTGGTCACGATGTCGCTCCTCGAGTACGACCCCGACTACAATGAAATCGTGTAGATCTGGCGCGGCTACAAGAAGCGCCGGCCCTTTGGCAATGTGGCAGCAGCTCCAGCAAGGGAGGGGCAGGGTAGTGGTAGGGGAAAGGAGGCACTTCAGGAGTGGGAAGAAGAGCCCAAGGCTAAGGGGGGTGATGACGATGTCTCTGATTCCGACGATGATGCATGCATGACCCCTATTAGAGACTATTAGAACTAGAACTCTTCTTGTGACTATTTATCTAAAAGTAGGACTTTAATAGAGAGTCAGTGTTTTTGCAAAGGTACACTGATGCATCAGGCTTTAAAAATTCGCAACACTGACATTTCAGCCTTTTTTTTTTTGGGACACTGAAAATCAGAGTTAACACGCTGGGGGACCCTGATGGGGTGACGACCCTAAAAGTGAATCTGAGGCCCTGGCCATATATCATCGTGCCCCAGGCATAGGTGCTGGTGAGCTTACTGTTGGGCTGAAAAGCCCCTTAGGATCTTTGCAGGGGTGAACTCTGGGTAGAGTTGGTGTAGTAGCGGAAGGGTTAATTTAAGGGTTGTGAACCACCTTGCGCTAGTATGTGAGGGCAAAGTAAGTTGATTAAAGCAAAGAGATACATGATTATATAAGAGTACAAGGAATACGAAGAGATACGGTTATAACTACTTTACTGTTGCTGTTGCGGTTCGATACATTGACGACTCGGGCAACTGCTCTGTAGCGAGTCAGTTGTATGTCCTTGCTGTGTCGTGCTGTACTTGTCAGGTCAAAGGTCGCTGACCTTTGACTTTCGCGTAACCTCTAGCAACCGCTCAACCTCCGAGGGTTGACTCGCCGGTGCTTCGATATACTTCGCTTCGCTTCTGACTTGGTGTTTCGACATGACAGAGGCGCTTAGGACCAATTGTTTCCAACACTCCCCTTTGCTTCTGGAGTGTCGCTGACGTGGCTCTGTCCACTCAGCAGCATGCAGTAGTCGAACTTCTGCTTTCCGAGCTTCTTGGTCAGGTAGTCAGCTGCCATCTCGGACGTGGGACAGTATGACAGCTCGAGCCTTCCCTTCTCGATCTCGTCCTTCACGAAGGAAGAAATGTCGCAGGGCGATGTGTTTTGTCCTGTTCGCGAAGCCGTTCTTGTTGGCGATGCGAATTGCCGACTGGTTGTCGCAGAACAGGGTAAAGTTGGGTAACTCGGCTAACTTCGCTTCTTCCAGCAGTTCGCGAAGATAGAGTCCTTCCTTGGTGGCTGAGCAGAGTGCAATATATTCTGCTTCAGCTGACGAGAGAGCAATTAATTCCTGCTTGCTCGATTGCCAAGAGATGGGTCCGATAGGTTCGAGGCGGTAGATGTAGCCGGTGCGGGAGCGCCTATTGTTGGAGTCGCCAGCGTGATCCGAGTCGACGTAGCCGATTAACTTAGTCGGTGTGGTTGCGTTCTGTAGTAAGTTAGGCCGATCGTTGGGGTGCTGACGAAGTAGTGAAGAGCGCGGTCGAGCTCCGCCAGATGTTCTACTTCAGGCTTCTTGAGGTAGGTGGCGAGCTGGCTTGCGGAGTATGAGAGGTCGGGTCGACAGATGACGGCTGCGAAGAGAAGACATCCCAGCTTCTTCTGGTAGTCTCGTATGCCGGCGGGCTTAAGTAGAGCGGAGCTTCCTTTGTCGCTCCCTGCCGTGTATCGGTATGGCGTGGAGATGGCTGTCGGTGTGAGCGTAAAGTGTTTGGCGATAGTGTCAGCATATTTCTCGGCGCTGAGGCCGAGGTACTGAGTGACGATAGATAAAACTGTGAGCGTGAGATCTCGATGCAACTCCCCTTCGAACCAGGTAGTGATGCCGTCAGTTGAGCCGATGTAGAGGAGATCGTCCACGTAGACGATTAGTAGGATGTAGTCGTCGCTTTTGTGAGCCGGTACATGCCTTGATCGTGCGGTAGTTGCTTGAAGCAGATGCGGATGAGGCGAGCGTGCAGGTACTGTTGCCACAGTCGCGGAGCCTGCTTGATGCCGTAGAGTGACTTGAGTAGCTGGCAAACTTGGTTGGGTTCTCTGTAGGAGCCGTGCGGTAGCTCGACGAAAATTTCTGCATCAACAGGTGCGTAGAGAAACGCGTTCGCGACGTCAATTTGTCGCAGCTTCTTCTTCTTCATGTCAGAATTATATTCTTATTGTACCTGCGTGTAGTTCTAGCTGTAGTGTAGTTATTAACTTTGTAGGTGGTGCACCTCTTCATTTGTTTGCTATATGTACTCTTGTGCTATAGTGAAACCCTCATCATCCAATTCTCTCGACACCCTTGGCACAACCAACTCGATCTTCCTTGGCCTAGGCTACTAAGCCTAGGCCGAACTATTCTCCTAACTACCTAATGTATTAGTTTTACAACATGGATTCAGAGCATGTTCGTCGTCCTGGCCTGTCGTGGGCCCGCCTTATGCTTCCGCTGCTGTTCTTTTGCCGGGCGTCGCTGCGGCGATTTTCATTAATGTGCGCGCCTAGGATGGCGAGTGACATCTACCCTGCCCGTCGTGCG